>JAMFTG010000224.1:67500-211446 GCA_023974075.1 Chaenocephalus aceratus
CGCTACTTCCGTTAGCCAAGATGGCAGTTGTTGAGTCTGAGAAGTGTCCAGGTTTCTACACACAACTATTTAACCGTTATGAGAGCAGTACATGGGTACTCATAGTACATTTGGCCATACTTACAATTGGGATGCACTTGTGTACTCAAAGTAGCACATGCGAGAAAGGAAATACATGAATTGAGACAGAGAGGTAAGCTAAGCTAAGACGCTAACGGTGCAGGACCTCAAATGCCTTTTCATAGTCAGCTAATGAGTGACACCTTCCCATGCAAATAAGGACGTTTCACCAACGATGCGTAGAGTGTAACTTTTCTACTCAAGGACCTCAGGGTGCAGAAGAAGAGTTTATAGTTAACATTATGTGGACAGAAGTACCGTGAAACCCGGGAGCTAACGCGGCGCAGCAGAAACGAATAGATCTGACTGTTCCAATAATCAGAGATTCTGAGAGCAACGGCCTGGAGTTTATTCTGGTCCAGTGGATTTATCTGCAGGCTCAGAAAGAGAGATGTGTGAATGGAGGCAAAAAGACCCGCTACTCTTGAGGATTTGACCACAAATTATGACATTTCTGATATTTAAGATATCATACTATTAAGTAAAATAACACACGTGATTTTTCCACCTATGGACTTTTTAAAAATGAAATCCAGGGAGGGATAAATAAAAGTATTCCTCTAAATCCCAGTGGAAAGTATTTCTCTGGATTTGAGCTTCTGAGCTTTAAATCAACCGCTGTCGGCATGGAGATAAAATGTCGAGTCGCAGTGACAGAAAATTAAAGATGGCCTCAAGTCCCTTTCTAAAACCTTAAGGTAACTTTTAGGTAAAGTTATCAACTGTATTACAGGTGGAAATATATAATATAGGATGTTGTTCATGCTCTTATTCACTGGCTACATGCATCTTGCATACATTGACCAAAGGTACATTGAAACAAGGTACATTGAAACAAAGTACTATTACTCATTTACTTACAAATAATTTAAACTTAAATGGACTCAAAACAACATCATTAATATAGCATTTTTGTTGCATTAAAATCACTTTAATATTCTCTAACAGTGCAATATAATACTGTGAAAATAGCCAAGAGTGCTTTTACTGTTGATATTTGAAGCACAAGTTGGTGATAATACCTCGATAAGATTCTCAATCACATATTTAACTTGTCATGGAGGTTTTAAGTCCTTGGTATTTGTTATTGTACTTCTCTTACCAACACTGTGTTTCAACGTCCAGCTGTGTAACTTGTGAGCACAACTTCAGACACAAACCTAATAAATATTCAATCCAAGTATTTTGTTTATGAGTTTCTGCGTCAGTAATATTCTGCCACACAGCTGCTGCTCCGTCTCTCTCTTTCCATTTCAATACAAAAGCTGCAAATGCCTCAACAAACACGACTCAATCTGATTTATTCGTATGTGCTTTCTTAACTTGTGGTCGTAAAAAATAATCCCCTTTGCAGCGGTTTGACATTTTCATTGTGTTTCCCTTTAGCCTGCCTCGTGTAAAACTAATTATGGAGCAAATGGTATCAGCTTAAAGAATTTTAATAGGGGAACAAAATGAACTTCTGAATATCTGGCCCAATTGGTTTTTCCTACGTATCCACTGCTGGATTGTTGCTTTTGTTTTGACAACTTAATGCAATAAGCCGGTTAGGAATCAATGATGGTCTTGGTTTCATGTTTTTAGCTCGAAGCATCTGTCCGGATACTTTTACTTTTTCCAATATTCAATCCGACATATTTTCCCTAACTTTAACCCCATGTACCCTAACCTCACATTTCAGTAATTGTGAGATAGTCTCTTTCACAGTCTGTTAAATATATGATTGTTTTCCTCGTGATTCTGAACTTGTTGTCGTGGGTTACATGGTAGCGGTACGTCTTTTTAATTGTATTGACACGTCTTGTAAGAATTGCCCTTGAACTTTTTCACAAAAGGAAAGTTTACTTTACGAACTGGATGTTTACTTAAAGGTGGGGTGGGTACGTTTCAGAAACCGGCTCGAGTGCACTAACATTTGAAAATACACAGCGGAAACGAATCCGCCCCTTCCTTCAGACTTCCTCACAGAGCTCCTCCTCCAACACACATGAACGCGCACATGACTTAGGTTGGCTGTATAGTTCAGGGGAATTGTAAACCATACAAAACAGATAATTACCTGTCCAAGAGAAAAAGAGCGACCACGGTGTCAGATTTCAACTCGGTGCGTTCCATCAGTAGTCGCCATCGTTGAAAAGCAACTCCGATATTGACTCTGGTTTCCACTTTCTTTTTGTTCTTAATTTGCTCCGTTACATTTTTTCTTTTGCCACCAGTAGACGATGTTGAACCTCACTCTGCCATGGTGAAAGTGGCCGCCTGTTGCTGGCGAGTCATTGAAGTACTGCTGCATTGCACGCCCAATGACGGCACGCCCAATGAGGGCACGAGATACATGTGTGCGTGCACGAGATGGAAGGCTGACAGACAGGGCGGCAATCGGCTTCCACAGATGAATTTTTTATGGATGTTTTGTCAAAGCACTTCAGATATTCATTGCTATCGGATGTTAAGAGCATTCCATGGAATATAACATAAAGTGTATCTCGAGCCGGTTTCTCAAACGTACCTACCCCACCTTTAACATAAAAAGGAACATAAGAAGAACAAATATGTCTAGATGTCTGGATGGTTGTCTTTGTTTAGACATCTCGAAACATTTAGTTCTGGTTAGGAATAGACGGTGGTCTTGGTTTCGTATGTTTTGCTTCAAGCATCAGTCGGGATCTTTTGACTTTTTCCAATATTCAATCCAACATGTTTCCCTCAATGTAACCTCACATCTTTATTAGCTTATTTTATTTTGGTCTCTTTCATAATCTGTTGAAAAGTAAGGATGTTGTTTCCCTCATGCTTTCAAGCTCTTGGTTGCAGGATAATCTTCATGGTAGTGCTTTGTTTCGTTTTCTTCTGTTTCCAGAAAATGATGCTCGAAAACCTGTTACGAACCTCATGGTTATATCTCTCACAGGCTCCGCCCTCGACTGGACTCTGTGAACCTCATGGTTATATCTCTCACAGGCTCCGCCCTCTACTGGACTCTGTGAACCTCATGGTTATATCTCTCACAGGCTCCGCCCTCTACTGGACTCTGTGAACCTCATGGTTATATCTCTCACAGGCTCCGCCCTCTACTGGACTCTGTGAACCTCATGGTTATATCTCTCACAGGCTCCGCCCTCTACTGGACTCTGTGAACCTCATGGTTTCAGCGTTAGGGAAACTTTATGGAGCTCTAAATACATTTTCAACATAACAAGGATATGCCCCCACGACCCGCTCTATCGAAATCAGCCGGAAGTCGCAACGGCTCATTTCAAAATAACCATGGATTTGTTTTGTTTGATTTTAAATAAACAAAGTCTTGGCTTTCAGAATATGAAACTTTTATTTCATTACACGATGAATACATGTTTGAAGCTTGTAAAGGGAAGAAGACACCTCTCACTCGCACTCTGCTGTTCCGCAGCACCGCCCCCCTTCCTCCGCTGACACTATGAATGCAAGCGTATAGTAATCATAGATAACACGGCAGGGTCCGTTCTAGTTTGTTTTCATCTGGTTTCAAATAAACAGAGTCTCGGCTTTCAGAATATTAAACTTGTTTCGGCAAATTCAGATGATAAATACAGCTTTGAAGCTTCGGCATAATTACAAGCGGAGAACGGAGTAACTTAACGTCACAGCAGGCAGAACAACAGCCGGGGTTTCTCGTGAGGGTTTTCCCCGGGAAACAAACGCAATACACACAAACGCAAAATTACACACACACACACACACACACACACACACACACACACACACACACACACACACACACACACACACACACACACACACACACACACACACACACACACACACACACACACACACACACACACACACACACACACACACACACACACACACACACACACACACACACACACACTCGCGAGCTTCCCCCAGACCAGTAATCCAAACGAAAATATGTTTCCTCCGTACTACTTTGATGATTTGCTGATAACCAATCAGATCGATGGATTCCAGAGAAGAGGAAACTTTGAAGGCCTGTTTCTCAAAATGATGACTCGGTGAAAGTCATTATATAATGTGACATATTTCGCTTAATATTTGGAGTACAACAACAATCCTGATATCATTAGAAAGCTAGGAATCTCCTCTTTCCAGCAGTGTATACAACTCAAAATGTGTCTTCGGGTCAATGCGACTGATTTCGATAAAGCAGGTCACCAATATGTCTAGATGATGGTCTTTATTTTGACATCTCATAACATGTAGTTGTGGTTAGACGGTGGTCTTGGTTTCATATGTTTTGCTTGAAGCATCCGTCCGGATAATTTAACTTTTTCCAATTTTCAATCCACTCCACTGTCTTTCCAAAACCATGTATTCGAACCTTAGATCTTCTTTAACTTAATTTCTAAGGATACCATTTAGCGAGATTTCCTTTTGGAGTCTTCTGTCTGAAGGCGTGGTTTCTGGAAGTCTGGTATAATGTGGCAGCCATCTAGAAAGTCGCCCTCCAAATTATGCATGACTTTAAGCAATGATGTGTTTTATTGGGCTTTAACTTTGTCAAAATTGTTGCCTGGACTTGGGGTATGCAAACCATTGAGAGGTATTTTAATGCAGATCTATCGTATAAGAATCAGGATTTTTATCAGGCAGCTACGAGTCGACTATCAGAAAGTGACAGAGAGGTGCTTTTGACCAAGTTTCACAGACTAACGTCATATGTTTTCCAGTCTGATTAGCTGTCCTCTTCCCAAAACATGACTTTGGAGGACAACTACACATCTGTAAAGTGCCTGCATCTTGCTTGGTTGTATCGCTATGAACAAATCTGTCCACATCCAGACAGACCCACAACAAGACAGAGAGAGATATTAGCAACAAACTATTAGATGCTTCCATGGTAGTTAAGTAATTGTTTCCACGATCACAACTTGCATTAATGACACACACACACACACACACACACACACACACACTGAAAAACAAAAGCAGTGTCGCTGTAGCGGCTGTAACCTCCGAGCCACTAACTCTTGTTTTCCCTGTACAAACCTCACATTGGCAAAGTAGAATCAACACATTTAATTAACGTGTTTGTTCTCCACATTTTCGTCATCATGTCTGGCTGAACCATAATCCCTTTTTCCCAACGGACGTCGGGTCTATATTTGCAAAAGCCTCAAACACAAACACACACATAGAGGTATACACACACACAGCCATCTTTCTTTCTCTCTTGGAACTTGCCCCCTGCGCGGTGTGCGTGTAATCAAAGTTATTGTGGCATGCAGTGAAGGTGCTCAGCGAAGGGAACAGTTCAAGCTCTGCAGAAGCGTCTGTTCTCACCTGCCCTATCTTTAGGGACTGGACTGAAACCAATTGCATTAAAAGTG
The DNA here is from genome assembly GCA_023974075.1 of Chaenocephalus aceratus. NCBI lineage: Eukaryota > Metazoa > Chordata > Actinopteri > Perciformes > Channichthyidae > Chaenocephalus > Chaenocephalus aceratus. The sequence continues at coordinate 72,972 of JAMFTG010000224.1, forward strand.
CCGGAGCGTATCGGCTGGAGGGGATGATACGAGACTCAGAGACTCGGAGAGAGAAACGTGTGTGTTGGGTTCTCTGGAGAGAGATTTAAGTCAGCAGCAAAAAAGATTCGTGCAGGAATAAGTCTGGAAGTCAATGATTTTCTGAATGTGTTTTTTGACCATTAAAGGTCTGTGGTTAACACAAGCTGAAGAGATTTTACTGTTTTGTTCTACGACGTAAAATACTAAGTAAATACCCCACTGGTCACGCCCAACATTAGCCTCCTTTAGCTTAGCGGTGGTGACGTGAAGTCATGTGACCGTGCTGTAGTTCCTTTATAGCCCAACATTAGCCACCTTTAGCTTAGCGGTGGTGACGTGAAGTCATGTGACCGTGCTGTAGTTCCTTTATAGCCCAACATTAGCCACCTTTAGCTTAGCGGTGATGACGTGAAGTCATGTGACCGTGCTGTAGTTCCTTTATAGCCCAACATTAGCCGCCTTTAGCTTAGCGGTGGTGACGTGAAGTCATGTGACCGTGCTGTAGTTCCTTTATAGCCCAACATTAGCCACCTTTAGCTTAGCGGTGGTGACGTGAAGTCATGTGACCGTGCTCTAGTTCCTTTATAGCCCAACATTAGCCGCCTTTAGCTTAGCGGTGGTGACGTGAAGTCATGTGACCGTGCTCTAGTTCCTTTATAGCCCAACATTAGCCGCCTTTAGCTTAGCGGTGGTGACGTGAAGTCATGTGACCGTGCTGTAGTTCCTTTATAGCCCAACATTAGCCTCCTTTAGCTTAGCGGTGGTGACGTGAAGTCATGTGACCGTGCTGTAGTTCCTTTATAGCCCAACATTAGCCGCCTTTAGCTTAGCGGTGGTGACGTGAAGTCATGTGACCGTGCTCTAGTTCCTTTATAGCCCAACATTAGCCGCCTTTAGCTTAGCGGTGGTGACGTGAAGTCATGTGACCGTGCTGTAGTTCCTTTATAGCCCAACATTAGCCAACTTTAGCTTAGCGGTGGTGACGTGAAGTCATGTGACCGTGCTGTAGTTCCTTTATAGCCCAACATTTGCCACTTAGCTGGAGCTTTAAACAGCAAATGATGGACAGAATCCTGGACGAGGTTTAATCTTCAACGTGTTTTCTTAGGACAGAAGCCCCCTCCTGCTCCTGCAGCTTTACATGAAAAGGCTTCAGTGTTTTGGTAGCAATTAACAGCGGTTTGAAGGCAGAAGTTGATTTATTCTCCAGAGAGAAATATCAGTTACTGTTTTCTCACATCTGTCTACAGTATGTGTCTTGGAGGAGTTAGAAAGCATTCCTAAAAAAAAAAAGTTGTTTTCTAACAAAGTATATTGTGCGCTCTGTCTCTGAACCACACACAGTCTGAAGCGTTAATCCTCGCTGTCAGATGGAGACGTGTTGACGGGTTTTGGAGAATATTCAGAGTCTGCAGAGTTTTATTCTTCCAGGAGAAAACTGTTTTCACGCAGTGAGAACAATGCAAAGTGCTTTTGGTGTAATGTAGTGAAATACATATACTGTATACTCAAGTAGGATTTTGGGACACTGAATATTGAATATTTTTAGCATGTTTTATGCTACTTTATACTTCTTCCCCACCACCATTTTGAAGCCAATATTTCACTCTATTTATTTGACAAATGTAGTTACTTTACAGATTCAAATAATTCGCTTAAACGAAATATAAAAAACGAATAAATAAACTAAAAATAAGTAAAGATATCCAGCAGCAGTGTATAAACACATTAAAGTGTCAAACAATTATCCAGTAATTAAATATATGTGATTATAAAATGGGACATTGCGCTCAGTAAGTACTTTTACTTTTGGTACTTTAAAGGTGGGGTAGGTAATTCACTTCAGAAACACTTTGTTATATATTAAATGCTTTGACAATAAATCCATAAAGAAATATCATCAGTGGAAGCCGTACTGTAAAAAGCACGACCAATCATCTGAGCCGGCTAAAGTAACTGGATGGCCTACCTGCCTGTCAGCCTTCCATCTGGGCACAGACTTATCTCGTGCCCTCATTGGTCATGTGCGCGTTGGAGGCGGGGCTAGTGAGGAAGTCTGAAGGAAGGGGGCAGATGTTTTCAGTTGTGTTTTTTCAAATTCTAGCGCACTCTCCATTCTCACCTTTAAGTATATTTTGAAGCATATTTTGATTTACTTAAGATATTTAATGCAGGACTTTTACTTGAGTACTGAAGTATTTCTACTTTTACTAAATTACGTCACCCACCAATGACAGCGCATGACCTCTAATGCCTTTTCATATTCTGGTAATAACTTTCCCGATAATCTAGACTTCCTGAGACAAGTTGAGGCTGTTAGGAGTTTATTCTGGTCCAACGACTAAACTTCAGTGTTTTTGTCGTGCTATGTACCTCCCACTATGTCTGCTGATACTTTCCTCATCCCTCCCTGTTTATCAGAGGAAGTTCAAAGAAGAAAGACGTCACACACACACACACACACACACACACACACACACACACACACACACACACACACACACACACACACACACACACACACACGCGTCCTTCCTCTGAGTTGAGCATGTGGTGTGTCTCTGTGATGAAGTCTGCAGGGATTCCTCCGAAGGTCAGCGATGCTTCTCCTTCATCGATGAATCAGCCTCTTCCTCGCTCCCCCGTGTGAAAGCCTCTCGACTCGTCTCTTCGTAAAACCTGAGTCAGATCCCTCGGGCTGGAGCGGCACTTGTGTTTCTATTTTCCAGTATTTAATATCCTTCACGGAGCGGCAGTCGAGACGAATCCCCCATCAGGCGGCGAGTGAGTGGATCCGGTGAAGAGGAACTCCGGCTAAGGTCTGACGCTGAGAGATCCTTCAGGCTCACGGCAGGACGCGGAGGCTGTCAGTGCTTTTCTGCACTAATTAGCATCTGCACTAATTGAATGCGGCGACATGCTTAGAGATGATTAGTGTGGTCGCTGCCAGCTGGTAAACGGACTCATTACCGTCAGTCACAGCGAGGGGGTCGCGATAATTGACCTTTGAAATCTTTATTAAGTGCCATCTCACTAACTCCCTTCTGAGTCCTTCTACTTTTATTAAAGATGGCTAAAGTATAATTCTACAAATGTCGTCCATGAAGAAAGGTTCAGATGTGTCAGTGTGAAGCTGTTTGTCGCACACACACACACACACACACACACACACACACACACACACACACACACACACACACACCCACACACACAACACACACACACACACACACACACACACACACTCGATGCATGGCCATGCTTAAAAACCAGTGCCTCCTTCCTTCTGTGGGCCATGTCTTAATTACACGCATCTCAGGGGGATTAGACACAAAGACGTCCATAATGAGTGAAAACACACACACACACACACACACACACACACACACACACACACACACACCACACACACACACACACACACCATGCATACATCACTTCAGGGGACATTATATTGACTTACATGTATTTCCTGGAGACTTATCCTAACCCTAACCAAGTCTTCACCCTAATATTAATGATCCCCCTTATGGGGACCTCCAATTTGTCCCCATAAGGGAGGCGAGTCCCCACATGTAACTGTGTAAACAGATTTAGGGTCCCCACAAGTATAGTAATGCTAGACCACACACACACACACACACACACACACACACACACACACACACACACACACACACACACACACACACACACACACACACACACACACACACACACACACACACACACACACACACACACACACACACACACAACATCCCGCCGTCTCAGGGAGGAGACATTGGTGGAGCTGCAGCTGAGAAACGATTGAGAGTGTGAGGAAGTCGTAACGTAACGGCTCCACGGATTGGTCCATTTGGGTACGGGCACGTCACTGTACCCAGGAAGAAAAAGAGAACGCTCCACCGAGGCGTTCTGGGGCAGCAGACAGGTCTTCTCTGAGTTAGAGCTTTACTCGCCACAGGGTGCACTTTGAGGGTTGTGACTCTGCAGACCGTTCACATGCAGAAAGACCTTCATAGCACACGAGGGGACGGGTCAGAACCAGAACAGCATGACACGGGACCTTTAAGGAACTGTTAGACAGCAGTCGGAGAATGTGAGCTCCGTGCCTCCCTGGTGTTCAGACTTCATAAAGCAGAGTCATATTGATCTGAAGTGCTTTTTGATTTAATAAAAGTTCCAAACCAGTCAGCTCTCCGGTCCGTCTCTGCTTCGCTGAAACACATCCACTAACCCCTTTATGTGGACTCTGACAGCTCGGCTCCATCACAGTGCATTTCCTTCAAAGCCACAAATGCTTGTTTTTTGTCGACGACTTTCCAACTTGAATCTCTTGTTCTTTAGATGGCAGGTAAGACTGTTCTGCTCTCAGGGCGCACACACGCATCTCAGCTTCGTGCATCTCTTCTTTCACTTCAACTGCCTTCAGCTTTTCCTTCAGATATCAATCCAATGATATTCAGCACTTCACTTTACCAACAATACTAAGTCTGACTGCACCTAAAAGGAGACTTGATTCCAGGTCTATCGTCATTACAATAAGGACATTTTAACCAAACAATTGTTGCTTAATTGATATAAAAGAAAGAAGTAATTATATGTAAAATAAATCTAACTTTCTCTAAACAGTTCAAATTAAAGTGCATTAACACAGCAAACCTTTTATTACTAATACATCTTCACCTTTTCCCTTAAAAACTATCTCTCGATTTATTTCCTAAATGATGTTTTACTTATGATTTGTTGTATAATTAATGTTTTGTATGTCCTGGGCTAATGGATGATGTTTTTGATTCTTTTGTGTAATCTGTTCTCAGCAAGTTCCAATCGGCAGGAAAACGAATACATTCAAAAATATCAATTAAGTCTTTGCACTCCTTACTGTACGGAGAAAAATACACCCGAATGATTTGTTGTTATCAAACGGACAAGTCAAATCAAGCAATCTGATTGGTTCTTAGCCATAATGAGCGTATATCACGGGTAGAATTGTAGTTACTTTTCACAACAAGTCAGGTATCCCTCCGCGTCTGAGGAAAGCTACAACCGTTACATTACGTAGGACTGATCTCGTGCGCGTTCGTGTGTGTTGGAGGGGCTCTGTGAGGAAGCAGACTTTCTCCGGTCGTGTATTTGGTATTTTCACTACGTTACGAAACAAGCAAAGCTTACGATGGAAACATGTAAGGGATAATATTAATTATACTCCTTCAGCCCCAGGTTAACAGGAGGAAGTCAAACACCTCGTGTGTCTTGTTTTGCAGAAAGGACTCCCCGTAGATTTACAGAAGCACGTTGCCCATAAACTACATATCCCACAATGCATCTCAAATTTGACTTTTTTTATCAGAATTTGACTTTTTTTCTTCAAAATATTCTTTTTAAAAATAATAATGTTGTGACATTCTCACTGAAGAGACTTGCAATGATTTGCTCTTAGACTTCTGCTTTCAGACGTAGTTAATTATGAAGTTATTACCCTATCCAATAATAATCCAATGCAGAGGTAATAATGTAATAATACATTATTTTATATATATTAAATATTTTTATATAGTCTTAAAGTTACAACCGGCCCTTTGAGTGCAGCCATAATGCTGATGTGGCCGCGAATAAATTGAGTTTGAGCCCCTGCTGTAGACAGTTATTTGGACGCCATCATCCATCCTAATTTGTTTCAGGGAGACAGATGGAGGAGGGAAATGAGACAGCTGGAATAAAGACGGAGACGCTGTGTTCTGTGTTCAAGAAAGAAATCATGTTGACGATATTTCAGATTCCCTGCCGTCAGCCGTGAAGTGAAGGAAGGAGAATATAAATACAGGTGAGAGGGGGATGAGATCAAACTGAAACACTGACGGGGGGAATGTGTTGAAATGTGTGTTTGTGTCAGACGATTTACTCGGTTATTGTAAGGGGAAATGTATAGAGTTGTTATTTAATCAATACATTGGTTACACGTGTCGAGAGGTTTCAGACGACTTCAAAACAAAGTTAGAATTTCAAAATGTAAGTGATTCCAACTCAGAAAACCCCCTTTAAATGATCCAGTCCAAGAGTTTTTATTTGTTAATGAGATGCGTACTCACATAAATCTGATATTAATAATAATGAATAAGCAGCCGGGGCCCTTTAAAGATGTTAAATGATTATTATAGTTCCCAGACTCTCTTCTGCTCCTGCTGAGATGTTCATAATTACAACATGTTAATGTTTTAATTATCCCTTTAGCATAATAGTCAGCACAAATATTTACACTTATTGACAAATAGAGAGCCCGATCACCGTGGATAAAGATGCCTCAGAAGTCCATTTTTATGTTCGCCTATTCTTTGGTTGTGTATATCAAATTAATGCTGATATTTTTGATTAAAATGTGCATTAAATCATGTTTTCGTGCTTTCTCAAATGCATCCTCTTCTGTTTCCCGTGTGCTGTGCGGAGGTCTTTTATTGTGCAGGTCCTGGTCATTACCTACGGTTTCCGACAGGTGCAAACAACAACCGACAGCTCTCCATTGCGAGAAACGCGCTGCAGCTTCAGAAAGGATGCAGATATAACCCAAATGTTCCACGTGAAGAAACATCTTCAGCAGCTTGACAACACGTGCAGCGTTTAGAGGACATCCAGCAGCGCGAGGAAACCTGCACGCGGTCAGGATGGTGAAGCTGGACAACTGTGTCTTGTTGTTGTTAACTTACCTAACGTGTTTTGATGGGCTTTTTTTAACAATGTGATCACGTGATCTGCGGATGTTTCATCAAGTTAGTGATGTTTCTTCATTTGTGTTTTTATATTTGCACCGTTTCTCATTAAAGGTGGGGTAGGTAAGTTTGAGAAACCGGCTCGAGATCGCTACAATTTGAAAATACACAACCGGAGAAAATCTGCCACTTCCTCACAGAGCCCCTCCTCTAACACACACGAACGCCCACATGACCAATGAGGGCACGAGATCAGTTTGTGCCCCGATGGAAGGCTGACAGGCAGGTAGGCCTGTACTTTTTACAGTATTACGGTTTCCACAGATGACATTTTTGTATGGATTTTTTGTCAAAGCACTTCAGATATTCATTGCTATCGGGATGTTAAGAGCATTCCATGGAATATAACAAAAAGTGTATCTCGAGCCGGTTTCTGAAATGTACCTACCCCACCTTTAATGGAAGCGTGTGTTGCCATGGAAGCGTGTTTGCACCTGTCGGCAACCGTAGGTAATGACCAGGGCCCAGGAATTCAACACTTTTAATCTCAATCAGATTCCGATCAGATTTTGAAATCCCATTGTTTGTGATCCAGGATCAGACAAGTCGGACAAATGTTGTCCCTGGAGTTCAAAGCAATTCAGGATAGGATCAGCCTGATCCAGATTACGACTTTTCAAGATGACTAGATCCTGAATATCAGTGCTTTAATCCTACCGAGCGCCATCTAGTGGACATGAAAAATAATACAAGGAAGACAAGAGACCATATTACACTGGCTTGTATTGTGCTACACAATATCGCTGTCCATCGCAGAGTCCCCCCTCTCTGACATCGATGATCCCCAGAGCCCCTCACCCCTGCTGATGATCTAGGCCCACCTATGGGTGTCCCTCTAGATGAGAGGACTGAGCGGCGGTGCAAGGCGAGATGCGAGTCTGCAATTACTTTTGAAAGGTGATGACAGATGATGGACTTTTTTTTTTGTTGAAGATATTTTTTCTTTAATCTAAATTACATTTGTGATTGACAATCTTTGTTGTGATACTTTTATGAGCACAAACATTTATATCAACATTTGGTTGAAAACAAAACGTGAGCAAAATGGAACAAATTAAATGTATTTCCCATGAAGGCTACAAATGGTGTATTATTTCAGTTAACAAACTTTGCCATTTTATTTAAATTGAAACATATTTTTAAATAAATGGTACAGTACATGTTGCTCTCGTAATCCACTGGAGACCCACCCCTCTGGTGGGATCAGGATAATCCAGTTTTTTGGGATCAAACTACCCGTTTTGAAGATTTGATCCAGATTAAAGCTTGGATTGGATTTCCTGATCGGATATCAAAGTGATCCTAATCCTGCTTTTTGGTTTGAACTCCCCAAAATCCAAATCTGATCTGATCAGATAGGGATTACAAGTGTTGAACTCTTGGGCCCAGAACATATACAATAAAAGATCTGCCTTATTGCCTATTTTTAACCGGCTAATCTACTGCTCACTGCAAAGCTTAAAATCTCCCGCTGTGGGGGAAACATCTGTGTCGCGATGCAGGACCGACTCAACGGAGACACGGGGAGAGCTGGAGCTCTGATGGCAAACACTGATGGGTTTATTTGGAGCTTCGGCCGGAGAATTCACAAGACAAGTCCAAGAGCCAGAGGTTCTGAAGAACTCTACCCCAGATGTGTTCAGCTGGTTCGGAGGAGAATCATCAACATGCTGCATAACGAGATGAATGATAACACCGCTATCAGCTGACGCCAACAGGCAGGGAGAGAGAACACTGAGAGCACAGCAGCAAGGCTACAGGTGCCGGTGCTCAGTCAGGACAGCACTTTTTGTTTTGTTGTTGTTTGATGTATATATGTCACACTGTAGGACATCGAGAAACGATATTTCTGGATGTACAACATGTAGAATTCTTGACAATACAGTTGACTTTGATGAACTGATACACTGGGTCAAAGTGATGGGCCTTGGAAAGCATCTCCCAACAGTCTGTTCATGGTTTTCTGATTTTGTTGGGAATCTGCTTATTTTGCTTTTTGCTTGTATACGCCATGTAAAGGCATCCGTTTTAAATTGAGACATAAATAACTGGTCAGACTAAAGGCAGAGCCCACATTTCACTGTGTGACAAATAAAGAGGGTTTCAAATGTGGCGTTGGACATTGAAATCTGAAGTACCCTGTTCCTCCCGTCTGTCGGAGAAGTTCATCTCGAGGTCCAGATGTGTCTCCACGGCTGAATTCACTGGTGGGAGTTAATCAGAGCTCTGGAGCCACAAAGGACTCGATAGAACATTCCCCCTGCAGCATTCATCAGCTTTATTAAAATGTAACGTGTGTAAAGTCAGAGAACTCGTATTCGCCTCGGCTCGGGCTGAGTCAGTGTCAGAGGTTTGCTCTGCTTTGAGTGTGTCGATATAACAACCGCGTCTTTTACTATTAATAATGTTAAAGGAACAATCAGCTCTGTCTCGTGATTTTTGTAATGTTTTATTATATTATTTTTAACCAGATTGAATTCTATCCGTTTCATAACCCTTCACATTTTCATTTAATATCTGCTACTAGTGTGCACACTTGTAAAATGTATGCATTAAAGGTGGGGTCGGTAAGTTTGAGAAACCGGCTCGAGATCGCTAGAATTTGAAAATACACAACCGGAGAAAATCTGCCTCTTCCTCACAGAGCCCCTCCCCCAACACACACGAGGCGCACATGACCAATGAGGGCACGAGGTCAGTTTGTGCCCCGATGGAAGGCTGACAGGCAGGTAGCCCATCTTGTTGTACTTTTTACAGTATTACGGCTTCTACAGATGACATTTCTTTATGGATTTTTTGTCAAAGCACTTCAGATATTCATGCTATCGGGATGTTAAGAGCATTCCATGGAATATAACAAGAAGTGTATCTCGAGCCGGTTTCTGAAACTTACCTACCCCACCTTTACAGTAAGTGTCCTTTTTTATGTTTTTTTGGTAGTAAGTTGGTCTATTACAACTTATTCGTATTAGGATGTAATCTATAGATACTAAATATCTAATTACTGTTTTTATGTATATATTAATTTGTTTGTATTTATTGTTTTAACCATATGGGACCCAGGCCCTTATCCTAAAGGAAGTCATGTACAAATCAACAGTTAAATCACCTTTAAGTTGTACTTTTTTCTAAAATGCTTCACATGTTTTATACAGCTTTGTGTTATTACCTGTCGGAGAACCAAAACCAACCAAAACAATGAAAACACATTTTTCTCGGACAATCAAACCACCGTGTGTTTAAAAACCCAAACTCAGTTTAATGACTTGTTTTTTTTATATATATATTTATATATTATTCCTACAAATACATGGTTTTCAGCACTTTGAAAAACGTTCACTTTCCTCAGTAAACCAAGAAAGCTAGAAATATCCTACAGTGAAAAAAAAGACAAAGACAAACCATCTCGACAAAAGAAAATCACACGTGAAAATAACAATCGAAATGAAATTAAAAAACAACATCCTGTACAAACACTATGGCCCAATAATTTAAGAAAATAGTGTCTCTAAAACGTTCATATTGCTTTGTACCTCCACTGTTGCCGGGCGGATTAAACATGTTTCCCTGCGGAGGTCACGGGGTCGCCGAAGAGAAATGTGTGTGTTCGCGTCTTCTCTTCTTCTGTGGTTGTTTTGGCAGTAACATTACAAAGACAAGGGATGGTCACATGACTACAGTACTTCACCCGGGGTGGTCACATGACTACAGTACTTCACCCGGGGTGGTCACATGACTACAGTACTTCACCCTTGGTGTCCCCACTGTTTCTGAACCATTAGGCGCTTTCACACCGGAGTACTTTTACCGTTTAGTTCCGTACTTTTCCCGTTTAGTTCCGTTAGTGCCTGGAATTTCGCGTTCACACCAAAAAGAGAACTTAGTTCCGAGAAGTTTTACCCCCATTTTAGACAGGTGGTACCTGGGGAGAAAAAAGTACCAATTTTGATTGGCTGGGCGGATTGGAAACCACGCCCCGTAAAACAATGAAAAGTTTTTGAAGCCGCCATTGTATTTGCTGGCATTAGCATTATTAGCATTAGCCCCGCGCACCAACGGAGAGAGACTAACTTATGGCAACACAAAATAAAACATGGGAGCGGTGGAGATGAGGAGGTGTCGGCGCTTCTGGCGATTTACTCGGAAGGCTTAGCAGCTGGGAGTCCCAGCAGCTTCTACTGAAGCCTTCCCCAACTCCGGGGACTTCCGGCCGGGGACTCCGGGCGGCAGTATACGCCGTGAAGTGGTTTGCGGCCTGCCAGTAAACCCAAAGCAGAAGAAGAAGAAGTGACGTCAGCGGCTTCATTTGCCTAATCCACCCCCAGGGACTTATTCCGGTGTGAACCAAGCCCCCAGGAAGTGCGCCGGAGTCTGATGAGAATATTCGTTGTGGCCAAACGGCGGTACTGCACATCCGTTTGGTTGCCAGGCCCGGAAACACTTTTTCCCATTGACTTACATTGGGAAAGAATGGTCTGTAACTCGTTGGATAATTTTTTTTAAACTAAATAAACTACCCAGTATGAACACTTGTATAGCCCTTATTAAAAACATTCGTTCCTCAAGTTGTAAAAATGTGCTAATAACGTTATTCTGAGAGTTATTTCCCTCGGCATTATGAACGTGCATCTAACCCACGGGACCACGCCGCCCGGCATGTTCATGTTACGTGTTCAGCACTACATGCGTTTCTCTTTACCCATGGATGCACAATAACAACGGACCATATCGCCTTACTGCCAGCCCACGGAGCTGTAATAATGGATATATTGCACATGTTTGCTGTAATTCATCATTTGTAAAATATTATACTACATGGGCTGTATGATTAAATCTTGTACCGTAAATGTTGTATTAAATAAAGTTAATATTACCGACGTTAGATTAACGTCCCTGTAGCTTCTTATTGCACTAAGAAGCTTATTGCACTGTATATATGTATATATATATATATATGTATATATATATATATATATAATATGTATATATATATTAGTGCTGTCAAAATTATCGCGTTAACAGCGGTAATTCATTTTTTGAATTAATTGCGTTAAAATATTTAAGGAATTTAACGCATGTGCAGAATGGCCCGCCCCATACGTGCCACCAGTGGCAGCGCCAGGGTATGGCTGGGGTAGGCTACACCCATACCAAGAAATGGCTCAGCCCCACCATGAAAAATGATGTTAAAGTAAGCAGAATAAAGTCTGCCAACTCGCGCGGAGTAAATTGCACAGACAGCAGTTAGTAAGATTGATTTCAGTAGCCACGGTTTTGAAAACTTTTGTCACGTAGTGATCGTCTTCTCAATAGAACATCTTTGATAATGTCTTCTGGCCAATCAGAATCAAGATAACGGCGTGGTGGTTATTGCAGGAAGTCCCGACGGAGAATACTTGTGCTGTAGTACAGGTAACACATAACTGGTACGCAGGTTATGTGCGTAATCTGAAATGCGTACCGTCACTTGTGTCACAAAGTGCATTTGCGTACCGACGTACTTGTGAAGCTTTCCAGAAGGCGGTTAGATCACCGGACGACAGAGTCGGTCTCCGTGTGCACAGACAGGCTGCTGTTAACGTCGGTCTGTACAACGGAACTGAGCCAAAACTACGCCAACCGGCCTGCGGAGGGAGACTCTCCCCATCACTGGAGAACTGCGCTAAACAGCATTCACACTCTGTGGTCACTCACGAAGTACTCCACTAGCCCCCCCCCCCCCCTCTGTCGACTTTCCTGAAGTACTCCCCCGTTGATAGAAATCAACACGTAATGAATTAAGACCCCACGGTGTGATGATTGATAGGTGTGTGGGCTGTCTTTCACTTTGACACGCAGAACAATGTTATAATAAACATAGATACTGTGTTAAATGGATATATCCGCCTTCTTTCATTTATCTTTCCATTCCCACAATATACATAAAGAAATGGCATATTTTGGACATAGTTCGAATGGTGATTAATCTGATTAATTAATTTTTAAACTGTGATTAATCTGATTCAAATTTGTAATCGTTGACAGCCCTAATATATATATATATAATATATCTACAGAGCAATCATTCTTTCATGCTAGATGAAGCTCTGTTGGATATCACTAGATCCTGTTACAGCGTAATAGAAGTACATAACGATTGATGTGTACATTAGCATAATGACTAGCTAGCCGCTAGCTGCTAACTGCCGCCTCGTTAATATCAAATCCATAATAACAACCCATTCCCATGCTGTCATGAACGTGCGGTGCTGTTACGTGTACGCACATTGACGTGCTTGATGTGAACGAGCATTTTGGTTAAAGTTGCGCATGCGCTATGAGCGCACATACGGGTACTTCTCAGGCATGCTGGGTAATCTGTGACGTTTCACTCTCTCAAAAGTCGGGCCATTTTATCATCATGCGCCAATGAGCAACTCTCAGAGGAATGAACGAGGCCCCGCCTCCCACGCTGTATCCCGTTCTTATTACACATCCATGGTGTGAACGCGATCGGCTCTGAGTTCCATGGCAACGCAGGGCGGCAACGTACTCGGTGTGAAAGCGGCTTTTGTTACTCTCTACAGCAGTGGTTCCCAACCTCTTCTGTCTCCTGAACCCCGAATACTTTATACTTTTATTTGGTTTTAGACCCTCTGTAATTATATTTAACCAAAGTGCATTAAATGATAACCACTTGTATAACTCACCCTTAATACAAATGCATTTAAAACTTGACAGTTACACGTATTGCGAGCTAAAAAACAACATTAAAACTCACTTTTTTCTTAATTTAACCGTTGTGTTGTCGTCCCGTCAGCTGTACAAACTGGGTCCTGGTTTGACTGTTTATAAAACATATACATTTATTACACACATCTTGGTTTCACCTTTTATGCCAATTTAATTCCTATTAATGACTTATCTTTTTATTGTATTTACTGTCAAAAAACCTTAAATTACCCAAAAAAAGGTTTTAAAATAGGACAAGAATAATTATGTTGACTTGTTGTCAGGCTTCTGTATTAAACACCGCTTCAACAGTGTTGCCTGGGCGGCACATGATCACACCAGATGCTATCGATGTATATAAAACACTACTTCATTGACGGTAGTGACCACGATGTTACTGTTGTGGCATTTCGATAAAAACAACACTTTGTTTTGACAGAAAAAACATGTATGAATCCCATGTGACCCTCGGACAACAGGACGATTACAAATATTTTCTTTTGTGTGGAAATAAATCGCAATCCCTAATCCTTTCGACGTACCCCCTCAAGTACCCCCGTACCCCCTCGTTGGGAACCACTGCTCTACAGCATTATTACTAGGACTAGAACCAAAGACACACAGTGTGCATCACGTGTGTGTGTGTGTGTGTGTGTGTGTGTGTCTCTTTCTGTGTGTGTTGCAGAATCAGTGCTCAGAGCTTTTCTTCCCTGGGGGGTGTCAGTAGCTGTACAGACGCCCCCTCGCCCCCCGTCACCCCGAGGTCAAAGGAGTCACTAGAGGGCGCCCTCCTCCTCAGACAGGTGTCCCGGCTGGGCAGGGGGGAGGGTAACCCTAACCCTCCCCCCACAACAACCACTCCTGGGGGGTAAAGTCCAGACTCGTCGCTGGGCGGATCCACGGAGATACACGGCGGGCTCATCTTCTTCTTGCGTCCATGCGGCGAGGCGTGGATTTGCGAAAAAACGAAGCCAGATGAGGAGGAGGGGCTACGATTGGGGTCTGTTGGCTCCCCCTCCGATGAAAAGCAGGTCTCCGGGGGGGAGTCGAGCCAGGAGTAAGGGCGGGGGGGTCGAGGGAGGCGAGGGGGCGGGGCCACGTTGCTGCCCTGCGTCGTGTCCATGCTGTGAAACCTCTTCAACTGCCTCGTTCTGACGAAAACATCACCAGTGGTTTGGTGCCATGGTGATGTCACTTCCTGTCCCCCTGTGGGTGAGGAGCGACACCTCCAGGTCCTCCTGGGGGGGGAAGGGGGCGGGCCTGGGTGGTAAAGTGGGGGAGATAAGGAGGCGGAGGGTGAAAGGGGGAGGGCTACGTTTACAAGTCCTTCAGCGCTTCCCCCTCCGTCCGAAAACAGAGCCTCCTGAGAGTCGGTCGATACAGCAACCTGGAGGAGAAGGGGAGAGGGGGGAGGGGGGAAATGTGCGGTGAAAGAGGAGGGGGGAGATGAAAAGGGGGAGACTAGTTAGTGGGGAGAGATGAGGATGAGAAGCAGGGGTCAGAGTTCACAGCGTTTTCCCAGAGTCCTCTCTGTTCTCTTTTAGGGTTGCAGTGAAGTTGCATCACGTATAGCGTGTTAGTGTCTAAAGTCGGTTTGTTTTTGTTTACTAAAGGAACTCTGCAGCGCTGCCGTCTGAGGGGAACACCTGTCACTCACACATGATTATTACTTCTACTTGTGTTTACTTTCTGACGTCAGAAATAGTTTGGAAGTCCTGAGACTGATAATAATATAATATACTGCAAACGTTTAGCTATATCCAGATTTCATGTAAGTAATTTTTCTAGATCTTAACGTGTAATAGTTTCAATTGATTTCATTACATGTGTGGGTTGTCTTTCTTTGTCTCCTCCCGTATGGACAGGAAGCCACAGAGGAACATGACTCGTATGTGAAAACCTAGTGGCAATAAACCTCTTTCTGATTCTGAAGTAGTAGGTGACATTATGTTTACTAATAATTGCATATTTATGAATCAAATTGTTATAGAATTAGACTTAAATGAATGAAAGCCATACAGACGCCCTGAGAGGCAAGTTGAGGGCGGACGATTCCCCAAAAAACGAAATAAACTCCTAGATATTTAAACGTATCGCCTGTTGACTTTAATAACCAACCAATACTCTGTTATCTCCTTTAAGGAATGCGCTCCAGCACTTAAGTGTCAGTGTTATGGCCTGATGGGGGGGTTTACGACTGTGAGAGCGCTGGCTTCTAAACACCACTGACAAGTGATTGAGTATTTCTAGTTGGGGGTTATCTCCTGTCGCTCCACAGATGTCTACGCCTCCCCAATATGCTGAGTAACTCTCTGTGAACTAGTTAAAACGTCTATGGAGAGAGAGGCGGATGAGAACTGACATGACAGCCCGCCGTGCAGTCAGAACCTCTGGCTGTGTGACTTGTGATAAACTACCAGTGCTTGACATCAAAGTCCTGAGTCCTGACTCTCCGTGGCTGCAGAAGTTTCCCTGACACGAGCCAACGTCTTTTTGACAGAAGAAGATTCTCTCTCTCTCTCTTGATAGCACAGTTTCATTATATTTTTTTTTAACTTCAATTTGTCTTGAGGGAGGTCTATAGAAGCATGTGACGACTACAACATCTGTATTAAAACTCTTAAGATCACAATGGACTTTGATCCCAAAGGCTATCGTATATTAGGGTATTGACTGTGATCAGAGATATCTTGAGAGAAGTCCTTAGGATCGAAAAATCAATACATTTTTGAATGAATTCAGAGGTAAAAGTGAGTGGAAATGCCCCTTTACTTTGTAGTAATTTAATAAATAAAGCCTCGAGGCGTTTTCCCTGAAAGTCGTGACATAATCAGAGGAAGTGACATTTCAAAGTGAAATCAGTCTCATCAGACTTGTTGTTCCATGGACTGAAGGCTGCACGGTGAACTCTGAACCAGACCACTTGACCCTCTGACCTTTGACCCCTCTCACTTAAAATCCTGCAACCTTATCTTGTCATCTGAACAGAAAGCATGAGCAGTGAGAGAGGTCAGCGGTCAGAGGGCGAACAGAACATGTCTCTGCAGGAGAGGAGGGTTCACAAAGCACGATGGATGCTGAAACTCATAAGATGTCGTCAGAGTGTCGAGTCCACAGAGATGAGGAAGCGAGGCATGCATGAGGTTTAAAGCGAGCGGCACTTTGTAGAGAAGTTTGAATCATGGTCTGAGCCTGAATAGTGAGGCCACAGCGACACCTAGTGGCCACAGCAGTAGTACTACACCAAGAAACTGATGACTGCAATTAAACTAAGAATCGTCACCCTGTCGCTATTTTTTTTTTTAAACACGTTGAGTGCAATACCTAAAAGAGGTGGAGGAAGAACACTTGACTTAAACACTACACTGAGGACATACTCTGCTACAAGGAGAAGCACTGACATGTCAATAAAGTAAATGTTTTGGAGTATTTATTGGGAAGATGTGCTTAAAGCAGGGTGTGAACTCAATTGATCGCGGGCCACATCAGCATTATGGCTGCACTCAAAGTAACTTATATATAAATATATAATATACATATAAAATAATGTATTATTTTACATTATTGCCTCTGCATTGGATTATTATCGGATAGGGTAATAACTTCATGATTAACTACGTCTGAAATCAGAAGTCTCGGGCAAATAATTGCAAGTCTCTTCAGTGAGAATGTCACAAAATGATTTAAAAAGAAAAGCTGGGGAAAAAAATCAAAAACAGAAGTGACATTTAAAAAATCCTTCCAATAATTTAAATAAAATAGTTATTATATATATTATATCAAATTCTGAGAAAAAAGTCTAATTTAGAAGAAAAAGGTCAAATTCTGAGAAAAAAGTCTGATTTGAGGTGCATTCTGGGACATGTAGTTTATGGGCAACGTGCTTCTGTAAATCGTCATCGAACCGTATAATAAACATATTATATTCTTTGCAAGCTCTTGTGGGGCCGCATGAAATGAAGTCGCGGGCCGGATTTGGCCCCCGGGCCTTGAGTTTGACCCCCCTGGCTTAAAGTATTGAAAGTGCTAATTTGAGGGAAATATCCCAGGTGAATGTTATACAAGTTAATAATATATGATTAGGTTATCATTGATTAATTATTGATGATTCTGGTTTGTAAAAATAGGGAAACAAGTTTTATTGCAATTTGGGGTAATTTAATAAGAAGGTGTAAACTATGATTGATTTTACAAGAGAAAGACTTAAACTAACTTAAAAGGTGCTTTGATTGTGAAATACTTCATGTGTTTTCTGTTCAAAAATGTAACTAAAGCTGTGACGCAAATATAAACAGTGTTGAAGCTGAAGGTAGCATGAAAATCTAAGTACTTAAGTCACGTACAAATACCTCAAATGTGGAATTAAGTTCAGTACTTGAGTAAATGTACTTCGTCCTCTGATAGCTACGGCACTGCGTTGACCTCAAAGCACTAAATATGATCAATAGAACATTCACAAAACGGCCACATGCATATTCTCTGTTCTGCAGCGACACCCTGAGGTTGTAATATGGTAAGTGCAATGCATTGTGGGTAGCCAAATAACATATAGGTTTTAATACATGTTGCTGTGTGTTCCTGGACTTCAATACCTTTGGGAGGGTTTGAGACGCTCTGTGGCTGATGGTGAGCAGAAGCAGATGAGTGGAGAAGAAGGACGGGAGGGAGGTGTGTGTGTGTGTGTGTGTGTGTGTGTGTGTGTGTGTGTGCGTGCGTGTGTCTGTGTGTGCGTGTGTGTGTGTGTGTCTGTGTGTGTGTGTGTGTGTGTGCGTGTGTCTGTGTGTGAGTGTGTGTCTGTGTGTCTCTGTGTGTCTGTCTGCGTGTGTGTGTGTGTCTCTGTGTGTGTGTGTGTGTGTCTCTGTGTGTGTGTGTGTTTCTGCGTGTGTGTGCGTGTGTTTCTGCGCGTGTGTGTGTTTTCTGCGTCTGCATGTGTGTGTTTCTGCGTGTGTGTGTGTGTGTGTGTGTTTCTGCGTGTGTGTGTCTGCGTGTGTGTGTGTGTGTGTGTGTGTGTGTGTGTGTCTGAACGGCCCGGTGGTTTCTCTCTAGAGTCTGCAGGCTCAGAAACAGGAGTTCCTGTGTACGTGCAGCGGCTCGGGGGCGGGGGCTTTTTGGGGCCAACTGGTCTGAGATCAGAACAGACACCGTGTGGAGGATGATAAAAGATAAACAAAGAGAGGAACAAGGGAGGAAGACGAAGGAGGAAGAAGAGTGAGAGTGTTTAGAGCATGCAACATAAATAAAGACTTAGGAAAAAGTCTTGAATTGAGATTTAATCACACACATATATATATATATATATACAGAAGCCCAAGGAAGCACGTGAGAAACCTTCGTGCACTTTGTTCAAATCAAATCACCAAAAACCCTAAAACATAATATAAAATAATTCATTGAAAAGAAAAAACTTAAAGTCAAATAAAAAAATAAATAATAATCCTTACTGTCAAACATTTTCTATAATTATTAACATTTGTGTAATTATTATTATTATTATTATTATTATTATTATTATTATTATACAATGATCAGTTTCTCACTTGCCTCTCAGGACCTCCTCACAGTACAAACAATGACAGGACAGTGTGTGGTGTGTGTGTGTGTGTGTGTTGCGGTCACCTGTCTGCGCAGCGTGCGGCTCAGTGTGTGTGTGCGTCGGGGAGGGGGCAGGCGGGGTATGCACTCCGAGTCGGAGAGGCTGTGGGGGCTGATGGGTCTGAAGAAGTCTGCAGGGACCCTCAGCTGGGAGAGGTCCTCCGGCTGAGAGCGGACGGAGCCTCTGGAGCCTGAACACAACACAACAACAACAACAACAACACATATATAAACATCAACAAGACAGCAGAGATGGCAAAAGTACACACATCCTTTACTCAAGTAGAAGTACACCACATCCTGTACTCAAGCAGAAGTACACACATCCTTTACTCAAGCAGAAGTACACACATCCTTTACTCAAGCAGAAGTACACACATCCTTTACTCAAGCAGAAGTACACACATCCTTTACTCAAGCAGAAGTACACACATCCTTTACTCGAGCAGAAGTACACACATCCTTTACTCAAGCAGAAGTACACACATCCTTTACTCGAGTAGAAGTACACACATCCTTTACTCAAGCAGAAGTACACACATCCTGTACTCAAGCAGAAGTACACACATCCTTTACTCGAGCAGAAGTACACACATCCTTTACTCAAGCAGAAGTACACACATCCTTTACTCAAGTAGAAGTACACACATCCCTTTACTCAAGCAGAAGTACACACATCCTTTACTCAAGCGGAAGTACACACATCTTTACTCAAGTAGAAGTACACACATAATTTACTCAAGCAGAAGTACACACATCCTGTACTCAAGCAGAAGTACACACATCTTTACTCAAGCAGAAGTACACACATCCTTTACTCGTAGAAGTACACACATCCTTTACTCAAGCAGAAGTACACACATCCTTTACTCAAGCAGAAGTACACACATCCTTTACTCAAGCAGAAGTACACACATCCTTTACTCAAGCAGAAGTAACACACATCCTTTACTCAAGCAGAAGTACACACATCCTTTACTCAAGCAGAAGTACACACAATCCTTTACTCGAGCAGAAGTACACACATCCTTTACTCAAGCAGAAGTACACACATCCTTTACTCGAGTAGAAGTACACACATCCTTTACTCAAGCAGAAGTACACACATCCTGTACTCAAGCAGAAGTACACACATCCTTTACCTCGAGCAGAGTACACACATCCTTTACTCAAGCAGAGTACACACATCCTTTACTCAAGTAGAAGTACACACATCCTTTACCTCAAGCAGAAGTACACACATCCTTTACTCAAGCGGAAGTACACACATGCTTTACTCAGTAGAAGTACACACATAATTTACTCGAGCAGAAGAACACTCATCCTTTACTCGAGCAGAAGTACACACATCCTTTACTCAAGTAGAAGTACACACATCCTTTACTCAAGCAGAAGTACACACATCCTTTACTCAAGTAGAAGTACACACATCCTTTACTCAAGCAGTAGTACACACATCCTTTACTCAAGTAGAAGTACACACATCCTTTACTCAAGCAGAAGTACACACATCCTTACTCAAGCAGAAGTACACACATCCTTTACTCAAGCAGAAGTACACACATCCTTTACTCAGTAGAAGTACACACATCCTTTACTCAAGCAGAAGTACACACATCCTTACTCAAGCAGAAGTACACACATCCTTTACTCAAGCAGAAGTACACACATCCTTTACTCAAGCAGAAGTACACACATCCTTTACTCAAGCAGAAGTACACACATCCTTTACTCAAGTAGAAGTACACACATCCTTTACTCAAGCAGAAGTACACACATCCTTTACTCAGTAGAAGTACACACATCCTTTACTCAGTAGAAGTACACACATCCTTTACTCGAGCAGAAGTACACTCATCCTGTACTCAAGCAGAAGTACACACATCATTTACTCAAGCAGAAGTACACACATCCTTTACTCAAGTAGAAGTACACACATCCTTTACTCAGCAGAAGTACACACATCCTTTACTCAGCAGAAGTACACACATCCTTTACTCAGCAGAAGTACACACATCCTTTACTCAGTAGAAGTACACACATCATTTACTCAAGTAGAAGTACACACATCCTTTACTCAGTAGAAGTACACACATCCTTTACTCAAGCAGAAGTACACACATCCTTTACTCAGCAGAAGTACACACATCCTTTACTCAAGTAGAAGTACACACATCCTTTACTCAGCAGAAGTACACACATCCTTTACTCAGTAGAAGTACACACATCCTTTACTCAAGTAGAAGTACACACATCCTTTACTCAGTAGAAGTACACACATCCTTTACTCAAGCAGAAGTACACACATCCTTTACTCAGCAGAAGTACACACATCCTTTACTCAAGTAGAAGTACACACATCCTTTACTCAGCAAAGTCACACATCCTTTACTCAAGCAGAAGTACACACATCCTTTACTAGCAGAATACACACATCCTTTACTCGAGCAAGTACACACATCCTTTCTCAAGTAGAAGTACACACATCCTTTACTCAGCAGAAGTACACACATCCTTTACTCGAGCAAAGTACACACATCCTTTACTCAGCAGAAGTACACACATCCTTTACTCAAGTAGAAGTACACACATCCTTTACTCAGCAGAAGTACACACATCCTTTACTCAGCAGAAGTACACACATCCTTTACTCAAGTAGAAGTACACACATCCTTTACTCAAGCAGAAGTACACACATCCTTTACTCAAGTAGAAAGTACACGCATCCTTTACTCAAGTAGAAGTACACACATCCTTTACTCAAGTAGAAGTACACACATCCTTTACTCAAGTAAAGTACACACATCCTTTACTCAAGAAGTACACACATCCTTTACTCAAGTAGAAGTACACACATCCTTTACTCAAGTAGAAGTACACACATCCTTTACTCAAGCAGAAGTACACACATCCTTTACTCAAGTAAAGTACACACATCCTTTACTCAAGTAGAAGTACACACATCCTTTACTCAAGTAGAAGTACACACATCCTTTACTCAAGTAAAGTACACACAGTACACCATCCTTTACAAGCAGAAGTACACACATCCTTTACTCAAGCAGAAGTACACACATCCTTTACTCAAGTAGAAGTACACACATCCTTTACTCAAGAAGTACACACATCCTTTACTCAAGTAGAAGTACACACATCCCTTTACTCAAGTAGAAGTACACACATCCTTTACTCAGCAGAAGTACACACATCCTTTACTCAAGCAGAAGTACACACATCCTTTACTCAGTAGAAGTACACACATCCTTTACTCAAGCAGAAGTACACACATCCTTACTCAAGCAGAAGTACACACATCCTTTACTCAGCAGAAGTACACACATCCTTTACTCAAGCAGAAGTACACACATCCTTTACTCAAGTAGAAGTACACACATCCTTTACTCAAGCAGAAGTACACACATCCTTTACTCAAGCGAAGTACACACATCCTTTACTCAAGTAGAAGTACACACATCCTTTACTCAGCAGAAGTAACACATCCTTTACTCGACAGAAGTACACACATCCTTTACTCAAGTAGAAGTACACACATCCTTTACTCAAGCAGAAGTACACACATCCTTTACTCAAGTAGAAGTACACACATCCTTTACTCAAGCAGTAGTACACACATCCTTTACTCAAGTAGAAGTACACACATCCTTTACTCAAGCAGAAGTACACACATCCTTTACTCAAGCAGAAGTACACACATCTTTACTCAAGCAGAAGTACACACATCCTTTACTCGAGTAGAAGTACACACATCCTTTACTCAAGCAAAGTACACACATCCTGTACTCAAGGAAGTACACACATCCTTTACTCAAGCAGAAGTACACACATCCTTTACTCAAGTAGAAGTACACACATCCTTTACTCAAGTAGAAGTACACACATCCTTTACTCAAGTAGAAGTACACATCCTTTACTCAAGCAGAAGTACACACACTTTACTCCTTTACTCAAGCAGAAGTACACACATCCTTTACTCAAGTAGAAGTACACACATCCTTACTCAGCAGAAGTACACACACCCTTTACTCAAGCAGAAGTACACACATCCTTTACTCGAAGAAGTACACACATCCTTTACTCAAGTAGAAGTACACACATCCTTTACTCAGCAGAAGTACACACATCCTTTACTCAAGCAGAAGTACACACATCCTTTACTCGCAGAAGTACACACATCCTTTACTCAGTAGAAGTACACACATCCTTTACTCAAGCAAGTACACACATCCTGTACTCAAGCAGAAGTACACACATCCTTTACTCAAGCAGAAGTACACACATCCTTTACTCAAGCAGAAGTACACACATCCTTTACTCAAGCAGAAGTACACACATCCTTTACTCAAGCAGAAGTACACACATCCTTTACTCAGCAGAAGTACACACATCCTTTACTCAAGCAGAAGTACACACATCCTTTACTCGAGTAGAAGTACACACATCCTTTACTCAAGCAGAAGTACACACATCCTGTACTCAAGCAGAAGTACACACATCCTTTACTCGAGCAGAAGTACACACATCCTTTACTCAAGCAGAAGTTACACACACATCCTTTACTCAAGTAGAAGTACACACATCCTTTACTCAAGCAAGAATTACACACATCCTTTACTCGAGCAGAAGTACACACATCCTTTGCTCAGTAGAAGTACACACATCCTTTACTCGAGCAGAAGTACACACATCCTTTACTCGAGCAGAAGTACACACATCCTTTACTCGAGCAGAAGTACACACATCCTTTGCTCAAGTAGAAGTACACACATCCTTTACTCGAGCAGAAGTACACACATCCTTACTCGAGCAGAAGTACACACATCCTTTACTCAAGTAGAAGTACACACATCCTTTACTCAAGCAGAAGTACACACATCCTTTACTCAAGTAAAAGTACACGCATCCTTTACTCAAGTAGAAGTACACACATCCTTTACTCAAGTAGAAGTACACACATCCTTTACTCAAGTAAAGTACACGCATCCTTTACTCAAGCAGAAGTACACACATCCTTTACTCAAGCAGAAGTACACACATCCTTTACTCAAGTAGAAGTACACACATCCTTTACTCAAGCAGAAGTACACACATCCTTTACTCAAGTAAAAGTACACGCATCCTTTACTCAAGTAGAAGTACACACATCCTTTACTCAAGTAGAAGTACACACATCCTTTACTCAAGTAAAAGTACACGCATCCTTTACTCAAGCAGAAGTCACACATCCTTTACTCAAGCAGAAGTACACACATCCTTTACTCAAGTAGAAGTACACACATCCTTTACTCAAGCAGAAGTACACACATCCTTTACTCAAGTAGAAGTACACACATCCTTTTACTCAAGTAGAAGTACACACATCCTTTACTCAAGTAGAAGTACACACATCCTTTACTCAAGTAGAAGTACACACATCCTTTACTCAAGCAGAAGTACACACATCCTTTACTCAAGTAGAAGTACACACATCATTTACTCAAGTAGAAGTACAGATACTCGTGTTTAAAAAGTACTCTGGTGAAAGTAGAAGTACTGACTGAACTTCTTTACTCAAGTCACTGACTGGACTGACAGTTTGATCAACCAATCAGATATTGATTTGTAGCCAATGGGCGTGTTCTTCCAGAGTTCCCCTCGGTTCCAGGTGTTCTAGAAGGCCCGCTAGTTAACCGGCTCGAGACAGAGGATCTAGATGAGTGCCACGAAGCAATTCATGCCGTTTTATTGTTTTTAACGTTGAAATGACGAGAGCAACAGGTGGAGAGGAAGTTGTTGCGGAAATGTTGTGAGTACCCTTTAAGACGACAATTCAGTGAAAAGACGGGCATTATAACGCCGCGGAGGGGGGGGGGGCGGGTCTACAGAAGGTCCAGTTGTGGCATCATATCACCCCGGTCCTCAAAGAACTGCACTGGCTCCCCGTTTCACACCGCATCCATTACAAACTCCTGGTCCTCACTTTCAAAGCCCCCCACCATCTCCCCCCCCCCCCCCTACCTCACTGACCTCCTCACCCTCTACCAACCACCCCGGTCCCTCAGATCCTCATCAGCCGGTTTGCTTTCAATCTCCAAGGCCGGACTCCGGAGCTTCGGGGACAGAGCCTTCTCTGTGGCAGCCTCGAAGCTCTGGAACTCCCTCCCCCAAGACCTCCGTGAGTCTGAGCCCCTCACCCTGTTCCAGTCCCACCTCAAAACCCACCACTTCAACTCTGCATCCATAAGCCCCCCCCCCCTCTCAATCAACTTCCTCCTGACTGCTTTTCTGTTTTGTTTTGTTTCTTTTTGGCTTTGTCTTTGTTTTGTTTGTCTACCCTCCCTCCCAAATGTAAAGAATTATTATTATTATTATAGACACGGTTCGCCACTGCTCTTTTGTCACCAATAAGAAGTGCGGTTAAAGTTTTGCCCGGTACGATTAGTGTACGTTCCTTAAGCAAGTGCCAGGTGTAAAACAGGTCTGTGTCGCACACTGGGTGTACTATTGTGTACTATTGGTGTGACGTGGTGGCGATAGAGCTGTGATAGGGGTGTATTAACGTCTGAGGAGTAGGGATGATAGCAGTGGGTATGTTAAGGCTGTACAAACTGTAATTACAGGGTATATTAATGCGGGTTTAACAACCGTGCAACATGGCTATAATAAGGGTAACTTAGAGTGTACTAATATCTTAATAAAGTGCTACAAATTCCAGGCAATAAACTAAATAAGCCACCATCCCGCAACTGAAAAACAGTAACGATTCTTCAGGTGTTTGGTCACATGTAGGGATGCATACCGGTATCCGGTATTACCGAAATACCGGTTACTGGTGGCTACGGTATACCGTACCGAAATCAGATCCGGTTTCGATACTTAAAAAAAAAAAAAAAAAGTAATATTTTTTTTAAATACATTTCAAAGTGAGTCCGTGGCCCGTGATGGCGGGAGTTATAAATTAGATTACATAATCGTTTTTCTTCATATTTTATGTATTTTTCATTGTTTGTTCGATACTAGAAAGGTAAGTTCCACAAATGAACGGTGGTGGGATTTGTTTTCTCTCACCAGTGAAGGCAGATGTTGATTTTAAAGATGAGATTTGTTTGTTTGTGCAATGCAGACATCTCATGACCTTTATTCTATTATGTATTTGTTCTCTAGTCGAATCTCAGGTTTAACATTAATTATAACGGAGCTATAACGGTCTGTTAGCATCGACAAGATGTGCTATTCACACGGCACACCTGATGTGTTATAAAAGATATTCCATCATCGGTTTTCTTCATATTTTTTATGTATTTTCATTGTTTGTTCAGTACTGAAATGTCCAAGAAGTCCCACAACTGAATTTAATATTCATTTGACATGTGAACTATATCGTAAAGCGCTTCATGGGAGTAATTGTGGGATGATACATTTTCAAAGTATCACGATATGTATCGGTTGAGTATCGGTATCGTTCAGTGGTATCGGTATCGTAAAAAGTCAACAACATGCATCCCTAGTCACAGGTGCTGGTTTCCATTTCCTGTGATGGGGGCGTATTCATGTGTGAGGAGAAGGAGTACTAACAGTGACGTGTGGGTATAATGTGGGTGTAACACCTGTGTAATATTGATATATTAAAGTGGGGTTAATAACAGGGTAACATGGCTATGATGAGGGTGAACTAAGAGTGTACTAATATCCTAATAAAACTGCTAAACACACCATCCTGCAACTAAAGTAAAACAGTAACGATACTTCAGTGTTTTCCTTCGTCACACGTGTTGGTTTCCATCTACGTTGAACTCGTTCAGTACCTGATTGGTTCCTGTGGGGGCCCCCTGTGTGCCCGGGCCCCTGGTGCTGTGCTATAGTCTGATCTGGGGGGGCCGTGTTTTCGAACATGTAGCTGTCGTTGGGCAGGGAGTGAGTTCGGACCACCGCCGGCTTCCTGACGCTCAGACGGTTTTCCTCCAGCGGCGGCTCGGGGTCCAGCTGCTCCTCCTGGGGAGAGAGAGGGGGGGTCAGGGTCTTCACCTTAATACACATTGACGGTTCTTTTGAGGATGAAAGGCAGAGAGGCGGGGTTCATCAGCGTACACAGAACACAGACAGATCTTTGCGTGTCGGAGTCCATTTGAACAGAGCTGCCACAGATCACAGAAACAACACGATGCAAGGTGGAGATGTCCACTTGTTTCTGGTTTTAAAAGTGTAAGAAAGTCTGCATCTACTGTCTGTATTTCCTCTCGCAGACATTCATGTGTTTGCTTGCCTCCTTATCAGAATCAGATATCCTTTAGACATTTATTTTATGACTACAGCAAAGCGGACAGTGCAGAGAAAATGCAAAATAAAAACGAGAAGATATTAAATGAAGAAGCACAAGGTCATTAAATACAAATCTAATAAGCACTATATCGAAGGAATATCAACAGGTAGCTGCATTATAAGATTGAGTAGTAGATATTGGACAGTATTAGGTGGTGAAGAAGCAGCCAGTATTAACAATGTTAAACTGTCAAAATGTATATATTGCATATGTATACATATCTTTATTTATTATGCTAGGCTACTCACTTTGTTTTGCCGTTTAACTGCACCGTCTCTCTGCTTTTGCAACACGGGATTTCTGATGTAACTTAAAGTCTTCTCTGAGATCGTGCTTCAGCTAACGCTCACACTCACTACACAACACCTGCAGCAGAGGAGTAAAGACCACGAGAAGAACGTGGACTCACATGGAAAGCACGGAGGAAAAAGACAGCAAAACGAGGAAAAGACGGAAGGAAGGAAGTAAAACTAGGTTATGAGGACACAAAGGAAACATAAGTAAGGATAAAGGAGAGAAGACTGCAGACGAGGAGGCGCTCTAATCTACTGCACTGCACACGTTAGGCTGGAGAAGTGGAGAATGAGAAGTTGGAGGAAGATGGTTAGATTTCCCAGGGTCTTTGAACGCCTCTTGTACCTCCGTACCAGTTACTCACGTTTTTTTTACACATTTTGACCTATTTTACTTGAGTATTTCCATATTCTTCGTCTCAACTACAATTTGGAGGCATATATTAAATGTTGAGCTCCTTTCCCTTTATATTACAGCTTTAGTTGCTTTACCAAAACTACAGATATTTGAATAAAACACGAGTTTCTAACATGATAAACATATTTTATACACTTTGAACAAAAACAGCACGAACACTTATTCAAATATCATATGTAGACAATTCAAAAAATGTATATGTAGTTTTGTTTAATTCTTTTAAAAAATTTTTTTAACTCACTTAGTCTTTGTTTCAACTTAACTTCTTGCTACTTTTCACGTATAAAACCTCAGATATACTTATATAATACTGTATGATGCTACTGATGCTGTATGTACTGTAGCCTACAACTAAACAACCTAGTGTATTACAAATTAACTTAAAATGATATGATAAGCATTTGTTGGTGATAAAAACCAAATAATAATATTCATTGAAACTGAGAAAAGAGCCAATTAACAATAATAATACATATTTTAAATTTTATTCTCTGAGGTTAAAGCAATTTATTTACATAAAAAAAACTAAAATATTTCATAAATTAGCCAGAAAAAGACTAATTTACAAGCGAAATGTTCAGGAGAAGAGTGTTTGGTAAACCCGATTTTTTTTTATTGCTACAACCTCTTCCACTACTGCTCTTCGTTGTTGTTGTTGTTGTTGTTGTTGTTGTTGTTTTGTCCCAGAATAATCTCCTTTACAGAGATTTCCTGTCTTATGTTGGCTGAGTTTCTGAGACAAGGTGTCCTCTCTGGGGAGGTCCCTGACAGAGCCCAGTGGGACGGGGTATCATGGAGGAAAGTAGAGATTAACAGATGAGGACGCACACACCAGACTAATGCATGGAGACACGTCCTTATAGGAGATAATGATAAGAGAGCAGCGGACAAAGGACACTAACCTTCCAGAAAGTTTGTTATTTTAGAGACGTTATTGTGTGCATTATGACCACTTTCTCACAATTCATTTTCATTTGAGAGAATTACAGTAAATGCACATTAAGGCAGCTGGCTCAATTTGCTAAATCTAACCTTAACATTAAGTGCAATGTTAATATTTTAAAAAATGTGCAATGTCACCTTAATACCATGTGCAATATTACTTTTCAATATCATGTGAAAAACCAGATTAAAGCCCTTATAACGCAGGGATGCAAATGAGCTGTTGAGCTAACAGATTAGCTGTTTAACTATAGCAAACAATCTGTTTAGCTATGACAAATTACCTGTTGAGCTAACAAGGTAGCTGTTTAGCAACACATTAGCTGTTGAGCTAACAGATTAGCTGTTTTTAACTATAGCAAACGATCTGTTTAGCTATGACAAATGAGCTGTTTAGATAACAAGGTAACTGTTTAGCTAACAGATTAGCTGTTTAGCTATTAGCTGTTTAACTATAGCAAGCGATCTGTTTAGCTATGACAAATTAGCTGTTGAGCTATAACAAATTAGCTGTTTAGCTAACATATTAGCTGTTTAAACTATAGCAAATTATATGTTTAGCTATGACAAATTAGCTGTTGAGCTATAATAAATTAGCTGTTTAGCTAACAAGGTAGCTGTTTAGCAAGCACATTAGCTGTTGAGCTATGACAAATTAGCTGTTTAGATAACAAGGTAGCTGTTTAGCAAGCAAATTAGCTGTTTAGCTAACAGATTAGCTGTTTAACTATAGCAAACGATCTGTTTAGCTATGACAAATGAGCTGTTGAGCTATGACAAATGAGCTGTTGAGCTATGACATATTAGCTGTTTAACTATAGCAAATTATATGTTTAGCTATGACAAATTAGCTGTTGAGCTATAATAAATTAGCTGTTTAGCTAACAAGGTAGCTGTTTAGCAAGCACATTAGCTGTTGAGCTATGACAAATTAGCTGTTTAGATAACAAGGTAGCTGTTTAGCAAGCAAATTAGCTGTTTAGCTAACAGATTAGCTGTTTAACTATAGCAAACGATCTGTTTAGCTATGACAAACGATCTGTTTAACTATAGCAAACGATCTGTTGAGCTATGACAAATGAGCTGTTGAGCTAACAAGGTAGCTGTTTAGCAAGCACATTAGCTGTTGAGCTATGACATATTAGCTGTTTAACTATAGCAAATGATATGTTTAGCTATGACAAATTAGCTGTTGAGCTAACAAGGTAGCTGTTTAGCAAGCACATTAGCTGTTCAGCTATGACAAATGAGCTGTTTGGCAAACAAGGTAGCTGTTTAGCAAGCATATTAGCTGTTTGGATAGTAAATTATCTGTTTAGCTGATAAGCAAATTAAATGTTTTGATAGCAAACCAGATGCTTAGCTCTCTTAGCATTTCTCAACCTAAGCCTTACACCGCAGTGTGTGAGAGTATTGGGAGAGCAAGAGGCTTTGTAAGGGCCCTGGGAAGGACACACTACATGATACTGCAGAGGAAGAGGAGGAAGAGGATGGAGAGGAGGAAGAGAGGATTCGTCAGTACATTGCACTCCTGACTGGATATAAAGATCGGGTTAGAGTCTCCGGGGCCCGAGTCGTCGGTTAGATTTAGGGACCAGGATTTCTCCGAGCCCAGAGACAGAGCTTCCGTCTCCGCTAGAGCAATCTACAGCAGGAGACAGTGGCTGGTGAGCAGAGAACACACACACACACACACGCACGCACACTCCGAGAAACACACATTGATAAGGACGGTACACTTAGATTTAACAAGAAAATACAGGTTTGAAACAACAGTTATAAAACTGGAAGTATGAGCAGAGGAAGAGGAAGAGGAAGAGGAAGAGGAAGACAGAAGTGAAGTTTAGGACCTTCAGACTTTTAAAACTCTCGCTAATATTGAATTGTGGGGTTAGTAACAGCAGTTAAAATAAAACACACACTCAAATTAAGATGCCTATTCTGAACTACGCAACCAATGCAACGTATTATAGCCATTTTATGTTAAAAATTATTATCATGTAGCTATGGGAAGGGGGCAATATTAAAAAATACAACTCAGACGTATTTTAAAAAGCTCTTGGATAATCTGTGAGTTTTAAAGTGTTACATTTAGGAATAAAAAACATTTTGCATACCAAGTTACAAATATATGTTATGGTAAAGTCTGGGGGGATACTTGCATCGTTGTCCCTCGTTGGCGATCGAATAGTTTTTACTCACTAATGTACGACCTACATCTTGGGAATTCTTCAGTTTTTCTCAACGTTTTTACGCCGCTCTCCTCAACTATTTCCCTAATGCTGTCGTACAAACAAGTAAACAGGAAGTGGAAACATTTATATTGTACGTAGTGTAATGCACATTAATGTCAAAGTTGTGGCGGCTTAATGTCACACAAAACTCCTCCAAGCGGCTAGAATAGTTTGCAGTAAATCACTGCAGAGTTTTAAAGCCCCGGGCGGTTGTGGTTGCTGTCAGAGGAGCTGCTGGATATTCGGCCTTCTACACAAAGGAAATGATTCCTGACAGGTGAGTGGGACATCCAGAGCAGAGAGGAGACACAACTCCATGGAAAGAGGGTGGCTTATGGCGTCTAAAAGCCACATCTCAGACCCATTTAAAGCTATTAGAAGACGGGGTTCTGCTACGCTAATGTCATTAGCTTACATTAGCGTCTACGTGAGGCACCAGGACGCATTACTCAGCGACACAGAGATCTATTGCTCATCCATTGATTCAAGACTGCAGAAATGTTTTTCACAGTGTGAGCTACTGTTTTAGGCAAAGTAGGGATTCACATATAGTACACTTATAACATTGACAATGTACATTTTATATTTATTTTATTATTATTATAATATCCTGCATATATCGTGTATATCGTGTTAACTGAAAATTGTCCCTTCAATAGTGTTTTTATTTGTCAGACAGTTTATAGATTTTGTATCTGTATATTTGTCTTACTTCTATTTCTGTTTTGAGATGTTTGTATTTTAGAATTGTTTATTTCTACTCTTTTAATTTGTTGTTATGTGCGATGCCTTGTTTGGTTTTATGCTTACATTTTTTTTTTTTTCCCCAAACTGGGATTAACAGTAATCTTATTTGATCTTATCTTGGGGTTACACCATAGGGGTTACACGCGGGTTTTGTGAGGTTGTGCCGTAGACTGACCTCGGGTAGGAGGGCGCTCCTATCAAACAGAAAGTCAAAAGTCACTATTGTACAGTATGCTTACGTGATTAGTAGAAATACTGAGAGGACCTGAAGTGGTGACTTTTTTACTACAGACTAAAACGAGCGAGCCACATGAATGTCTGGGAGCTAATTCATATTATTAATTGTATGCTACACAAATATATCCAGGAACCGTTGGATTTTCAGAATATTGGGCGAAGGTTAGAATTTTCAAAAGGGGTGTTCGTTTAGTGTTGGGAACATCCTGAGTGTCCTCTTCCAACATGAGAGTAGCATGCTACAAAGGTACCAACTGTAGCTGTGAACATGACAGGATGTGTGATGACCTAGAAGAGCATCAGGACTGCTTGAGGCAGATGATAGCTATGTGGTTAACATGATGACTCAGCCTCTATGGAGAGAGACATCAAGCATGCTCATTTCTGACGTGGAGCTGATCTGAAGTAAACATTGAATACTGCTTTCTGTTCCTCCATCTTGTGACTGTGTGACTCCCTCTCTTGGATATCAGCATGTGAAGGACACTGTGAAGGAACTAGTCTCTGTATGTGATGACTCCTTCCCTTCTGAGAGGATCACAGATACATGGGTCCTGAGGTTGAAGCTCAAGCCGGGGGACCAGGGAGATTTAACATTTGAAGCATTCAGAAAAAAGTGATACTTTTGAGATTTTCTTTGAGAAAAAGTGATAATTTTGAGATTTTTTTTGAAAAAAGTGAGCATTTTTAGAAAGTGAGAATTTTGAGATTTTGAGAGGAAAGTGATAATTTTTAGAAAGTGATAATTTTGAGATTTTAAGAGAAAGTGAGAATTTGAGAAAAAAGTGATAATTTTTGAGAAAAAGTGATTAATTTTTGAGAAAAAGTGATAATTTTGAGAGAAAGTGAGAATTTTGAGATTTTAAGAGAAAGTGAGAATTTTTGGAAAGTGAGAATTTTGAGAGGAAAGTGAGAATTTTGAGATTTTAAGAGAAAGTGAGAATTTGAGAAAAAAGTGATAATTTTTGGAAAGTGATAATTTTGAGATTTGATGAGAAAGTGATAATTTTTAGAAATTTAGAAAAAAGTGATAATTTTTGAGAAAAAGTGAGCATTTTTAGAAAGTGATAATTTGAGATTTTGAGAGAAAAGTGATCATTTTTAGAATTTTAGAAAAAGTGATAATTTTTGAGAAAAAGTGAGAATTTTAGAAAGTGAGAGTTTTTAGATTTTGAGAGAAAGTCCGAATTTTGAGAAAAAGTTGACATTTTTAGAAACAACTGAGTACATGACAACTGGTACTCCTCCATCTTGTGACTGAGTAACTCCCTCTCTTGGATATCAGCATGTGACGGACACTGCTCAGGAACTAGCTGATGCTCTGTATGTGATGACTCCTTCCATTCTGGAGAGGATCACAGATTCATGGATCCTGAGCTGAAGCTCAAGCCGGGGACGAGAGAACTGTTTCTAACATTTAGCATGAAACACTTGAAATAACTAAAGGATAAGTTAAACAAGAAAGTAGAAAGAAAGTGAAGTCAAAGAAAACTATTTCTGCTAAAATTAGTGTTTTTAAATGCCCTTTTATAATATGTTTCTTAATGTCTTTCATTTTTGTAAAGCACTTTGAATTGCCTTGTGTTGAAAGGTGCTGTATTAATAAACGTTCCATATCTTATGTGAAACAGATACACCATGCATTATGTACACACAGAAGGAGAGACTCTTCTCTCTGAGGCTGCAGACCAGCAGTCTGCCAGCCTGATGAATAAAAGCGAGTGAATACGTGACATCATGGTGAGCAACGACTGAAAGGGAAAAGAAGTGGAGGAACGACACTCTACTCGCTCTGCCTGGGACCTGACTCATTATGCAGCGGACAGCCTGTCCTCGGAGTCTTTCACTGCGTCTCCAACAAGGCATTCTGATCCATCCATACAACTCTGACTCTCACCTGCAGTCTGTACTTAAAGGGTCAGTGCAGCTGAATTAAAACACATATTTTCTAAGTTACCTTTAGTTAAGGTGACCTTTTGAAAGCTGTAAACATGTGTAATTGATAACTTTATTACACTTTTTAAGTTTTTGTATTTTAATGTTGAACACACCCTGTAACAAAATGATTGGGATTCATAAAGTATATATTTGTATCCATCTATCCGTCTATCTGTCTGTCTGTCTATCTATCTATCTATCTATCTATCTATCCATCCATCTATCCATCCATCTATCTATCCATCTAGCGAGAGAGAGAGAGGTAGAGAGAGAGGGAGAGCGAGAGAGAGAAAGGTAGAGAGAGGGAGAGAGAGAGAGAGAGAGGGAGAGAGAGAGAGGGAGCGAGAGAGAGAGAGCGAGAGAGAGAGAGAGGCAGAGAGAGAGGGAGAGAGAGACAGGGAGAGAGAGAGAGAGAGAGAGGTTGTTGTATTGAAAATATTCAGGAGAATATTTGTCATTGTTCAGTGATAATAAACAAACATTTCCTCAAGCATTTTTGTCACTCATATGTTATAGAGTATTCAAAACTAGTATTCAAAACTTGATAAATATTAGTACATTTAGAACAGATACAAAATGTGCGATTACTTTGCGATTAACTATTTTAATCGACTGACAGTAAATACCTGCAATAAAGTACTTATTTGGACTGTTTTTAAATGTCCTCCATGTCCTCGTGATGCCCTTGTGTTTCATTACACCTCTGAAAGAGTTAGACCCACTACTTGCAAGAAATTATTAAAATTATTATTCTGGGGATTTCTATTGACCTTCTCGTCGGTGCTGTGCTCTCTGGGCTGGGGGTGCAGAGCGTAGACATGGCAGACAGACCCGGAAAGATTATCCATCAAACTCAACTCCGTCTCAGCAGAACCCTGAAGGAGGAGGAGGAGGAGGAGGAGGAGGAGGAGGAGGAGGAGGAGGAGGAGGAGGAGGAGGACAGAGAAGAAGACAAGGACAGAGACAGGTGGATGAATGTGGAAAGAAAGAAAGAGAAGACAGTCCATCAGGTGGAAACACACAGATATACAAACAGACACACGTACACAACAAGATTGTGTGTCAAACTATACGCCTACGTTTGCAGCCAGGTTGAAGTGCATAATAAAGCCTCTATACATCATCCAACAATAGTCCCACCACAGGCTCTCGTGTGTTACCATTAACTTCCACACGGGGGCGCTACCCCCCTGCATTAGAGCTGCTCTCCTTTAAACACAGTGTCGTAACTGTGGAGGAAGACGGATCATATCTGAGGGGTAACACATGACGACAGCGAAACCTCTGCTTCCTCTCCACAAACTTCCCCCTCTGGAAATAACTCCAGCTTTCCCATGGCACTGTGACCTGTCTGTGACTGGCCACACACACACACACACACACACACACACACACACACACACACACACACACACACACACACACACACACACACACACACACACACACACACACACACACACACACACACACACACACACACACACACACACACACACACACACACACACACACACACACACACACACACACACACACACACACACACACACACACACACACACACACTGGTATGTGTCAGTATGGGTTACGCAGAGTTTGTACATCCAGAACGTTTTATACTCACAGTAATGACCCTAATTTTTGGAAACATGATATATTAATGCATGGAGGGATTGTTGCCCAAAGTGTCAAGGCCGCCCCCCCCCCCAGGACTTCACTTTCAACATGTCGTATGAAGAGACATGTACCGACTAGGAGTAGTTTAAAAAAACACTCGATTCGAGATGACAACAAAAAAACTCAACACAAGGTCCATAAGGCCCTACATGACAACAAAAAAACTCAACACAAGGTCGATAAGTAGAGATGTCCCGATCCGATCACGTGATCGGGGATCGGAGCCGATCACGTGATCGGCTCCGATCCCCGATCACGTGATTTTCAAAAAATCGGGGATCGGGATTTTTTTTTTTTTATATTTTTTTTTTATTTTATTTAATGTTACAAAACAAAAATGACCATGTTCACGTCTTAAAGTCATCCTGAGGCCTTAGTTTTGGTTTAAAATGACTCAACATCATGTATGTGTTGCTTTCTTTGGGCTTGTTTTCAGACCTGGTTGCTTATTCATCTGAAATCTGGCAACAGAGTGGGCGCAGTGTCTAATAGTAGCAGCAAGCTAACGAGAGGCTACGTTCAGCTGGTGACTCGGGAGTCGGGACAGAGAAAATGTCAGGAGTTTGGAAGTATTATAAAATTGAAAGCGAAGGCAGTGGAACAGCCAGATGCAATGTTTGCAAGGCGGAGGTTCCGCGTGGTGGAAAGAACAGAGTTCAACACGACCAATCTAATACGCCACCTGAGAAACAAACACCAACAACAACAACAACACGACGAGTACACAGCGGCCACTCGGGTAACGGCACTGAAACAACCGACACTTTCAGAGACTTTCAAAAGGAAAGAGAAACGGCCCCAGAACAGAGAAAAGGCCAAAGAATAGCAGCCAAGATAGCTGAAGTCATCGCGTTGGATGACCAGCCGTTATCTGTTACCTTTTCTTTCTCTTAATGCATTGCATAAAGATCGGATCGGGAAAAATCGGTATCGGCAGATTGTCAAAATCAAATGATCGGAATCGGATCGGGAGCAAAAAAAGGTGATCGGGACATCCCTATCGATAAGGCCCTACATGACCACAAAAAGACACAACACAAAAATCTGCTTTAAGAATACACAAAATGAACTCAAAATGACACAAAACAACTACTAAGAAATGTAAAATCACCACAAAAACACACACAATTACTAAAAGACCCATAACATCAACTGAGAGACACATATAATATAAGACTCTTCTGTGTGTCTTCCCATCTCATAAATACATCCACTTATATTTTGAAAGGATGCCAGAATGTGTAATGAACACTTCCTAATATGGACGTATCCTCTATAGTTTGTTTACGTAACAGGCCACAGTCTTTACATCGAGACAGAGAGGACACATTCCTCTGCAGAAACCCATAATACAGAACGCTGTGTCCCTCAGCATGGACCGGATATTAAAGTTTCAGAGGGCAGTGAGAAATAATGACCGGAGACGAGGGACTCATCTGAGCAGGAAGTGACCTCAGAGCATCCGTCATGTCACGCAGTTTACACCAATCTGACCTCACGATACAGTGGTGCAGTGATGATGTCATCTTTCACCACCGCTAAGCTAAAGGCGGCTAATGTTGGGCTATAGAGGAACTACAGCATGTCACATGACTTCACGTCACCACCGCTAAGCTAAAGGCGGCTAATGTTGGGCTATAGAGGAACTACAGCACGGTCACATGACTTCACGTCACCACCGCTAAGCTAAAGGCGGCTAATGTTGGGCTATAAAGGAACCACAGCACGGTCACATGACTTCACGTCACCACCGCTAAGCTAAAGGCGGCTAATGTTGGGTTATAAAGGAACTACAGCGCGGTCACATGACTTCACGCCACCACCGCTAAGCTAAAGGCGGCTAATGTTGGGCTATAAAGGAACTACAGCACGGTCACATGACTTCACGTCACCACCGCTAAGCTAAAGGTGGCTAATGTTAGGCTATAAAGGAACTACAGCACGGTCACATGACTTCACATCACCACCGCTAAGCTAAAGGTGGCTAATGTTGGGCTATAAAGGAACTACAGCACGGTCACATGACTTCACGTCTCCACCGCTAAGCTAAAGGTGGCTAATGTTGGGCTATAAAGGAACCACAGCACGGTCACATGACTTCACATCACCACCGCTAAGCTAAAGGTGGCTAATGTTGGGCTATAAAGGAACTACAGCACGGTCACATGACTTCACGTCTCCACCGCTAAGCTAAAGGTGGCTAATGTTGGGCTATAAAGGAACTACAGCACGGTCACATGACTTCAGGTCACCACCGCTAAGCTAAAGGTGGCTAATGTTGGGCTATAAAGGAACTACAGTACGTCACATGACTTCACGTCACCACCGCTAAGCTAAAGGTGGCTAATGTTGGGCTATAAAGGAACTACAGCACGGTCACATGACTTCACGTCACCTCCGCTAAGCTAAAGGTGGCTAATGTTGGGCTATAAAGGAACTACAGCACGGTCACATGACTTCACGTCACCTCCGCTAAGCTAAAGGTGGCTAATGTTGGGCTATAAAGGAACTACAGCACGGTCACATGACTTCACGTCACCACCGCTAAGCTAAAGGTGGCTAATATTGGGCTATGAAGGAACTACAGCACGGTCACATGACTTCACATCACCACCGCTAAGCTAAAGGCGGCTAATGTCGGGCTATAAAGGAACTCATTGTTAGTTTTTTGGGATTAAATCTCAAATAAATGCAATTTAAATGTACTGCATGATGCTATAAAGTCGCACACATCTTCAAGTCTTCATTAAAATCTCACCTGTTCACCGTGGCCTTTGACCCCTAACCCATGGCCTTTGACCCCTAACCCATCACAGCCCCCTGCTTCCACTCCTACTGCTATTTCTTTAATTTGTACTTAATTATTTGCCCTTCTTGTTTGTTTGTTTGTTTGTTCGTTCGTTCACACCATGTAAACCCCCCTTGGGTCGCGCAATGCAAATTAAATATTTTATTATATCAATTATTATTATATCATAACAAAACACCAAAAAAACATAAAGTAAAATACCAAATAAAGAGATTCCTCACCTCCAGCGGGGGCTCCAGACATGAAGGTGAGTCTGCTCTGATGTTCACAGAGTCTCTGGGTATATCAGCAGTGGGCGACTCCATGTCACCACCACCACCACCTCCTCCTCCTCCTCCTCCTCCTCCTCCTCCTCCTCCTCCTCCTCCTCCTCCTCCTCCTCCTCCTCCTCCTCCTCCTCCTCCTCCAGACCTCCAGGGGGACCCCCCAGCGCTGCTCCTGTCCATGCCCAGGATCAGACGGTTGTGTTGGGGGGACTTCCCCTCCATGTTGCCCCCCATCAGCTGCCTCTCCAGCTCTAGCTCCGCCTCCAGCTCCGCCTCCTCCTTGGCCTCCTTGTTGCTCTCCTCCAGGTGCTTCATCAGGACGGCGATGACCACGTTAACGAGGACGAACTGAGCGGTGAGCACGAAGGAGACGAAGTAGATGGGAGAAACGACGGTGTTGTAGCAGGTGGTTATGGAGTCCTGCCCGCAGTCCCTCAACGTGTCCTGGAACCACGCGGGAAACGTCATCACATTTATCAGAAGGAAATAAACGGACCTTTCTGTCAGATTTTTACTTTTCTGGAAATTTGACTTTTTTCTGAGAATTCTGACTTTTCTGAGAATTTGGTCAGATTTTTTACTTTTCTCAGATTTTTCTGAGAATTTCACTTTTTTCTCAGAATTCTGTCATATTTTTCTCAAAATGTGACTTTTTTCTCACAATTTCACTTTTTTACTGAGAATTTAACAAATGTTCTCAGTATTTTACATTCTCTTCTTAGGATTTTACTTTTTTCTGAGAATTTTGAATTTTCTCAAATTTTAATGACGATTTCACTTTTTTCTCAGAATTTCACTTTTTTACTGAGAATTCTGACTTTTCTGTGAATTTGATTGTTTTCTCAGTATTTGAATTTTTTTCTGAGAATTTGAATTTTCTCAGATTTTTGACTTTTCACAGATTTTTCTGACAATTTCACTTTTTTCTCAGAATTCTGTCATTTTTCTCAAAATCGGACTTTTTTTCAAAATCTGACTTTTTCTCAGAATTTCACTTTTTTTCTCAGAATTTCACTTTTTTACTGAGAATTCTGACTTTTCTGAGAATTTAAAAAATGTTCTCAGCATTTTACATTCTCTTCTTAGGATTTTACTTTTTTCTGAACATTTCGAATTTTCTCACATTTTTATGACGATTTTTTTCTCAGAAATTTACTTTTTTACTGATAATTCTGACTTTTCTGATAATTTGACTGTTTTTTCAGTGTTTGAATATTTTTTCTGAAGATTTGAATTTTCTCAGATTTTTTACTTTTCTCATATTTTTCTGACAATTTCACTTTTTTCTCAGAATTCTGTCATATTTTTCTCAAAATCGGACTTTTTTTCAAAATCTGACTTTTTCTCACAATTTCACTTTTACAGAATGATTTCTAAATCCTCTCTGAAAAATAATTTCTAACCTCATGTTTATCTTCACCATCTTAAACATCAGTGTTAGTTTTACCTTCATTATGCCGTTCCAGTTGTCTCCAGTGGAAACCCTGAAGAGCAGCAGGAAAGCCATCCCAAAGTTTTTGAAGGTAGCGTAGCGCCCGAGACCTTCACACGGGTGCAGTTCATCACAAACTGTGGAGAGGAGGAAGAGGAGGAAGAGGAAGGGATGAAGAAGAGGGGGAGGCATGACGATAAAGAGAGTTGGAACAACAGCTTTGCAGTTAAATGTTATTAGCTAAACGAGATCAATATGGCTTTTCACCATCAGATGGATTAAAGCCACGGAGGCATATCGTTAAATACTGAGTGCAAGTGTAAGCGCTATGCATGTGTGTTCATCTGTGTGTGCACTTTGTCTCCTGCTTGTATACATGGAGCATGCGTCCTTACTCAAGTCACCAAACAGCTCCACTCCCAGCGCTGCGAAAATAAAGAAGAGAAGCATGAAGAGGAGACCGAGGTTCCCCACCTGCAGAGACACACGGGAAGAGAGGGAGGTTAGAAAACAACAACAACAACAACAACAACAACAACAACAAGGAGGGACAACAGAGTCAATTAATGGAGGGTGAAAATGCGATTCTCCATCTGTTAAACTCACTTCGAGCACTGAGTGTGTGACTCGCTTAGCGTTTGAATCAGGTAGGATAGGCCTGTGTTAAAACATTGATCCAAGAGAAACTCCACGTGTAAACCGTTTCCCAAATCAGCGTAAAACGGTGTGTTTCTCTGCTCTCACGCACGCTGCTATTTACCGGTAGAATGAAGAAAAAAATCCACGATGAGGTTGGGAGTCGTTTCGAGATATTACTCGTTTCGGTAAAGGCCTCGAGACGTCTCGGTGTGACCGATGAGCAATGCAAACATAAGAAATAGTTGCCCGGGAACACTTAGGTCCATA
The DNA here is from genome assembly GCA_023974075.1 of Chaenocephalus aceratus. Lineage (NCBI taxonomy): Eukaryota > Metazoa > Chordata > Actinopteri > Perciformes > Channichthyidae > Chaenocephalus > Chaenocephalus aceratus. Next base: position 114,285 of record JAMFTG010000224.1, read on the forward strand.
ACGGTGGCAGTTTCTCGACAGACGACTTGGTGTTGTTCCCGCGGTGTTTGCAGGACATTTGGAACACAATGCAGATCAAGAGACGACGCTGAAGTTGGCTTCTGATTCAGAGCGTCCGATTCGGCAGTTAAGGGGAAAGTTAAGGGACATTTAATGTACAGCGCTGAGCGAACAATCCTCCGTGTTTGAACCTCTTAAATCGCTGCATCGATTTCTCTGGACTGGATTATCCCAGAGGGTCTAGAGATTATTTATAACACAGTTTCAGATTTGTGAAACCTTTATTCTATTTGTGAAGATACCAGAAGGCCTAAAGGCTCGCCCAGCCGGGAGGTTCACCCTCTGATCCTGATCCTGCCTGCTGCAGCGACCTCAGCCTTCCACCTTGTTTGTATTTTCACAAATAGAATAAAGGTTTCACAAATCTGAAACTGTGTTATAAATAATCTTTAGACCCTCTGGGATAATCCAGTCCAGATTTAAGAGGTTCAAACACGGAGGATTGTTCGCTCAGCGCTGTAAATTAAATGTCCCTTAACTTTCCCCTTAACTGCCGAATCGGATGCTCTGAATCGGAAGCCAACTTCAACGTCGTTATCAAGAGGTCGTTTGACATATGCGTATGAGATCTGGAAGGACTTTTGGACTGAATGACAATAAGTATCTGTTTTTGTCCACGATTGAATTCTGAAATCAGGGACATATTGATTTTGTTGAGGTAATTACAGTACACTGAGTGACGCAAAGTGTATCTACAAAAAGAGATGCACGTCATGATGCTATCAGATGTATTAATTATGAACACTTCTGACAGCTCCCGGAGGAATTAGCCCCAACGCACTCCGTCCCTCAGAGGGAGGATCAAAGAAGAGCTGAGGGTTGCTGCTTCTCTCTGCAGAAGTTCACCAAACTCACATCCACCCACCACGCTTCAAAACCGAGACACACAAGTAGAAGTATTCAGGTCTTGTGCTTGAGTAAAAGTAGAAGTACTCAGGTCTTGTTCTTAAGTAAAAGTAGAAGTACTCAGGTCTTGTGCTTGAGTAAAAGTAGAAGTGCTCAGGTCTTGTTCTTGAGTAAAAGTAGAAGTACTCATATCTTGTACTTGAGTAACAGTAGAAGTACTCAGGTCTTGTTCTTGAGTAAAAGTAGAAGTACTCAGGTCTTGTTCTTGAGTAAAAGTAGAAGTGCTCAGGTCTTGTTCTTAAGTAAAAGTAGAAGTACTCAGGTATTGTGCTTGAGTTAAAGTAGAAGTACTCAGGTCTTGTTCTTGAGTAAAAGTAGAAGTACTCAGGTCTTGTGCTTGAGTTAAAGTAGAAGTACTCAGATATTTTACTTGAGTAAAAGTAGAAGTACTCAGGTCTTGTGCTTGAGTAAAAGTAGAAGTACTCAGGTCTTGTTCTTGAGTAAAAGTAGAAGTGCTCAGGTCTTGTTCTTAAGTAAAAGTAGAAGTACTCAGGTCTTGTTCTTGAGTAAAAGTAGAAGTGCTCAGGTCTTGTTCTTAAGTAAAAGTAGAAGTACTCAGGTCTTGTGCTTGAGTAAAAGTAGAAGTGCTCAGGTCTTGTTCTTGAGTAAAAGTAGAAGTGCTCAGGTCTTGTTCTTGAGTAAAAGTAGAAGTGCTCAGGTCTTGTGCTTGAGTAAAAGTAGAAGTACTCAGGTCTTGTGCTTGAGTAAAAGTAGAAGTGCTCAGGTCTTGTTCTTGAGTAAAAGTAGAAGTGCTCAGGTCTTGTTCTTGAGTAAAAGTAGAAGTGCTCAGGTCTTGTTCTTGAGTAAAAGTAGAAGTACTCAGGTCTTGTGCTTGAGTAAAAGTAGAAGTGCTCAGGTCTTGTTCTTGAGTAAAAGTAGAAGTGCTCAGGTCTTGTTCTTGAGTAAAAGTAGAAGTGCTCAGGTCTTGTTCTTAAGTAAAAGTAGAAGTACTCAGGTCTTGTGCTTGAGTAAAAGTAGAAGTACTCAGATCTTGTGCTTGAGTAAAAGTAGAAGTGCTCAGGTCTTGTTCTTAAGTAAAAGTAGAAGTACTCAGGTCTTGTGCTTGAGTAACAGTAGAAGTACTCAGATATTGTTCTTGAGTAAAAGTAGAAGTGCTCAGATCTTGTTCTTAAGTAAAAGTAGAAGTACTCAGGTCTTGTGCTTGAGTAACAGTAGAAGTACTCAGATATTGTTCTTGAGTAAAAGTAGAAGTACTCAGGTCTTGTTCTTAAGTAAAAGTAGAAGTACTCAGGTCTTGTGCTTGAGTAACAGTAGAAGTACTCAGGTCTTGTGCTTGAGTAACAGTAGAAGTACTCAGATATTGTTCTTGAGTAAAAGTAGAAGTACTCAGATCTTGTTCTTAAGTAAAAGTAGAAGTGCTCAGGTCTTGTTCTTGAGTAAAAGTAGAAGTGCTCAGGTCTTGTGCTTGAGTAAAAGTAGAAGTACTCAGGTCTTGTGCTTGAGTAAAAGTAGAAGTGCTCAGGTCTTGTTCTTGAGTAAAAGTAGAAGTGCTCAGGTCTTGTTCTTGAGTAAAAGTAGAAGTGCTCAGGTCTTGTTCTTGAGTAAAAGTAGAAGTACTCAGGTCTTGTGCTTGAGTAAAAGTAGAAGTGCTCAGGTCTTGTTCTTGAGTAAAAGTAGAAGTGCTCAGGTCTTGTTCTTGAGTAAAAGTAGAAGTGCTCAGGTCTTGTTCTTAAGTAAAAGTAGAAGTACTCAGGTCTTGTGCTTGAGTAAAAGTAGAAGTACTCAGATCTTGTGCTTGAGTAAAAGTAGAAGTGCTCAGGTCTTGTTCTTAAGTAAAAGTAGAAGTACTCAGGTCTTGTGCTTGAGTAACAGTAGAAGTACTCAGATATTGTTCTTGAGTAAAAGTAGAAGTGCTCAGATCTTGTTCTTAAGTAAAAGTAGAAGTACTCAGGTCTTGTGCTTGAGTAACAGTAGAAGTACTCAGATATTGTTCTTGAGTAAAAGTAGAAGTACTCAGGTCTTGTTCTTAAGTAAAAGTAGAAGTACTCAGGTCTTGTGCTTGAGTAACAGTAGAAGTACTCAGGTCTTGTGCTTGAGTAACAGTAGAAGTACTCAGATATTGTTCTTGAGTAAAAGTAGAAGTACTCAGATCTTGTTCTTAAGTAAAAGTAGAAGTACTCAGGTCTTGTGCTTGAGTAAAAGTAGAAGTACTCAGATATTGTGCTTGAGTAAAAGTAGAAGTACTCATATCTTGTACTTGAGTAACAGTAGAAGTACTCAGATATTGTTCTTGAGTAAAAGTAGAAGTGCTCAGGTCTTGTTCTTAAGTAAAAGTAGAAGTACTCAGGTCTTGTGCTTGAGTAAAAGTAGAAGTACTCAGATATTGTGCTTGAGTAAAAGTAGAAGTACTCATATCTTGTACTTGAGTAACAGTAGAAGTACTCAGGTCTTGTTCTTGAGTAAAAGTAGAAGTACTCAGATCTTGTTCTTGAGTAAAAGTAGAAGTGCTCAGGTCTTGTTCTTAAGTAAAAGTAGAAGTACTCAGATCTTGTACTTGAGTAACAGTAGAAGTACTCAGGTCTTGTTCTTGAGTAAAGTAGAAGTGCTCAGGTCTTGTTCTTAAGTAAAAGTAGAAGTACTCAGGTCTTGTGCTTGAGTTAAAGTAGAAGTACTCAGGTCTTGTTCTTGAGTAAAAGTAGAAGTGCTCAGGTCTTGTTCTTAAGTAAAAGTAGAAGTACTCAGGTCTTGTGCTTGAGTTAAAGTAGAAGTACTCAGGTCTTGTTCTTGAGTAAAAGTAGAAGTACTCAGGTCTTGTTCTTAAGTAAAAGTAGAAGTACTCAGGTCTTGTTCTTGAGTAAAAGTAGAAGTACTCAGGTCTTGTGCTTGAGTAAAATAGAAGTACTCAGGTCTTGTGCTTGAGTTAAAGTAGAAGTGCTCAGGTCTTGTTCTTAAGTAAAAGTAGAAGTACTCAGATCTTGTGCTTGAGTTAAAGTAGAAGTACTCAGGTATTGTGCTTGAGTTAAAGTAGAAGTACTCAGGTCTTGTTCTTGAGTAAAAGTAGAAGTGCTCAGGTCTTGTTCTTAAGTAAAAGTAGAAGTACTCAGATCTTGTGCTTGAGTTAAAGTAGAAGTACTCAGGTATTGTGCTTGAGTTAAAGTAGAAGTACTCAGGTATTGTGCTTGAGTTAAAGTAGAAGTACTCAGGTCTTGTTCTTAAGTAAAAGTAGAAGTACTCAGGTCTTGTGCTTGAGTAAAAGTAGAAGTACTCAGATCTTGTGCTTGAGTAAAAGTAGAAGTACTCATATCTTGTACTTGAGTAACAGTAGAAGTACTCAGATATTGTTCTTGAGTAAAAGTAGAAGTGCTCAGGTCTTGTTCTTAAGTAAAAGTAGAAGTACTCAGGTCTTGTGCTTGAGTAAAAGTAGAAGTACTCAGATCTTGTGCTTGAGTAAAAGTAGAAGTACTCATATCTTGTACTTGAGTAACAGTAGAAGTACTCAGGTCTTGTTCTTGAGTAAAAGTAGAAGTGCTCAGGTCTTGTTCTTAAGTAAAAGTAGAAGTACTCAGATCTTGTACTTGAGTAACAGTAGAAGTACTCAGGTCTTGTTCTTAAGTAAAAGTAGAAGTACTCAGGTCTTGTTCTTGAGTAAAAGTAGAAGTACTCAGGTCTTGTGCTTGAGTAAAAATAGAAGTACTCAGGTCTTGTGCTTGAGTTAAAGTAGAAGTGCTCAGGTCTTGTTCTTAAGTAAAAGTAGAAGTACTCAGATCTTGTGCTTGAGTTAAAGTAGAAGTACTCAGGTATTGTGCTTGAGTTAAAGTAGAAGTACTCAGGTCTTGTTCTTGAGTAAAAGTAGAAGTGCTCAGGTCTTGTTCTTAAGTAAAAGTAGAAGTACTCAGATCTTGTGCTTGAGTTAAAGTAGAAGTACTCAGGTATTGTGCTTGAGTTAAAGTAGAAGTACTCAGGTATTGTGCTTGAGTTAAAGTAGAAGTACTCAGGTCTTGTTCTTAAGTAAAAGTAGAAGTACTCAGGTCTTGTGCTTGAGTAAAAGTAGAAGTACTCAGATCTTGTGCTTGAGTAAAAGTAGAAGTACTCATATCTTGTACTTGAGTAACAGTAGAAGTACTCAGATATTGTTCTTGAGTAAAAGTAGAAGTGCTCAGGTCTTGTTCTTAAGTAAAAGTAGAAGTACTCAGGTCTTGTGCTTGAGTAAAAGTAGAAGTACTCAGATCTTGTGCTTGAGTAAAAGTAGAAGTACTCATATCTTGTACTTGAGTAACAGTAGAAGTACTCAGGTCTTGTTCTTGAGTAAAAGTAGAAGTGCTCAGGTCTTGTTCTTAAGTAAAAGTAGAAGTACTCAGATCTTGTACTTGAGTAACAGTAGAAGTACTCAGGTCTTGTGCTTGAGTAAAAGTAGAAGTACTCAGATATTTTACTTGAGTAAAAGTAGAAGTACTCAGGTCTTGTGCTTGAGTAAAAGTAGAAGTACTCAGATATTGTACTTGAGTAAAAGTAGAAGTACTCAGATATTGTACTTGAGTAAAAGTAGAAGTACTCAGGTCTTGTACTTGAGTAAAAGTAGAAGTACTCAGATCGTGTGCTTAAGTAAAAGTAGAAGTACTCAGGTATTGTACTTGAGTAAAAGTAGAAGTACTCAGGTCTTGTACTTGAGTAAAAGTAGAAGTACTCAGATCTTGTACTTGAGTAAAAGTAGAAGTACTCAGATCTTGCAGTTGAGTAAAAGTAGAAGTACTCAGATCGTGTACTTGAGTAAAAGTAGAAGTACTCAGGTCTTGTACTTGAGTAAAAGTAGAAGTACTCAGATATTGTGCTTGAGTGAAAGTAGAAGTACTCAGATCTTGTACTTGAGTAAAAGTAGAAGTACTCAGGTCTTGCACTTGAGTAAAAGTAGAAGTACTCAGATCTTGTGCTTGAGTAAAAGTAGAAGTACTCGGATATTGTACTTGAGTAAAAGTAGAAGTACCAGAGTGTAGGAATACTCTGTTACAGTAAAAGTAGAAAAGTATTCTCATCAGAATATAGTGAAAGACAGTGAAAGTAGTCGTTGTGCAGATTGGTCCATTTCAGAATAATATATATGATATGTTTTATAATGATTGATCATGAAAGTGTTCTCAGAGCTGGTGAAGGTGCAGCTAGTCTGAAGTACTTTGTAGACTGCAGGGTAGCTGGTGAAGGTGCAGCTAGTCTGAAGTACTTTGTAGACTGCAGGGTAGCTGGTGAAGGTGCAGCTAGTCTGAAGTACTTTGTAGACTGCAGGGTAGCTGGTGAAGGTGCAGCTAGTCTGAAGTACTTTGTAGACTGCAGGGTAGCTGGTGGATTTACTCCAGGTGGAACTAAAGTCTGATTTAACACCTGATTAGATTTCACATCATTCATCCAGATCTGTGAAGTAACTAAAGGTATTAAATACATGTAGTGGAGGAAAAGTACACCATGTACCTCTGAACTGTGGTGGAGGAAAAGTACACCATGTACCTCTGAACTGCAGGGTAGTAAAAGTACACCATGTACCTCTGAACTGCAGGGTAGTAAAAGTACACCATGTACCTCTGAACTGCAGGGTAGTAAAAGTACACCATGTACCTCTGAACTGCAGGGTAGTAGAAGTATATAAAGTAGCATGCTATCAGATGTATTAATCATGAACACTTCTGACAAGCTCCCAGAGGAATTAGCCCCCAACGCACTCCGTCGCTCAGAGGCAGAATCAAAGAAGAGCTGAGGGTTGTTGCTTCTCTCTGCAGAAGTTCCACGCTTCAAAACAAAACCCGAAGCCACCGTCACTCGCCCATCGCCGCAGGAGGCGGGTATGCAAATGAGAGTCTAAAAAAAGCTCCTGGGAAACAGAGACGCAGAAACACGCAGACGACGACATGAACCAAAAACGGGAATTCCTCTGGGAGGTGACGTCAGGGACGGCCTCAGCGGGACGTGCTGAGATGAAAGGAACATCAGGAGGAAGGAGAACAGGAAGGTTTCTTTTTAACTACCTGAGGCAGGGCTTGCATAACGGTGTCCAGCAACGCTCGCATCCCCACCGCCATCTTCAGGAGCTTCAGCACTGTGGAGACACACAGAGAACATGTAGATATTGTTTAGCAATATTAAAATCAGTGTTCTGTAATCTCCCTCACTTCCAGACTAATCCTGTGAAGTGTTCAAACAGATTCAATTTGACTCAACGACATTCAGCTTCAGCTTGAGGTCATCTCTTCCTGAGTGGGGTCGCGGTGAGGTATCTCCTGGCTGAAGCGTTGATTGTGTCAGTGCTTCTCAAAGTGTGGTCCGCGGACCACTGGTGGCCCGTGAGCGCCCCCTAGTGGTCCGCGAGTATATTGGTAACATTTCACATTTGAAATAAATAAATACATTTAAGTTTTCCACACTCTCGCGGGAATATCTCCACAATGGAGCGAGCTAAAGTTTCAGTTTTTTACTTTTGATGTCATGATATGGACCAGCACAACACCTTCGTCACACATGTTGCCACTTGTTTGTACCATTTTCAGGCGATTTGTAGTCTGTTCTAGAAAATGTGATTTTGGATATTTGTGGAGTTAGGTGGTCCGCGAGTGTTTTTTTATTGGTTAAGTCCTTGGTATGAAAAAGTTTGAGAAACACTGGATTGTGTGACTATAGCTTAGCATTTGAACTAGTTACGATAGACCTTTCAAGCTTTGCATATCCCTGTTTGTTAAACACCGATCAAAGACATACTCCATGTTCAAAGAGTTTCTAGTTCTCCAACACAGCAGACAATGGCGTGTTTATCTGCTCTTACATACGCTGCTATTTACTGGCTGAAAAAATGTAAATTTGCGTTGACAACCAGCGTTTCCACGGTGAGGTTTGGAGTCGTTTTGAGATATAACACATTTCAGTAAAGGCCACAACGTGTCTCCCTTGTGACCAATAAGCAATGCGAAAATAAGAAAATAAATAATATAGGAGTTTTTGGAATCTAAGGTCGCATTCACACCTAATAGCCGCTTCTCAGCTGCGCACCAGACGACAGGTTGTCGCATGGTTTCATCTCTCAGAAGGTTCGGTTTGCGTTCACACGGCAAAACTCAAACGGACTATAAACTTTAAACACAAGTCATGTGCTCGGAAATGCTGTTCACCCATTGGTCAGACATTAAGGGGGTAAAAACGCAAATCCCGGCAATTTCTACCGGAGCCTCCGCCATGGAGCATCGGCACTTTCTGCAGGTTATTCTCATGCTGCTGTTAGTCTGGAGATCAACAGACACTAGCGGCCCGCGCATATGATTATATAATCAGACAACGTCCGTTAAAAAACATTATAACGCACATTCTGCAGTCAGGAGGGCGTTTCCCCGACGACAGGTGGCTCTGACTTTTATGTATAGTTTTTAGTTTGATAGTTGTTTTTACTTTACACGACACTGTTCAACACTTCATTCGGCTTCACTCGTTCGCTGACGATTTTGAAGACACCCGCGTTCTTGTGACTCGTAAATACTACGCTTCCTGTGTTTCGGTGCGGACTGCGTTCACACCAGCGATGAACCGCTCCAGAGTTCACTAGCAAGCGCTCCGAGACCACCTATTTTAGAGGACCAGAGTCCGGTCGTTTGGTTCACTTCAGAGGACTGCGTTCACACCGACCCAAACGAACCAAGCGGCTAAACGCACCAGGGTTCGATTCGACCGGACGATACAAGGCTGGTGTGAATGCGACCTAACATCCGAAGTTCAACACTGAACTTTAAAGCAAATCGTGGAGCCGTGTGCAAAAAGGGTGAAGCGTTTATTGATGTTTCCACATTGACAACACCATGATGGACTTGTACCGTGTTTTTATTGAGTCCTGTCCTTTTCTTTAGTGTCATGTTTTAGTTACGTCTTAAACAGCAGAAACTCTCTTAGTCAGATGTGTAACTTGTAAGTAGGGTTGGGAACCGAAACTCGGTTCCAGAGGAGAACCGATAAGAAAATGCCGGGTACCGGGTACCCATACAAAATACACCATTTTGGTTCTGCTTAACGGTTCCTAAACGCGGTACACCCTGTATTCCAGCGGGTCCGTCTGAACCGCAGTGACCCGGTGGAATACAGGGCGGACCTGGAGAATCACAGAACGGCCGGTCGTCAGTGGACCGTTGACGACCGGCTCGGCACCGCCCTTAATAACGGCATCATGTAAGTTGCGCTGACAGAGGTCCACAGTTGCCCCGCAGCGAGGCGCCCCCGCCCTCCCGTAGACAGTTCACGAGCTCAGTCACTTCATAACACCAAAGATGGGTCGCGGTAAACGCTCTGAAGTGAGGCTCCACTACACTAAAACAGAAAAAGACAAGGCACAGTGTAAAGCCTGTTAATAGCTGGCCACAGGCATAGCTCAGTTAAAATACAGCACAGCTATTGTGCAACACATTTGTATTGCATGTATATTTTTTATTTGTAAACATTTCAGTTAAAGCTTAAAAGAATAAAGATATTTTTGTTATCTAAACGTTTGACCTCTTTCTTTTACAATTTTGGAATCGAAACGGGGAATCGATAAGAACCGGAATCGATAAGCAGAACCGGAATCGGAATCGATACATTTCAAACGATACCCATCCCTACTTGTAAGTGAAGTTTATTAGAAAATGTAAATATTGTTTACCAATATTTAAATCAGTGTTATGTAATCTCCCTTACTTTCAGACTAATCCTGTGAAAGTGGGGTTCAATTTGATTTAATGACATTTAGCTTCAGATAGCCTGATTGAGGTCATTGCTTCCTGATTGGGGTCGCAGTTTGATGAGGTCACGGGTATAGTGATTGGGTACCAATAGGGGTACAGAAAGACTGATAGATAATGGAAAATCATGAGCTTTCTCTTGGCCTAGTCACCCCAACGTTATAAGACAAAACTCCAGTTCTTCATGTACATGTTTTAACAAGTGACTCTGAAACAGTTTACCCCAAAATCAAAAACTTATATTTTTCAGATTACATTAGATTTACTTTATCGATCCCAAATTGGAAAATTGTTCTGTTACAGCAACAAGTGACAAGGTTGGTTGGTTGGATGGATGTATGGATGGATGGATGTTGGTTGGTTGGATGGCTGGATGTTGGTTGGTTGGTTGGATGGATGGATGGATGGATGGATGGATGGATGTTGGTTGGTTGGTTGGATATATGGATGTTGGTTGGATGGATGGATGGATGTTGGTTGGTTGGTTGGTTGGTTGGTTGGTTGGTTGGTTGGTTGGTTGGTTGGTTGGTTGGTTGGTTGGTTGGATGGATGGATGGATGGATGGATGTTGGTTGGTTGGATGGAAGGATGGATGGATGTTGGTTGGTTGGTTGGTTGGTTGGATGGATGGATGGATGGATGTTGGTTGGTTGGATGGATGTATGGATGGATGGATGATGGATGTTGGTTGGTTGGATGGATGGAGGATGGATGGATGGATGTTGGTTGGTGGTTGGTTGGTTGGTTGGTTGGTTGGATGGATGGGATGGATGATGTTGGTTGGTTGGTTGGATGGAAGGATGGATGGATGGATGGATGGATTGTTGGTTGGTTGGATGGATGGATGGATGGATGGATGTTGGTTGGTTGGATGGATGTATGGATGGATGGATGTTGGTTGGTTGGATGGATGGATGGATGGATGGATGGATGGATGGATGGATGGATGTTGGTTGGTTGGTTGGATGGATGTATGGATGGATGGATGGATGTTGGTTGGTTGGATGGATGTATGGATGGATGGATGGATGGATGGATGTTGGTTGGTTGGATGGATGGATGTTGGTTGGTTGGTTGGTTGGCTGGATATTGGTTGGTTGGTCGGTCGGTCGGTCGGTCAGTCGGTCGGTCGGTCGGGTTGGATGGATGGATGGATGTTGGTCGGTCGGTCGGTTGGTTGGATGGATGGATGGATGGATGTTGGTTGGTTGATTGGTTGGTTGGTTGGATGGATGGATGGATGGATGGATGTTGGTCGGTCGGTCGGTCGGTCGGTCGGTCGGTCGGATGGATGGATGGATGTTGGTCGGTCGGTCGGTTGGTTGGATGGATGGATGGATGTTGGTTGGTTGATTGGTTGGTTGTTGGATGGATGGATGGATGGATGGATGTTGGTCGGTCGGTCGGTTGGATGGATGGATGGATGTTGGTCGGTCGGTCGGTCGGTCGGTCGGTCGGTCGGTTGGATGGATGGATGGATGTTGGTCGGTCGGTCGGTCGGTCGGTTGGTTGGATGGATGGATGTTGGTTGGTTGATTGGTTGGTTGGATGGATGGATGGATGCATGGATGTTGGTTGGTTGGTTGGTGGTTGGTGGTTGGTTGGTTGGTTGGTTGGTTGGTTGGTTGGTTGGTTGGTTGGAGAGATGGATGAATGGAGTGAGCAATGAATGGATGGAAGAAAGGAAGGAAGGATGGCTGTTGGATGGTTAGATTGATGGATGGAAGAACGTATGGGTAGGTAGATAGATAAGTAGGTAGTGGATGAAAGAATGGATGCACAGATGGATGGATGGAAGGTTAGCTAAATTAAAACACTGTATATGCAGGAATCCTGAAGTCAGATTTAAGACCTTTTTTAAGACCCTTATCCAGACATTTTAAGACCTCATCGCCACTTGGAGTTCTAACTGGTTACCTTGGCGACACACTTCACCTCACATTGACTATATGCAGTATTGATTGTCCTTCCTCCTTATCTTCCAACCATTTTGACGCAGACTTGCATTTCCCCATAACGATGTTGCTTAGCAACCGGCGTAAACGGACCTCCGCGCTATCAAGCAGTGAGCGTGCGACGTCCTGTTCAGGTGACGTCAAATCCAACGAGATGCCATCAATAAACTCCACAGAATCACACTACACACCTACGCCATGATTACATTCAGGCAGACTGCAGAATACAACCTCTTTGGACAATTCATATACTTACTGAAAACAAACTACAAAATGTAATATTGTGTTGTTTACAAGACCCTTAGCTGTGCGTTTACCTTGACATGTACCTACATTTGAACCTCCTCAACCCTTGTCCTCCATTTATTCTCTCCCCAGAGTCTCTGCTCTCATTCCTGTTCATTTATCTCCTCCTTATTCACTTTGTTACACTCTTCTTTCCAACGTCTTCCCGTCGTCTCATAATCTATTTTCAGGTCAGAAGATATTAATCATCCTCCTTTTATTCCCCTCTCCCTCCTCTAATTTATTCCCTCCATACCTAGTCTCAGTTTAATTCACTTACTGTCATAATGTGCTTTGCAGAGAGGGCGAACGTACACACATCCTTTACTCGAGTAGAAGTACATATACTCGTGTTTAAAAATACTCTGGTGAAAGTAGAAGTACTGACTAAACTTCTTCACTCAAGTAAAAGTAAAGAGGCTTTGAAGTGTACTTCAGTAAAAAGTACCCATAACTAGCAGCTGTTTTAAAGAGTACCTGACCTCCCTTTATATCAATAGAACAATAATGTCAAGGCACCAGCTGTTTGGAAAATGAGAGAAGTAGAAAGTACAGGTATTTGTGTTCAACATGTGAGAAGTAGAAAGTACAGGTATTTGGGTTCAACATGTAAGAAGTAGAAAGTACAGGTATTTGGGTTCAACATGTAAGAAGTAGAAAGTACAGGTATTTGGGTTCAACATGTAAGAAGTAGAAAGTACAGGTATTTGGGTTCAACATGTAAGAAGTAGAAAGTACAGGTATTTGAGTTCAACATGTAAGAAGTAGAAAGTACAGGTATTTGAGTTCAACATGTGAGAAGTAGAAAGTACAGGTATTTGAGTTCAACATGTAAGAAGTAGAAAGTACAGGTATTTGTGTTCAACATGTAAGAAGTAGAAAGTACAGGTATTTGTGTTCAACATGTAAGAAGTAGAAAGTACAGGTATTTGAGTTCAACATGTAAGATGTCAAAGTAAAAAGTAGTCAGAAAAATAAGTAGTGGAGTAAAGTACTGATACCAGAACTGATACCAGAAACATGTAGTTAAGTACAGTAACGAAGTATTTGTACTCCACTACTCTCCACCTCTGGTGCTTTGACTCCCCCCCCCCTCACCTTGATCTCCCTCTTTCTCTCTGAACTGAAACTCCTCCCTGCTGTGATAGTCAGTGTTTCTGAGCCATCTGTCCCCCCCCCTGCTGAGAGATGATACTGAGGGGAGACCCAGAGACATGGCGGAGACACAAAGTCTTCAAAGTGAAGCTCAGAGGAAGTTAGGAAAGAGATGAAGGAGAGGAAGAGAGAGAGAGGGAGGGATGGATGGAAGAAAGAAAGTATTGATGGATGGATGGGGGTTAAATTGGGGATGGATATATGGAAGAAAGGAAGGACGTACGACAAAACAATGGATGGAAGAAAGAAAGGATGGATGGATGGAGGGATGTATGTATGTTGGTTGGTTGGATGGAGAGAGGGATGGATAGAATGAACAATGGATGGATGGAAGAAAGGAAGGAAGAGAGGCAGGGATGGACAGGGAGGGATGGATGGAAGAAAGAAATTATGGATGGATACATAGAAGACGGGAGGGATGTATGTATGTTGGTTGGTTGGATGGAGAGAGGGATGGATAGAGTGAACAATGGATGGAAGGAAGGATGGTTAGATTGATGGATGAAGGAAGTATGGGTAGATAGGTAGGTAGGTAGGTCGTGGATGAAAGAATGGATGCACAGACGGATGGAAGGTGGATAGGATTATGGTTTGAGGAAGGGATGAAAGAAAGCAAGTATTAATGGATGGATGAAGGAAAGGAAAGAACAAGGGATAGTGGATGGATGAGTGGATGGATGAACGTTTGTATTAATAGATGGATGGAAGGGTGAAATGTCGTCCAGTGGAATTTGTGACACTCCAACAAACATCTAAAGTTCAAAACTGAACGTTGAAGCAAATTGTGGAGCCGTGTGCAAAAAGGGTGCAGCCCCGATGGTCTTGTTCTACCGTGCTTTCATCGAGTCCATTCTGTCTTCTTCTTTAGTGTCGTGTTTTAGTAACCTCTCTGTAAACAGCAGAACTCTCTTAGTCAGAGTGGTAAGTGTATCGTTTTGATGGCTCACGTTTGTTCGAGTGGTTTTTAATATGCTGGATCTTCGGTACTGTTGTCCGACGAATGCTGTTTGAAACGTGCGTCACAATGGATACGGTGTCTTTTAACTGCGAACCAAATCTACCTACGAGGACGAATGAAACCCCCTGAACCTAAAAGGATGGGAGAGTTATCGTTCTCACCTCGTGCGATCCTCAGCACCCTCATGATGCGGATGATAGTCGGGTTGATGGGCAGAGTGTTTCCATCGATCTCCTCCAGAGTGATGCCCATGATGGACAGCAGCACGATGGCCAGATCCAGCTGGTTCCACCTACACACACACACACACACACACACACACACACACACACACACACACACACACACACACACACACACACACACACACACACACACACACACACACACACACACACACACACACACACACACACACACACACACACACACACACACACACACACACACACACACACACACACACACACACACACACACACACACACACACACACACACACACACACACACACACACACACACACACACACATTTCACTTTAAAACCAAGATTTAATAATCTGACGACAAAAATAAAAACATCTGAAATTACAATTAGGACTTCCAGGAAGCCAGGACTCTTGAGAAAGCGAAGCCAATATGTTTAGAGAAGTTAATTACCTAAAGAACGCAACAAAGCATGAGGAATACATTGCCAAAATCCACTTAACGAATAGTTAGAGGTTTTTATGCTACGAAAAATATCGATGCCACATTTAGCAGAGGTTAGCTTAGCTTAGCATACAGCCTGGAAACAGGTAGGAGATGCTAGCCAGGGTCTTTCAAAGGTAACTAGCGATTTCACGGTGACAAGATACGTGTTAAGTAGCTCTTCCCATTGTTTCTAACTGTATGCTAAGCTAAGCTAATTATCTACCTGCTCTGAGGTCATGTGTCGGTGGTGTCGATCTTCCAACCGTACTTTAAGAAAGCTAAGAACTGTATTTCACATTTGAAACTGTTTCCTTGGGAATGTGCATTATCTTTGGAGAATGATCTATTCTTGTAACTGTTTTGGTTTAGATTTAAGACTTGAGTCATAAATGGAAGAATGAACCTTTGACATGTCGGTGAATCCTTTTAGAACTCCCCATACTTGCTGAGCCAGAGGAACAGAAGAGTATCTATGACTCAATGTTGAACCATGCAGACACGAGAAGAGCTGCAGGAGAGGTTTGATTACGTCTTTATGGACATCTCCGAACGTTCTTTCTGCCGTGTCACTACATTGCAATTTCAAGCTCCTTCACTGCAGTGCTTCGTAGAGGAGCGAACACAAGCATTGTTTTACAGCCTTTCCACACACAGCTCAATCACACACCCCTTACATTTAGAGACAGAGTGTTCCCGTGTTATAAGGCTGATTACAAAGCTGCCATGCTATCACTTAGTATTTCATAACGATCAGGATACACTCCTTTCCAGGTACTGAGATCTGAGCAATCTAATTGGTTGGAACCAAATCTTGTTTTCCAACGCCCCGGACAATAAATAAATACAGCTGCACAAAATGTTTGGAACAAAAGGAGAGAATAAAAAAAGCTCATTGGAGATATAATCAGAGTTGATCCGTTACATCTTCATTTAGACACTCAAAGTGTGTGCATCAACACAACCTGCAACCTAACGACGTATTTAAATTCGTCCGGAGAGAATTTGGCTAATGTTGTGTTTTTGTGTAATATCAAAATGGACAAATGCAAAAAAGGATAATCTGGCACTGAGAGCGGACATCATGGAGCCCTTGGTGGTCAGCGAAATGGTCCAAAAGCATGGTGTGTGTGTGTGTGTGTGTGTGTGTGGTGGTATACAGTTGTTGTGATTGTGGTGTGGTTATCAGCGGGAAGCCAGGGATTTCAAAGCTATGAAATCATGTGTTTTATGGGGGTTTAACGAGGCCGTCTGTATTCATACGAGCCTTTCTGAGAAACCATCCGTGAGAGAAAGATGATTTAAGCTCTCCCAACGCTAACTCACATTTTCCACATGACTCAGGGGTTAGAGAAGGTACCTCTTCACCCCTTTTTACGTTTAGGAGGTACATGGTTATTCCGAAGTGTCCGTCTCTGCCTGCCTTATGTATCACCTTTAATTTAACTCACATTTTTTTTAGTGTTTTCAAATGTTTCTATTAGTAAATATTTAGTGCTGTCAAAATTATCGCGTTAACGGCGGTAATTAATTTTTTGAATTAATTGCGTTAAAATATTTAACGCATTTAACGCATGTGCAGAATGGCCCGCCCCATACGTGCCACCAGTGGCAGCGCCAGGGTATGGCTGGGGTAGGCTACACCCATACCAAGAAATGGCTTAGCCCCACCATGAAAAATGATGTTAAAGTAAGCAAAATAAAGTCTGCCAACTCGCGGAGTAAATTGCACAGACAGCAGTTAGTCAGATTGATTGCAGTAGCCACGGTTTTGAAAACTTTTGTCACGTAGTGATCGACTTCTCAATAGAACATCTTTGATAACGGCATGGTGTTGTTGCAGGAAGTCCCGACGCAGAATACTCTTGCTGTAGTACAGGGCAGAGCCATATAATAGTAATAATATGGCTCTGGTACAGGGGTGCACATAACTGGTACGCAGGTTATGTGCGTAATCTGAAATGCGTACCGTCACTTGTGTCACAAAGCGCTTTTGCGTACCGACATACTTGTGAAGCTTTTCCAGAAGGCGGTTAGATCACCGGACGACAGAGTCGGTCTCCGTGTGCACAGACAGGGCTGCTGTTAACGTCAGTCTGTACAACGGAACTGTGCCAAAACTACGCCGACCGGCTGCGGAGGGAGACTCCCCCCATCACTGGAGAACTGCGCTAAAACAGCTGATCACAACGTTCACGCTCTGTGGTCACGGAGTACTCCACTAGCCGACGCCCCCCTCTGTCGACTTTCCTGAAGTACTCCACTAGCCCCCCCCCCCCCCCCCTCTGTCGACTTTCCTGAAGTACTCCACTAGCCCCCCCCCTCTGTCGACTTTCCTGAAGTACTCCACTAGCCCCCCCCCTCTGTCGACTTTCCTGAAGTACTCCACTAGCCCCCCCCCTCTGTCGACTTTCCTGAAGTACTCCACTAGCCCCCCCCTCTGTGGACTTTCCTGAAGTACTCCCCCGTTGATAGAAATCAACACGTAATGAATTAAGACCCCACGGTTTGATGATTGATAGGTGTGTGGGTTGTCTTTCATTTTGACATGCAGAACAATGTTATAATAAACATAGATACTGTGTTAAATGGATATATCCGCCTTCTTTCATTTATCTTTCCATTCCCAACAATATACATAAAGAAATGGCATATTTTGGACATAGTTCGAATGGTGATTAATCTGATTAATTAATTTTTAAGCTGTGATTAATCTGATTACAAATTGTAATCGTTTGACAGCCCTATTATTTATATATATATACTTTTTCTTTTTAAGGTACATGATAAGGCATGTTTTTTCTGAATTATACTGTATGTAAAAAATAAGATTGTAATTGAAGAAAGTACATACGGACAACCTCCTAGATCAGTGTTTCTCAAACTTTTTCATACCAAGGAGTCGGACCACTTAACCAATAAAAAAACACTCGCGGACCACCTAACTCCACAAATATCCAAAATCACATCGTTTTTCTAGAACAGATTACAAATCGCCTGAAAATGGTACAAACAAGTGGCAACATGTGAGATGAAGGTGTTGCGCGGGGCTATATCATGCAATCGAAAGTGAAACTTAACCTCGCTCCATTGCGGAGATATTCCCGCGAGAGTGCAGAAAACTTTAATTATTTATTTATTTCAAATGTGAAATGTTACCAATATACTCACGGACCACTAGGGGGCGCTCACGGACCACCAGTGATCCGCGGACCACACTTTGAGAAGCACTGCTCTAGATCAATAAATAATACAACAACAACGTAAAAGGATCGAGGCAGTAATTGAAATACTCACTTGTCTTTAAAGAAGCGTCTGAACCCAAACGCCACCAGCTTGAAGACGGCTTCCAGAACGAAGATGAGGGTGAAGATGTAGTTACAGATCGTCAGCGCCTGCTCCAACTCCTGAGGAACGGACAGGGATACAAGTATGGAAGATTAAGCATCCCTTTTAAAGTCAGAACACCCAGCATTACACTTTCTGTTGTCTGAGCAGAGTTTCATCGCCACTCGTTGAATGACATGTGCTGAAACTGCTCTGTAAAACAACCTCACTTTATCACCGTTTCCTTCTACAGGGGGAAACACTTCCCGGTGACACCACTCGGCTTGTTTTGGTTGGAGTCAATATACATTGTTCACGTCTGCATTGTAAACTCGGTCCTTTACAGAATGAGCCTTTCCATAAATAGATGTCCTCACATCGTCCGTCCCCTCCCTCATTCTCCATGCCGTTAGGATCAAAGTGTCTGTGTTAGCCTGCGGGAGAATTCACAGTGTCCACCTGCGTGTAAAACATGACCTTGAGCGACCTTGTTTGCAATCCCTTGTCTTTTATGCTGCTGCAACGCAAACATTTCCCATCAATACAGTACTTCTTATCTTAAATAACCTTCAGTTTCACGCTAACATAGATAGAGATGGGAAACATGGCTCCAACCCAAAAGTGAAGAATATTCCTCCCGGTGAATAACTCTGTTAGCAGACGGGACAAACTGACAAGTCAAAAACATTTCTCCAATAGGTCGTTTTCTGCCATTTTAGGTAGTTCTTATCGCCATAATGGAAGTTCAAGTGTTCATTTTTATAAAAAGCTTGGTTTATTTAGTGATTTAAAACTATAAAAAGGAGATCAGACGTCACATAGCTTTAGGAATTGAACCTAGAGTTGTATGGGATATGAGTTAACTTTATCACCTTGATTGTCTGTTACAGGGACGGGCTAATGTTGCCCGGGCAACAGCCCTTTTTGGCTGACCTGCCCCTCTGGGGAGAGAAAGAGGTTTTTTTTCTGTTGTGGCCGAATCAACATGATAAGCCCACAGTTAGTATTGTAGCGTCTCGCTGCGATAAAACACACCTTGTCAGCGCTGCCAGTCACGTGACTTTGTTTACAATCTGACAGCTGGAAGCAAAGGAAACCCCTCCGGCCTCGTGGCTATGGTGATCACACAAAATGCCCGCCTGGCTTTGGTGGCAAATCCCCGGGTCAATCTGTCCCCGGAAATGTACCCGTTTTTAAAAATGCTTAAATGGATTTTGAGTTTTCTCCTGGCAGTTAGAGTAGGGGACAAACCAGGGGACTTTACTTCCTCTTGACACCGTCGGTTATTTACAAAAAAACAAACCCTAAATATACTTGTTATTGTGCTTCTGTCTTTCTGTGTCTTTTCATCTGTAAACTCTCTCAACGTCAACGGGGCCGCTCGCTCTCTTTTCTTGATCGCCCTCTCACGGGTGAGCAGTTCAATGTCCCGCTTCAGTGTAGGATTTCTGCCACTTTAGTTTACCATCTCTGTTACTAAGTTATGGAATACTACATAAATAAGTAATTAGATACCTTACCGTCACTGCGCTCATAAAGAATGATAAGAATAAGAATAATTAATTAGTGAGTTTATTTAAGGTAATTAGTTAGAGGCCCTATTTTATCAGTATGTCTGCACAGCAGTTACAAAGGTCAACATTACATTAAAACAGAATTGTCCCCAGAATTTTTCCACATTCTTTCTTTAATAGTTAGTAACATTAGATATTTTAATGAGATATGCAACACAAAAAATGTCCCTGGTTTTCATTTAGAAAAAAATTCAAAAGGTCTTATGTTTTTTTTCGGGGGGGGAAGCCCTTTTTCTAGTTTAGAGCAATAGCCCCTCTGTGCACGTCCCTGGTCTGTTATACAAACTAACTGTACTTAAAGGTAGGGTAGGTCATTTAGGAGAAACCAGCTCGAGTGCGTTAGAATTTGAAAATACACAGCCGGAACAAATCTGCCACTTCCTCACAGAGCCCCTCCTCCAACACACAGGAACGCACACATGACCAATGAGGGCACGAGATCAGTCTGTGCCCAGATGGAAGGCTGACAGGCAGGTAGGCCATCCAGTTACTTTAGCCGGCTCAGATGATTGGTCGTGCTTTTTACAGCGCCACGGCTTCCACAGGTGTCAAAGCACTTCAGATATTCATTGCTATCGGGATG
This sequence comes from Chaenocephalus aceratus, assembly GCA_023974075.1. NCBI lineage: Eukaryota > Metazoa > Chordata > Actinopteri > Perciformes > Channichthyidae > Chaenocephalus > Chaenocephalus aceratus. The sequence continues at coordinate 134,475 of JAMFTG010000224.1, forward strand.
TTAAGAGCATCGAGCCGGTTTCTCAAACGTACCCACCCCACCTTTAATGATCGTTTTATGCAGTATATGGTTAGTACATTCACTTCTGAGAGTCTTGCCACAAAATGGCGTCAAATGGCACAAAATGGCGTCAAATGGCAAGATGGCGGCACGTGTATTCTAGATATGTCGGCTTCCTTTCGTCCCGGGGTAATATTCGGAGCATCTTTATATACACTACAGTCTTAAGTAAAAACAAACGTTATTTTCTTACCCGGGATAATTGGACTATGCTTCCTACGTAAACACCCCTACTGGTTACCAATGGACCCCACTCGTATCTTTAATGCCCACTTACATTTGCCTTAAAACCCCTCATAGTAATCTTAAATATTCGTCCTCTGGTTCCTCTCTCTTCTATGCCGGGTTTTGTTTTACTCTCTTTGAGTATCTACCTCGCTCAGCCATCTTTTGTTTTACATCCTTCCTCAGCAGGTGGCCAACAAAAAAAATGCAAGACAAATCCCAGTTGGAACAGCTGCCAGGTGGCGATTAGCATATGGGCGATACGTCCTGAGTATCCTTAGCAGACCTCAGTGTGGATTCGAGTGATTATGTGAACCGTTGAGTTCACGTTGTGGTACCCCAGATAACCTTAAATTCGGTTTGAAGCACTGTGGTTTCCCGTCTTTTATGGACTGTATAATGTCCTCGTAGCCATTGTTCCGACCTCCCTTTTATGATCCACCACTGCCTTGCTTAGAATGCTTTTCCAATTCTCATCTGATTTTATCTCTTTTTCCGCTGAACTGATTATTTTCTCTCCCCCTTGTTTCAAGAACCGGTCAAGGTGTTGGAAAGGTTTGTTTTATTATCTTTGGCACAGCTTGTAAACCGGAGACGATGTGAAGCAATAAACCTGTTGTTCCAGGAAGATATAAATTAATATTACAAAGACGTTTAGTTTTAAAGACCGAATATTCTGTGCCAATCATGAAACACATTCTCAGCACCAACATCTCAAATACATATGCTTGGTCTCGGGCCAATGAGGCCGTGAAGTCGAGAACACAATGCAATGGAAAAACCCCATTGGTGTTCAGGAGAGGGGACCTCATGTCTCTTCTACATCAACATGTGTCCCCTCTTCTTCATGTCTCCTCTACATCAACATGTGTCCCCTCTTCTTCATGTCTCTTCTACATCAACATGTGTCCCCTCTTCTTCATGTCTCTTCTACATCAACATGTGTCCCCTCTTCTTCATGTCTCTTCTACATCAACATGTGTCCCCTCTTCTTCATGTCTCTTCTACATCAACATGTGTCCCCTCTTCTTCATGTCTCTTCTACATCAACATGTGTCCCCTCTTCTCCGTGTCTCTTCTACATCAACATGTGTCCCCTCTTCTTCATGTCTCCTCTACATCAACATGTGTCCCCTCTTCTTCATGTCTCTTCTACATCAACATGTGTCCCCTCTTCCTCATGTCTCTTCTACATCAACATGTGTCCCCTCTGTGGAAAGAGACTCTGAAAGGAACAAAGATTCTCTCTGTTTTTGATCCATTTCTATAAAAAACCTGTCTGAAAATAAGCTGATCAGATTTTGGCCACTTGATGATGTCATAACGATGTTTTGTCTTGAGTAACCATTAGCCAATCAGCAACCACGTCTCTCTCAGAGGGGCGTGGGGAGGGGCTCCTTGTTTTCATCTGAAGTAACAGACAGAGAATCAGCACTTTGGAAACAGGGCTGAAACAGAGGGGATTGTGGGTAATGCTGCAATGATGTGTTTGGTGTTTCAGCCAATCAGAGACAGGTTATCTGAGACCTGTGATGTTTTGATGATAAACAGGACAATAGGAGACCTTTAAAAGCAGAGACCCCGTAATACCCCCCCATGTCTGACCTTGGGCTGCTGGTAGTGCTCCATCGACATGGTGATGACGTTCAGGCCGATGATGATGCTGATGAAGAGGTCCAGGTAGGTGCTGGTGCACAGCTTGTGGATGAGCAGGCGAGTGGGGGAGTAATCTGAGTAGTAAGGCTTACTCTGAGCTTCTGTTGGAAGTGGGATATAGTGGGGGGGAAGAGGTGAAGGTAGCGGGAGGAAGAGGAGGAGGAGGAGGAGGAGGGGGAGGTGGCGTTCAACAAATGAGATAGGACGTAATACACTGGGAAACGTTACAGTCGAATTGCGGTGTCGAAGCCTCCGAAGCTGCTTTCAAAACAAGAAGGTTAGTGAAACACAACTGCTGTCACTCAAGATGGCGGACTCACATTGAGAGATACGTACAGAGAGAGGGGAGGAGACGGAGGGAGGCGGGGCAGATCACGGAGAGAGAGAAAGAGAGACTCCAGCCAGGTCAGATGGGTTCATTCAATTGAAGTCAGTAAGTTAAACAAACCCCGTGTCATAAGCATTGTGCCTTTCCTACCTCACCCCTTCGTCCCTCCCTCCTCACTTCCCTTCCTACATCTAGCAATGCCTTCCTCCCTTCCTTCCTACTTTCCTTAATCCCTTCTTCGCTACATCCAATCATTCATTCATCCTTCCCTTATTCCCTCATCTCTTCCTTCCTACCTTCCTTTGACCCTTCATCCCTCCCTTCCTTCATCCCTCCCTCCTTACTTCCCTTCCTATATGCCTTCGTCCCTTCCTTCCTACATTCCTTAAACCATTCATCCTTTCACTCAATCACCTCCTAAATCCCTTCCTCCCTACCTCCCCTTCCATCTATCACTGCAAACCTCCTTCCCTAAATCATTTGACCCTCCCTTCCTTCCTCCCTACACCCCTTTGACCCTTCATCCCTCCCTCCCTATTCCTTACCTACATCCTATAATTAATTCATCCTTCCCTTCCTTCATCCTTTAAAACATTCACCCATCTAACACAGCTTACCTTCCTTACTCCCCTTTGACCCTCCCTTCCTTCCTACAGTCCTTCATCCGTTCATCCATCCTTCCCTATCCCTTCATCCCTTCTTCCTGACAGATACCCTCCCTCATCCTCATGCACCCCCTACACTACTTACCTCCTGTAATTAAGTCTTGAATTGACACCTTGTTAGTGACCTCTACTCTGAGAGAGGACGTTTGCAGGTAACAAGGATTGCCCGATAAGTGTGTAAGTGTGTGAAAACGATATTCGGCCATCTCTCCTCTCTCTATAATCATTACCTGCCTCCCTTTATCTCTTCCACTCCTCTCAGGAAAAAACATCACATCACAGGAGAAACCTTTTCCCACACTCATCCATCACTTCCATCCAGAGAGGAGGGACAGATGGATGGATAGGGAGCGAGGACGAGGGAGAGAGAGGACGCTCACTCACTCCACCAGTGAAGGAGAGGCTGGAGGTCCCACGGAGGAAATGAAGCCGGTCCTTTTGGGCGTTTCCACCAATCCCAATCTGCCCAATTAGCCCAGGCGTGCTGTGCTGGAAACACTCCCATGAGAGTGCATGTGTGTGTCTGGAGTTTTCCCAATAGAGGCGGGAAAACCCTCAGATCAGGGAATAGGTGAGGAGAGAAGAGTAAACACAATCCACTGACTGAAGAACTTTCCTTCCCTATTTTGAATGGGGCGAAGCCTGCGAGCTAGTTCAGGCAGTCAACTCGAGCAGCAACATTAACACGTGACGCGCCTCGTCCAACCAAACACATTCTCCTAAACATGCCGCTCTATTTAAGCTGACAGGTCTTCCTGCCTCTGCCTCGCTAAGCTGCCGCTGCTGCGTTCACTTGCTATTGCTGTGTTTCATGTTGCCACTGCTGCGTTCACTTGCTGCTGCTACGTTCATGTTGCTGCTGCTACGTTCATGTTGCTACTGCTACGTTCATGTTGCTCCTGCTACGTTCATGTTGCTACTGCTACGTTCATGTTGCTGCTGCTACGTTCATGTTGCTACTGCTACGTTCATGTTGCTACTGCTACGTTCATGTTGCTGCTGCTGTGTTCACTTGCTACTGCTACGTTCATGTTGCTACTGCTACGTTCATGTTGCTACTGCTACGTTCATGTTGCTGCTGCTGTGTTCACTTGCTACTGCTACGTTCATGTTGCTACTGCTACGTTCATGTTGCTGCTGCTGTGTTCACTTGCTACTGCTACGTTCATGTTGCTACTGCTACGTTCATGTTGCTGCTGCTGTGTTCACTTGCTACTGCTACGTTCATGTTGCTACTGCTACGTTCATGTTGCTGCTGCTGTATTCATGTTGCTATTGCTGTGTTTCATGTTGCTGCTGCTACGTTCATGTTGCTACTGCTACGTTCACTTGCTACGTTCACGTTGCTGCTGCTGCGTTCATGTTGCTGCTGCTACGTTATGTTGCTACTGCTACGTTCACTTGCTACTGCTACGTTCACTTGCTACTGCTACGTTATGTTGCTACTGCTACGTTATGTTGCTACTGCTACGTTCACTTGCTACTGCTACGTTCACTTGCTACTGCTACGTTATGTTGCTACTGCTACGTTATGTTGCTACTGCTACGTTATGTTGCTACTGTTACGTTCATGTTGCTGCTGCTACGTTCACTTGCTACTGCTACGTTCATGTTGCTACCGCTACGTTCATCATGTTGCTACTGCTACGTTCATGTTGCTACTGCTACGTTCATGTTGATGCTGCTACGTTCATGTTGCTGCTGCTACGTTCATGTTGCTACTGCTGTGTTCATGTTGCTGCTGCTACGTTCATGTTGCTACTGCTACGTTCATGTTGCTACTGCTACGTTCATGTTGCTGCTGCTACGTTCATGTTGCTGCTGCTACGTTCATGTTGCTGCTGCTACGTTCATGTTGCTGCTGCTACGTTCATGTTGCTACGGCTACGTTCATGTTGCTACGGCTACGTTCATGTTGCTACTACTACGTTCATGTTGCTACTGCTACGTTCATTTTGCTACAAAACTGCTACTTTCATGTTGCTACTGCTACGTTCATGTTGCTGCTGCTACGTTCATGTTGCTGCTGCTACGTTCATGTTGCTACTGCTACGTTCATGTTGCTACTACTACGTTCATGTTGCTACTGCTACGTTCATGTTGCTACAAACTGCTACGTTCATGTTGCTACAAAACTGCTACGTTCATGTTGCTACGGCTACGTTCATCATGTTGCTGCTGCTACGTTCATGTTGCTACTGCTACGTTCATGTTGCTGCTGCTACGTTCATGTTGCTACTGCTACGTTCATGTTGCTGCTGCTACGTTCATGTTGCTACTGCTACGTTCATGTTGCTGCTGCTACGTTCATGTTGCTACTGCTACGTTATGTTGCTACTGCTACGTTCATGTGCTACTGCTACGTTCATGTTGCTACTGCTACGTTATGTTGCTACTGCTACGTTCATGTTGCTGCTGCTACGTTCATGTGGCTACTGCTACGTTCATGTTGCTACTGCTACGTTCATGTTGCTGCTGCTACGTTCATGTGGCTACTGCTACGTTCATGTTGCTACTGCTACGTTCATGTTGCTGCTGCTACGTTCATGTTGCTACTGCTACGTTCATGTTGCTACTGCTACTTTCATGTTGCTACTGCTACGTTCATGTTGCTGCTGCTACGTTCATGTTGCTGCTGCTACGTTCATGTTGCTGCTGCTACGTTCACTTGCTACTGCTACGTTCATGTTGCTGCTGCTACGTTCACTTGCTACTGCTACGTTCATGTTGCTGCTGCTGTGTTCACTTGCTACTGCTACGTTCATGTTGCTGCTGCTACATTCATGTTGCTACTGCTGCGTTCATGTTGCTACTGCTACGTTCATGTTGCTACTGCTACGTTCATGTTGCTGCTGCTACGTTCAAGTTGCTACTGCTACGTTCATGTTGCTGCTGCTACGTTCATGTTGCTACTGCTACGTTCATGTTGCTACTGCTATGTTCATGTTGCTACGTTCATGTTGCTACTGCTACGTTCATGTTGCTGCTGCTACGTTCATGTTGCTGCTGCTCATCTGTCCCAGCTTCCACCTGTAGGCTCGAGGGATAGTTATCTAATCATCACTCAATGTTCTTTGTAAATCTGTGGAGTGATGAGGCCCGAGCCTAGACGCCAAACTCAAACTATATGCTGCTTATAATAAACATATTCAGTTATCTGACTGAAATATGTTTCTGCATTTTTTGCGGATTGAAATTGAGCTCTTGCATTAAACCCTATCGCAGACTTACTATAGTATTTAGTTTGTTGTTTAACTGATGCATCTGCTGCCGTGTTATCATTCCCCAAAAAAAGAAAAAGCCTGCACCTTTATGAATAATGGATCCCCTCTCTTTGCTCATCGGTCACCGATAGGTCGTATCGACATGACCTGCGATTGATGTCCTCCTAAAACAGTTTAGCCATGATAAATTATGATGTGTTCAAATACCAATAGGAAAGTCTAGCTTGTTTGGATTCTTGTGCTTCCACTTAAACAAGGAATCACAGATTTTGAACATATAAAGGGTGGGTGGCAATACTTTTTGGGGAGTATATAATTTACGGTTTGACATTATGATTGTTTATTCTTTAGATACATATTTTCTACTGACGATATGTCTATATTTGTTGTATTTTACTTAATTGTGTACATTTTTAAACCAACTTGCCTTGTTTACATGCTGCTGTAACTAAACTATTTCCAATTAGGGATTAATTAAGTATATCTGATCTAATCTTATCTAATTCAAAAGCTGCATTGTGTGTAATGTACCTTTCCCATCAGCCAATCCTGTAATATTCACCAACGGACTCCTGAGTTTCTACTTTACATAGTGATACCCGTCTTACTAAGTTATATTTCCTTCATATTTGCGGTTTGTTTCGTCATTGAAACTCATGAAAATGTTGATCCATGAGCTGCTGTAAGTGGAACTACTGTGCAGAAAGTTAAATCTGAATCCAATAACAGCATTGTTATTAAGTTAAGATTGTTTCATAATCAGTTATTGAAGTAACTTCAGGAAAAAAGACCCGTGAAATGAGCAAGAATTGACGATGTCTGGCAGAGTCCTGCACCGAGCTTCACATGAATTATTCTACAATTGTTTTCAGGTCCTCTTCGCTGAAAGCTAATCCTACGCCTGCTGGTAATTATTGATATTGACAACAGGGGGGTTGAACCTGAATACTGGAGGTAACATCTGAACCACAGGAGAATCTCTGCTGGAGTTTGACTGCTGCTGAGATGTGCGTGCCACAAAGTGAAACATAATGTGGCTTCTGGTGTCTGACTTTTCAAACAAGACGAGATGACACCGGTGTTCCCCTTCGCTGCAGAAACACTTTCTCATCATGTCAGCTGCTTTTCTTATTGACGAGGCTTTTACTTTTTCACCATATGGCCCATGGAGAAGACAGTGATAAAGCAGCTTCAAAGCACCTTTGGGTACGTCTGGGCAGATGTCTTTGAATTAGGGCAGTAAGGGGCAACCCATGTGGGATGCAACATGTTCTCTGGGAGTCCCTATTTACGAGACCCTCGATCATCTCTGGATGAGCCCACATTAGTTTCACTCTGTTCTACTTCCTGTCTGCAGGTGCACAGATAACACTAGTCCCTTTGTTTCCCCTCATTCATCTTCCGGAGGCCACAATATTATTATGTTGCTGCTTTGTTTTAGTAGATCAAGTCATATCTTACACTGCGATTTCTAGTCTTGTTTGTTTTTTGTTTTCTTTGCATTGTTTCTGTTCTGATTTTACATAAAGCGTCTTTGAACATTAGGAATAGTGCTATAAAAACCGCATGTATTGTTATTATTATAAGACCCCAGGAAGTGCGCCAGCTAATTTTGGAGTGGCCAAACGGTGGTACTACAACTTATGTGTCAGTCCGTGACTTCATTGGGCACAAAAAGTATTTTTCCCATTGACTTACATCGGGAAATAGGCGTCTGTAAATCAGCGTTTTTTGTTTGTTGCAAAAACAATTACTTAGTATGAACAGGAACATTTAACTGAACGCTGCATCCAGTTCTCTTCATACATCCATGAGTTTAGCTTCTTTTAGAGACCACAATATTATTCTTTTGCTGCTTTGTTTTAGTAGATCAAGTCATATCTTACATCAGTGTGATTTTTAGTCTTCTGTTTTTATAGCTGTCTTTGTCTATTTTAGCCAAGACTACGGTTTGTGTTATTTGTTTTATTGTTTGTGTTCTGATTTTAGGTAAAGCGTCTTTGAGCATTAGGAAAAGCGCTATAAAAACCCCATTTATTATTATAAGACCCCAGGAAGTGCGCCAGCAAATTGTGGAGTGGCCAAATGGAGGTACTACAACTTATATGTCAGTCCGTGACTTCATTGGGCCCAACAAGTATTTTTCACATTGACTTACATCGGGAAATAGGCGTCTGTAAATCAGCGTTTGGGGTGTTCTTGATAAAACAACTACCCAGTATGAACAGGACCATTTAACTGAACGCTGTATCCAGTTCTCTTCATACATCCATGAGTTTAGCTTGTTTTAATCTGACTTCTCTTGGCTTTTTAAAGTGTTAATATTATTTATTTATTGTGAAGCACTTTGAATTGCCTTGCTGATTAAATGACCTTGCCTTAATACGTTCTACTTTTTCCCTAAGAACGGTATTTGCTCTCCTATATCCACTCTCTGACAGTGCTACAGAGGACCCCAGAGTTGAATACATTACAGGATAACTGGGGTGAGACCGGTTCACTTCCTCCCTAAAGAAGTAATTTGCATTGCGCTCAGTTTTGTGGACGGGGCAACGAGGGCGAAACCGAACAAGACGTTGGGGAATAAGGAGAAGAAATGGAAATGAAGAGCGAGTCAGAAAACTTTTGTCTAAAACTCAACTATTCTCTAGAGAGGAATGAAGCGAGGGAAGGAAAGGTGACAGTTTAGGAAGCTGAATTACTCCACTCTCCTGTACTGAAATATATTTAGTAGAATAAGGAAATATATATGTTTTCTTCTTCACTGAAGTGGCAGCGTCCTCTCCCCTTCCCTGTATTTCACACCAATTCTGTTGACACGTATAAGACCCTCCAGGACAACCTTCTCATGGGGACGCAGATCTCATTATATTCAGTAACTGCACTTCTCACAATTTGTAAGTATTTGTTTTGGTTCGTGACCCAATTGGAATACATGTTGTCCGATGTCCACTGGATCTCGCTGCATCTGGAATGGTTATCTTTAGGATGGATACGTTTGCATTTCTGAAGCAGGGAATTCTCTTCTGCGTGTAAATAAATGTATATCTGTCTGATGATGTATTTAATTTGTTTCTGGGGTTTTATCGTTAATAAATATCGTTATTTTGTCGTCTTTTGTACACACAGCTAACACCTGAAAGGACATTAATGTACCTGTGTAGTGTTTAACGGCCAAATCACAATACCCTCGTTTCATTTACATGTTGTTCTGCTTCTGTAAACAAAACGAGTATGACATTGTGATTCTCCCACCACTCACAAATACCACACGTCCACCAGCAGTCGTTCACACGCTCCCGCACGGCGCTGCTAATAAAATCATTATTTGTATAATTATCATAAAGTCACTGACATTTAAAATGAGTGATTACAGGAGGCGGAAAAGGGTGTTTTCTTAATGCCAAACATCCCCCTTCACTGTGGAGGTTTATTATTATTCTGTGAGACAAGCTTGGTGGAGATGAAGACGTAAATTAAAGTATTAAAATACTGAATGTACACAAATAGGCTATTTACAAGAATCGGTCGTGAGGCAATTATTTAACTGAGTAAAGCAACGCTAGGGTTAAATGAACTGCTAACCAACAATGTGAGAGTTCTCCTTTACTTAACCCTGAGATCAGTGCTTCTCAAAGTGTGGTCCGCGGTCCACTGGTGGTCCGTGAGCGCCCCCTAGTGGTCCGTGAGTATATTGGTAACATTTCACATTTGAAATTAATTAATCAATTTAAGTTGTCCGCACTCTCGCGGGAATATCTCCGCAATGGAGCAAGGTTAAGTTTCACTTTCGATTGCATGATATAGCCCAGCGCAACACCTTCGTCACACATTTTGCCACTTGTTTGTACCATTTTCAGGCGATTTGTAATCTGTTCTAGAAAAACGATGTGTTTTTTTGATATTTGTGGAGTTAGGTGGTCCGCGAGTGTTCCTTGGTATGAAAAAGTTTGAGAAACACTGCCTTAGATGCATAAGTGGGTATCCTTTGACCCGGTCAGGTGGTTTTCTTGAAGTAACTTTGTAATTAGATTTTTTTATTATTTCATATTCCAGCTATTCCTCAAAAAACATGTTTTGGATATCAGGCCATTCACATTTTAAATTTACATTTTAAGAAATTGTAGTTTTTGTATTAATACCCCGAGCTTCTATAAGGGGGTCAAAAATGACCCGCATGTATTTTCTATGGAAGCCTATGAGAAAACTTTAAATATGTCCATTTTTTTTTTTAAATGATCGATAGTGAAAAATTAAATATAAAATATTTCTAGCGTGAACCAAAATATAATACTAAATATTATCCAAATGGCATAAAAACACATATTATTCTAATACGGGTCCTTTTTGACCCACTTATGGAAGAGTGTAGGGTCCAGCCACTCGGGTTAAGTAGAAACTAGATATCCTATGGTCCTAAAATACTGTACTTTTAAAAGTAAGCGTTGATTATTAATTAGAAGTGGAGTTTTATCAGCTACTGTAAATGTACTTAAGGTGAAAGGCTCTGTTAACAGTTATATTATTAATTAATTACTATATTATGTAGTTTATGAATAACAGATCATTTTAATGTTGAAGTGAAGTTGGAGCTACTTTTAGATATGTTGTGAAATACTATGTTACTCGCGCTAACTGCAAACAGAGTCCAGAATGAATTGGAAATATAGGAGATGTATCAGCAAGATGTACATCAAGCATCAGAATTCAATTGAGTGTACTTAGTAGGCAGAGTTGACTTATTTGACCTAATGATGTTATAAGAGAATACTATATTATTTGGTTCATCGCTAACACAAACATGTCGGAGCTTTTTAATGTTGAATTTGTCGAAGTGGAGCTAATTTTTAGATTTTCTTTCATTTATATTGAAAAAAAGTAAGTTTATTTTTGCCTCAAATGTGCTGGAGTTCAGATATATGAAGCATCAAATGGAAATACTCAAGAACGTCAGTACTTGAGTAAATGTACTTTTCCACCACTGACTGCTAATGTCAAGCGTCCTTGGGTCTCTCGAAAGGCGCTATACAAATTGAAATTATTATTATTATTATTAATGTGTATTTTATACAAATCAATGATTTAATTTGGACACAGACAGTAATCTCCATGGCAACTGGAACACAGCCGCTTGATCCCGTGGACATCAGGGTTAATGTGAACTTCATTACTTTCCTGACTACAATAAGATCTAAACCCCCGTTGAAGATCTGCCCCACGGTCCAACAGACAAGAAGAAGGAAACATGTGTTAGAAAGAACAGAAAGAAACCCCCGTCCAAAAACAACCCCGAGGCCCTTCTTCCTCTCGGTCAAAGCCTCCAGGTACTCACCTGGCTCCTCGTGGACACGCCGGCTCACCTTTAGCTCAGGACGCGGCCTGGGAGTTGCTTTTGGACGCTCAAAAACATAATCCATACATTTCCGAGGCGGTCTTTGTTGGGAAATACAGACACAGTAAGGGTCCTCTGTCAGCACGGTACGGCTCTGAGGATGTACGGTGGCACGTTGGGTTGGATGTGTGTGAGGTGTGTGATGAGGTGTCAGGCTCGTCCGTGGAGAGGAGGCTACGTCTCAGAACAGACTTGTGATGGTAGAGAAGTTTTCTGCTTTAAAAGGTGATCGTTTGTCACCATGCAGATTTAGCTGCTACCAACAACTTTAATACAGATTTAAATTGACCGTAGAAGTTAGATGGGCACTGACTGAATGTATAGTGATACATCCCTAACAGGGGTGAGATCTTCTGTCCTCCATCAGGGGGTGTTTTATGGTGGGTTATGAAGTATGGCAGTTTGGGTTAATGTAGAGAACTGGGTTTCTCTCTAGTGAAGGTGATTTGAGTTGCGTTTAAAGGTCAGATGGAGACATGTTGACGGACTGAATGTATGGTGATACGTCCCTAACAGGTGTAATATCTTCTGTCTGCCACCAGGGGGTATGGTGAGTAAGAGGCCTGAAAACACCTCATTGTGTACAAGCACCGGCAACTGGTTACATTATCTTTTAATATTTCTGATCGGCTAGAAGCTCCGAATAAAGTCACTCGTTGTATCTTTTTATTCATTTCCCAATTACTTACAGTTTAAGCGCCAAATGCAAAAAGATATGTCGTGGAGTTAGAGACAATAACTCAGTAGTTGAATTAAAGGAACAAGCTATTAGGTATAGTTATCAGCAGCCTCAGCCTTTAGGTTAAGGCGTGGTCAAATACATTTTATGGTTAGGAAATAATGTGTGGGTGGGATAATGGAACAAGTCTGAAGTTAAGGAACTATACACTTTTGGGATAAGGGTTTAAGAAGACATACCAATTCAGTATGAAAACTGGTTCGTCATGTATTTGAGTAAGTATAGAGACTATATTGAATCTGGGCGTATCTTAGCTTTGAGGAGATATTGTGAATGTGGAAAATGGAGTGATTTAATGACATATTTCCATTTTTGATACAACTTTTTCCAACTGCTATGACTTTGATGCGATTGGTTGAGCTGCATGTCGTCTGAATGTCTCTATAAGTGACTGATGGATAGTTGGGGATGGTTGGAGGGAGTGGATGAGATGCGATGCAGGATGATAAAAAGTATGGCGTGTAGGAAGCAGGGCAAGGGCTGTAAAAGCAGCAGCAGTGCACTTTGAAGGATCTGGATGGGAGTGACAGTGGTTTGATGCGGTGGCTGCTTTTATGCCCCTGTCCTTCGAGGGGAGACTCGTAAACCGTGAGACTCAGTGTCTGCCGGGAAAACATTTCTTTCCTATCAAAGACGTCCAATTTTAACATCCGGCAAACACTGAGTCTAAAAACAAAACAATTATCAACATAAACAGTCGCTGTGAAACAATAAAAAAGGTTTAACCACAGGAATATCAAACAAGAGAGAGACACGGGGAAAGAGGAAACAGATACAAACTATAAGAAAAGAGAAATTATTAGAACAGAGAAGAGTCCAGAAGAAACGAGGCAAAGAAATAAGAAAACATGACATCGTTCAAAATGACAGGGCATGATAACGCACACACACACACACACACACACACACACACACACACACACACGCGCGCACACACACACACACACACACACGCACACACACGCACACACACACACAGTGCCGGTTCACATGGTAGACTGACACACCTCTTTCTGAGTCATACTTGAGCAGGATGGACCAATTGAAATGGGGACTGGATGGTGAAGGCAAGCGATTGGACGGCGTGAGTGGAGGCGGAGCAACAGGAAAACAGTGATGACGCTACACACCGATGGGAAGCTTTTCAACAGCGAAATGACAAAGTGTTTTACCCCTTTCTCCCTTTGTGGAACCCATGGTTACGTCCAGAGAGGACATGCTAGAGGACGTCCCTGATGACTAAACACAAGAAGAAGAAGAAGAAGAAGAAGAAGAAGAAGAAGAAGAAGAAGAAGAAGAAGAAGAAGAAGAAGAAGAAGAAGAAGAAGAAGAAGAAGAAGAAGAAGAAGAAGAAGAAGAAGAAGAAGAAGAAGAAGAAGAAGAAGAAGAAGAAGAAGAAGAAGAAGAAGAAGAAGAAGAAGAAGAAGAAGAAGAAGAAGAAGAAGAAGAAGAAGAAGAAGAAGAAGAAGAAGAAGAAGTCCACCAAAGATGGATGCTTTTACACTGGAGAAAAAGCCTCTCCAAAATCAAGTCTAATAATTTAGTTAAGATTTGCCTGTTAAGATTTCTTGGTTGGGGTATTTAGATACATGTGATCTTTAGCTGGGGAAACGTATTTGACGCTATGAATTCCTAAACACAGAATAAGCCAGAAAGGCTCAAAGTGTTTCTGTTTTCTGAAGTCAGATTGATTTCTTGAAACAAGTTGATCCATCTTTTACAAATGTTACTAATAAAAACCTCGCGACCTCCTCTGAGAAACGACTCAAGATAAGATGTTTTCAAGAGCCTTTGACTTAACAATACACTTAAGATGCATAGTCTAAAACCAAGACCCTATAGCTAACGGCATTGTTCACTCTGAAGTGTGTTGGTCTTATATCAAGTGCTGAGACATATTCTGACTCGAAATCAAACAAGTTATTAGTATGCTAAGCAGTGTCTTAGCATATCTTGATTTGGACCATTGCTGTGTCCGTCTGTTCTACCCCTTCACGCAAGATTAACCTTCCTATTGTCTTCGTTCCACCATCTCCCCCCCCCCCCCCCTACCTCACTGACCTCCTCATCCTCTACCAACCCCCCCGGTCCCTCAGACCCACCTCAGCCGATTTGCTTTCCACCCCCAAGGCCGGACTCCGGAGCTTCGGGGACAGAGCCTTCTCTGTGGCTCTGGAACTCCCTCCCCCAAGACCTCCGTGAGTCTGAGTCCCTCACCCTGTTCCAGTCCCGCCTCAAGACCCACCTCTTCAACTCTGTATCCATAAGCCCCGCCCCCTCTCAACCAACTTCCTTCTGACTGCTTTTCTGTTTTGTTTTGGCTTTGTTTTTGTTTTGTTTGTCTACCCCCCCCCAAATGTAAAGCGTCTTTGGGTTCAAGAATGCGCTATAGAAATAAAAATGTATTATTATAAGAGCGGGAAATGTGTCAAATTGTTCTGTGTGTGTGTGTGTGTGTGTGTGTGTGTGTGTGTGTGTGTGTGTGTGTGTGTGTGTGTGTGTGTGTTTGATCTGATCCAGATGATTAATAATTCCTTTTCTTTATGGCGGTCATTTTTGACCAGGAACACCGGGAAAGTGTTGATCAGCAACTGTATATGTTCAAAGTCTCCTGTGAAGGATATCATGAAGCCTTGATGCAATGGAATGTAAAACAAAAAGGTTGTGTTTGATGAAAGTAGTAAATCGGTCAGATTTGACCCGAAGACAACGGGAGGGTTAAAGCAGTTAAAAATGAAACCCTTTCAAAGTTATAAATTCCACATGAAGTACTTAAGATACAACTTGTTGCTCATTTGACTCCATCACCTTCTCGTTTAGCACTAACCCAAGAACTGGACATATTATAGATTAGGAATTTACAAATAAGTAGCTGACACGTTCCTGTCCCAACACATATGTCTCTGTTTTCACTTCGAGTGCCACAACTTGGATTTGAACCGTCGTATTCTTTTCCGTCCATTCAACCCATTAATGCACCGCTTTCCGATGAGCCTGAAAACCCTTTCAATAAACCACAAAATAAGTAGCTGGAAATAAATCCATCAAACTATGTTCCCCACTGATAGTCGAATACAATGAGAACGGAGAACCAAACATCGTTTAGACAAGTGCCAACTTAGAGAAAGTCATCCATCAAAACAACTATCTTTTTGCAGGAAAGCAGACGAGATGAGATAGTGGAAAAAGTGGCTTTTGCACACACTTCAATCTGCAGAAGTGGATTATCAACTCTCAGCAAACCACACGTCTTCATCGGCAGCTTGCTGGTTTTGGCGAGTCGTTGCAATACGTGTCCAACGGCACTATGATACTTTCTTTTCGAAACTAAACTGAAATATCTTGGCAACTATTCGACGGCTTGTTTTTAAATGTCGTACAGACGTTCACTTAAAAGTCAATGACTGGTAAGCATCAGCATGTGAGCATTTTGACATGCTATCTTTAGCTTCTAGCTCAGAAAAAGGCTAGCGCTACCGCCTAAAAGGACAGCTAGCGTTTCTGTAGAGGACTCTTAAGGCTTTTACACATGGGGAGCTATTTCCACCAAGAAATCATTTACAGTACACACAACAAACATCAATCCATACATATATCTGTATGGATCGATGTGTCTGTCCTGCCATGGATGCGAGGCCCCACCAGCACCCCCCCGCACCCCCAAACGCGGCGCACCTACAGTGTAAGCGCACCACAGCTTTGCCGCTGCGAGGCTACACTAGCACCCCCCCAGCGCGTCACAGTTTCTCGCTGCAGACGCTACTAGCACCCCCCCCAGCGCGTCACAGTTTCTCCGCTGCGAGACGCTACTAGCACCCCCCCCCAGCGCGTCACAGTTTCTCCGCTGCGAGACGCTACTAGCACCCCCCCAGCGCGTCATAGTTTTCTCCGCTGCGAGACGCTACTAGCACCCCCCCAGCGCGTCACAGTTTCTCCGCTGCGAGACGCTACTAGCACCCCCCCAGCGCGTCCCAGTTTCTCCGCTGCGAGACGCTACTAGCACCCCCCTCAGCGCGTCACAGTTTCTCCGCTGCGAGACGCTACTAGCACCCCCCCCCCCCGCTGCACCCCCAACTCTGACCGACGTCCCGCGTCCCAGTGTCCTGCACAACTTTAACACAAAACACTAGAAAATAATGTGGTGAAAAAGCAGCACTATTCTTTTTGTGTAGATGATCCTTCGGTTCTTACGTCTCACAATAAGAGTCCTACAAATCGACCCGTTTACAAGAAGGAAACTCCAATTAACTCACTTATAGTTTAATCTATGAGTAATATCTGAATCTATTTCTACCAGAATGATAAGTTTGATTGCATTTCAATTAGCATACCAACTTATGCTAAGTGCCGTTCACTACCCTGATTTTGACTTTAACTATATATTTATTTGTTGTTCCTTCTTTCTCTTTTCCCTTCACTACATCTGCAAAGCGTCTTTGAGCACCTGTAAAAGCGCTAACAAATTAAATCTATTATATCTATATCTAGAAAATAAAGTCCACGTCACGTCTCCTTCCTTACTGAATGCCGTCTGCCCTCGGCTCGGTGCCGCTCCTTCCTCAACATTCCTCCACATCGAATATCCACAGAGAAAGTTCCCAACGTGAAACATTCACAGCGAGTTTTGTTCGAGCAGTTTCTCTTCCAACAAAAATTGCAGCTTTTCAATCAAACTAACTACAAACTGCATGTTCTGTCGCAGCAATTATTAATATTGCATATTACACTGACACTAATGAGACTTGTTTTATGCCTTCAATTACGTTCGATTTTCCTTTTCAAACATCATCCATCAGTCTGTGCCGTCACCTGTTCCGTGAGAATCCCCATCAGTCATTTAGGGCTGCCGTTTTATCAATTAAATCATTTATGAAAGTCTCCTGGAGCAAATTAGCTTCATTAGCTTGTGGAGGAACAGATTACGTGTAACTGCATTATGTAACCAGGGTAACATAATAGATCACTGTTGATAGGGAATCATTTGCTCAGGTATTCAACCTTTGACACAGTTCATCGTCTTCTCCTTTCACTTTCTCAGGGGTGTCAAACTCAAGGCCCGGGGGCCAATTCCGGCCCGCGGCTTCATTTTCTGTGGCCCCATAAGAGCTTGCAAAGAATATAATATGTTTATTATACGGTTACATGCTACTTTACAGAAGCACGTTGCCCATAAACTACATGTCCCACAATGCATCTCATTTTGACTTTTTTCTCAGAATTAGATTTTTTTTTCTCAAGATGCTAATTTCCCCCCAAAATTCCACTTTAAAAAATCCTTTTGTGAAATTCTCACTGAAGAGACTTGCAATTATTTGCCCTAGACTTCTGCTTTCAGACGTAGTTAGTCATGAAGTTATTACCCTATCCGATAATAATCCAAAGCAGAGGCAATAATGTGATATAATACATTATTTTATATTAAATATTTTTATATGTGTATTTATATAAGGCGCATTCACACTGCGGTACTTTTCCCACAAAGGTTCATGCGAACTCTTTAGTTCTCATGAACTAAGTACAGATCGCGTTCACACCGGAATAAGTCCCTGAGGGAGGATTAGGCAAATGAAGCCGCTGACGTCACTTCTTCTTCTTCTGCTTTGGGTTTACTGGCAGGCCGCAACCCACTTCACGGCGTATACTGCCGCCCGGAAGTCCCCGGAGTTGGGGAAGGCTTCAGTAGAAGCTGCTGGGAGTCCCAGCAGCTTCTACTGAAGCCTTCCGAGTAAATCGCCAGAACGCCGACACCTCCTCATCTCCACCGCTCCCATGTTTTATTTTGTGTTGCCATAAGTTAGTCTCTCTGCGTTTCTGCGCTGGGCTAATGCTAATGCTAATAATGCTAATGCGAGGATAATAAAATGGCGGCTTCACAAAACTTTTTGGGAGTTTTACGGGGCGTGGTTTGCAATCCGCCCAGCCAATCAGGACATATAGCTCTTTTCTCACAAAAGAGCCGCTCGAAAGTCCCTGCTAGAGAGCAGGGACTTTCGAGGGGTAAAAAGGTTCGCATGAACTAAGTTCGCATGAACCTTTGTGGGAAAAGTACCGCAGTGTGAATGCGCCTATAGTCTTAACCTTTGCACCATCTGCCTCCATACGACATTACTACATCACGAGTTTGACTTTTTCCTTCACAGTGTAGGTTCTGATGTCAGTCGGTGGAAAGTGGAAGCTGTGGCGCATCCCCAATAGTTTCAGGAACATAACTCCCAACTTATGAAAGATTCATCCCGTTTAACGCTTGACTTAACTCTGCCACCTACACCTTGTGGCATCACACTTTAAATCCCCGCAGCGGCTGCAGCTTTGAGACTTTTCACAGAGATATTTCGGCGTCTCTCACTCTTCCTCAGCTCCGCTGAGATCTCCTCCTCCTCTTCCTCCTCTTCCTCTCACTCTTCCTCAGCTCCTCTGAGATCTCCTCCTCCTCTTCCTCCTACTCCCCGAAGGACTGACGTTATTAATTACATCTCCACAACAGAGGAAAGAGAAAAGGGGGGCAATGTGAAACTTCCGCTACATTCATCTCTGTTAGCGCTGACCCAGATACAGCATGGGATTGGCACCACTGTATGTGTGTGTGTGTGTGTGTGTGTGTGTGTGTGTGTGTGTGTGTGTGTGTGAATAGATGAAGAATAGCTATTCATGGCATGTCAAGCTGCTTTGCATATGCCCACATTGTTTTTTGGATATCTGTATGTATGCGTGTGTGTGTGTGTCCTAGCATTACTATCCTTGTGGGGACCTACATCTGTTTACACAGTCACCATGTGGGGACTCACCTTCCTTTTGGGGACATCATGGAGGAAGACTTGGTTAGGGTTAGGCATGTGTTGGTTATGGTTAAGGTTAGGATAAGTCTCCAGGAAATGCATGTAAGTCGATGTAATGTCCCCTGAAGTGATGTATACATGGTGTGTGTGTGTGTGTGTGTTTTAAAGCTCTATTTGTATTCACTAACTCTAAAAGTGACTGAATTGAGAGAGACTTCGCATAAGTCTCCTGACATTAAGCTTAAAAAGGTTCAAAAGGTTAGAACACTTTGGGAAACTCAAAGTATGTCTGACCTCCATTTACCTCACCACGTTTGAAAACCATATTTTTTAAAGAGAGTCCTGAAAGTGAGAAAAGAGTTCAAACTGTGAACTCGATTTATTACTCGCTGAATATTTGCGATTTGAATTGAGACATTAAAAGCCCAGCAAGAAAACGAGTGTTAAGATAAAGGTGAAACTGTAAGCTCCTTGTATTTATTTATTAAATACAAGGCGTATTAAAGCTCTATTCTTTATTCGAACTGAACCCAAACGCGTCCGACCTGATATCGAGAGACCGACATTTATTGGAGGCTTGGCAAAAGATATTTAGATCGTCTTAAGAAGATTCAAAAGGTCAGAAAACTGTGAAACTCAAAGTATTTCTAACCTGCGTGTGGGATATTAAAGTCTGGGTAACATTTGTGATTTGCAAATGAAAATGTATGTTGCCACGGGAACATGCTGAGATACATGTTAATCCTTGCTGTAAGCTGCTTGTTAATACATTGCATAAAAGGCTTGTTAGAACGGCAGGCAACAGATCATCCACTGAACTCCACCACGGCCCAAAATAAATTAAACCCCTCGGTGTGAAAGTGCTTTATCTCTGAAGAAACCTAACGTCACTCTCGAAGGTTTAGGAAGTGAGTAGCCCGTACCTTAAAGAGGACGAGAGAGAGATCATGCTATATTAGAAACATGTATTGTAGTTCCATACCTATACAAAACATGTAGCCACGCCTCTTCCTGCTCAAACCCCTCTTTTGCAGCCCTGTTAGAGAAACGCGGGTCTTGGGTCCTTAATAAATAAGAGGAGGCGGAGCTAATGCCTGATCAGAATTCTACCGATAAAGTTACATTCGGTTGTGATAAAACGCCATCCTGTTCTAAACCACATCAAGGATTATCTCTGAAACAGTGTGGAGCTTAAATGCTTTTTCTCTTGCGGGTTTATCACAAAGTGAGTTCCTTTTTTTATGTCCTGCTTTTTAAACATGTGCTCTCCAGCACAGGTTAGCTCGGAGTGTTAGCGATGCTAATGTAAACAAAGACGAGATTACGTCCAAAACACGTCAGGCTTTGTTTCAATTTTATATTTATAAGAAAGAGACATTGTACATGTATAAAATGTACTATACATTATTTCGTCCATGCAAATGTGTTATTGAGGTGTTCTGAGAAAGGATCTTTGGAAATATTAGAGTTAAGAGACTTTAACGTCTTTCAAAACTCAATTATCCATCAGCCTAAAGTTAGCATTCTAGCATGCTTCCATTATTTAGCCCATTTACTGGCAGGGACACACGCAACTCTTAAAGTAAGAGACTTGTGACTGACTAGGTGTGTGTGTGTGTGTGTGTGTGTGTGTGTGTGTGTGTGTGTGTGTGTGTGTGTGTGTGTGTGTGTGTGTGTGTGTGTGTGTGTGGTTCTACCACCTCTCCCTTTCACCCCTATCTATCATCAGACTATGTTAACGTGCCTCCTCCATCACCTCCTAAACTCTCGTCTTTCCTGTCCTCCACTTCCTCCAGAGCACTGCAACTAGATACGAGTCTGATCCACTGTGCATGCCCGCCCGCACACACACACACACACACACACACACACACACACACACACACACACACTCTAACACACACACACACACACACACTGTCTGGATGGTGTATTCTCTGTGTTTTTGACACTTCTGTCGTTACATTTTGGGTGAAAAATATCTAACAAAAGCGGTCGCTCATGAAATGCCGCATCGGATGAACAAAGAGTCGAAGGGTCCGGACACTCATCCAGACTGAGGGATCGGGGTGAGAGCTGCTCACACACACACACACACACACACACACACACACACACACACACACACACACACACACACACACACACACACACACACACACACACACACACACACACACACACACACACACACACACACACACACACACACACACACACACACACACACACACACACACACACACACACACACACACACACACACACACACACACACACACACACACACACACACACACACACACACTTTCAGCACCTCTACAAGATCGCCATGGAAACAAGTTGCGACACTTCGAGCACTTGAACCAGAAAAGCAGTCGGAGTGAGACCTTTACGCCGAACAAGAGCCGACCACTTTTAACAAACCCTGATCTATAACAACGTGTACCGCTGTGACCTTTGTAGTGAAGTACATTCATGCACTTTACCAGAGCGTTGCCTCCATGTTATCTCATGGGTGTCCTACTATCTGGTTTCCTAACGACAGCTTCCTGAGTGTAAAAATGTAAAGACCTTTCAGGGACATAAACCAAAACATGGCCACATTCCCAAAGCCTTTACGATCACATCTCGAGTGTGACTATAAATGTAATGGCCAAACATAAAGGTATTCCTAGAAAGAAACCCATCCAAGCTCTCGTTGTAAACAAACCAATGATGTGGATACTGGGGCAACATTTACATATTCTGGCGATGGGCTTCTTAAGCTTTGAAGTGCAGCACAGCCTCAATGGGAACATACCAGAATGTGCTGGATTGAAGTTCCATGGTCGAAGGCTCTTTAACGGAGGCCAGTGGCCTTTAATAGAGGATGTTATTAAAGATGTTAGCAGCGGAGAGAATCTTCTCGTGTAACATGGCACCACCTGTGCAACCCGATGAAGCTCCGTGATGTCTCTGATCTACTGTAGAGCTGCACTGAGCTGTGAGAGATGGTTCCTGTTGGTAATAATAACCAGACGGGCACGAAACACGAGCAGTCAGGCGACCAGAGAGGTATTTGGTAATGATTCCTTGAACTGTCCGTTGTCAGCAAACAGACCTACAACCTTTTCCTAAACGACCGGACGTTGGAAAGATGATAGATCCTTATAACTTGGAGACCACATCAACTTATCCAGCTCTATCATCAACATGTCTACTTTGTTTAATGACCGATTACCATCAGAACTCATGACGTTCCCAATACATCAAGATTACAGAAGAACTACTGACCCGATCTTCACACCACTTGGTGAAAGCATTCATAAAAGACAAATTAAGAACCCATGACTTTTCGGATCCGGATGGGAAACTCATCGCATTCATGGACCCCCCTTGGGAGACGGTTGCCATCTCCGAATGCCTTTCGAGTGAGTGAAGGAAAGGGAACTTTACCTGTTCATTGGATTAAAGGTGGGGTAGGTAAGTTTGAGAAACCGGCTCGAGATCGCTAGAATTTGAAAATACACAACCGGAGAAAATCTGCCACTTCCTTACAGAGCCCCTCCTCCAACACACACGAACGCGCATATGACCAATGAGGGCACGAGATCAGTTTGTGCCCCGATGGAAGGCTGACAGGCAGGGAGGCCATCTAATCCGTTCGTTGTGTACTTTTTACAGAGCTACGGCTTCTACAGATGACATTTTCTTATGGATTTGTTGTCAAAGCACTTCAGATATTCATTGCTATCGGGATGTTAAGAGCATTCCATGGAATATAACAAAAAGTGTATCTCGAGCCGGTTTCTGAAACTTACCTACCCCACCTTTAATGTTTTTTGGAAAAGTTAATCGTGAAACACTTAGCTAAGATGGTTAGCTTCAAGTACCATTGTGACAAAAAGGGGTCTCAAAGAGCTTTTACTATCACTGCAGGCGATGATAAACGTTGTACAGAAGATCATGGCTCCTTAAGGATTCATCCCAAGGCCTTTGGTGATCACCTGCCTTTGCATGTAGAGCCACTAGACGGCGAACAGTCGATGTCTTTACATCAACTGGATGGATCAAAGTGTTAATTGTACTTGTTGAGTTTCTTGCCCTGTTTGCACTTCCCAGTTCTTAGCAAGTACTAAGAATTATTGGACTAGAGAGCCAAACTAGTCCTATGTTTGTGTCCCCTTTAAAGGTGAGGTAGGTAAGTCTGAGAAACCGGCTCGAGGTACACTTGTTGTTATATTCCATGGAATGCTCTCAACGTCCCGATAGCAATGAATATCTGAAGTGCTTTGAAGCCGTGGTGCTGTAAAAAGCACGACCAATCACGGCCCGGCTAAAGTAACTGGATGGCCTACCTGCCTGTCAGCCTTCAATCGGGGCACAAACTTATCTCGTGCCCTCATTGGTCATGTGCGCGTTCGTGTGTTGGAGGAGGGGCTCTGTGAGGAAGTGGCAGATTTCTTCTGGCTGTGTATTTTCAAATTCTAGCGATCTCGAGCCTGGTTTCTCCAAAGTGACCGACCCCACCTGTAACCTTATAAATAGGCTTTCAATAAAAAGACCTCTTGAGTTATAAAGTGTACTGCGATCGGTCAGAAACTGGATGGATCAAAGCGTTAGTTTTACTGCCTGCCTTTCTTCCCAGATCTTAGCAATACCTAATCATTATTTAACTACAGTGCCAAAAAACTCCTATATTTGTTGCACCTTAGTACCCTTAAATATAACGGGATCTGTGTACAGGGAGAGTTCTCTATCGGTCAGACACTGGATGGATCAAAGCGTACGTTTCTTGCACTGTTCCCAGGTCTGAGCAATAACTACGAATGATTGGACTACAATAATGTGTGTCGCACCTCACTCCCGTTCCCCTGAATCCCCACCTCTCACTTTCCCTCCCAACCTAACTAAGACCAGAGTCTTCTCCTCTGCTGGTGGTGCTGAGGATGGGTCGCGGACGGTGTGGAAGAGCTGTGAAGAGACAAAGCCACGACAGAGAAAACAGGTAACAGCATGTCCAGCGGACTGAGAGCTGATGGGAGGGAGGCAGGGGGGCGGTTCGCGGGATGGGGCCCTACCTCCCGTGATCATTGTACTGAAAACCCAAGCCACCATGGTGGTCGAGTGGTCGGTGGTGGTGTGGGAGTTTAAAAGGAACACAGAACATGCTGGAAACTCTGTACCTTTCAATGTGCCTCCAGAGAGGGCCCAACCCGGAACCAATAAATCTAGAGGAATGAGACCGTGTTAGTCAGGGAGAAGCAGAAGAAAAGCAAAGGAAGGAAGAGATTTGAAACAGGAGAGTTAAAGAGAGAGAAAGAGGGAAAGAGGGATGGAGTAAGGCGAGAAGGAAGCGGTGCAAGATAAAAAAGCTGGTTTTATGTTCCTATGATTTGTCTTTCCAGAGATTCTGAGTCCAGTTTTAGTTTTGTGACAATCAGGAAGGCCGTTGACTCTCAACCCGACAATCCTCAAACCAGAGCATTTACAACCGCCTCACTAACTGCTTTCTATTTCCATCTTTTTCTATAAGCAGCCTCGACTGTTTGGGTACAAAAAAGGCTTCCTGGCGAAAAAAAACCAAGCCAGGTAAACAAGAAAAAGCAAAAACAGGGGAACACACGTATACATCTGAAAGGATGTGTGTGCTATCAAGAAAAAGAGTGTATATGTATTCTGGGGAGGTTCTCGATTGGTCGGGTACCATTGGGCAGTCGCCTCCTGAAAAAGGAAGATCAATATCTATCTGTATTTCTCAAGTACGTAAACATTTCTATCGTCAAATAACATTATCAAGTCATGAAGACGAACACTTTAAGAAACCAATAAAGTCCACTGCTCCTTTTACAAACTGAAAAAGAAAGTGCCTTAAGATTAAGTAGGGTACAGACTATAGGCGGATGCTCGATGTTTTCACATATAGGAGGCAGTGGAAAGAATACAAAACCAAACCAAGCCAACAACTCCTATACAGCCGGAGGGGAGGGGGAACTCCTACAAATCTCACCTTAACTAAAGGCAAACTAAAGGGGAGAATCTTCATGTTCTTCCAGAATTGAGTCCCTGCCCCTGCGGCTGTACTAACCCCCATGCAGAAGAAGAGGGGAAGGGAGGGGGGTCGTCTTCGTTTTTTAAGGCGGTTAAATAACCAACGACTCCCCCTTCCTCTAGCTCTGTGTACCCACCACCATGCAAGCCCCTCCGTCAGCACTCACTGGGCATGCTCCATCCCAAGCATCTACGGTAGACCGGGCAAGGTGAGGAAAAAAGGGGGGATAGGATGGGGGGGGCTAAAAACACCAGAGGTCAGCTGTTCGAACCCTGCAACAAACCGGACGACTGTGGAAGCTTTCCTCAACGCCCAGCTGGGTCGATTAGACGCTGGAGTTGAAGGAGAGCTTCCGGAAGTCTGGAGCTGCAGAGCCAGACGAGGTGACCGCCGGACGGCAACGGGAAACTAACCCTACAGGGTCTACGGGGGGGGGGGGAGGGGGAAAGGATCTACCGCAGAGTAGCAACTGTAGCCGGGTCTAAAGCTCACTAATCGGGTTCTTCCGGATTCGGCCAAACCAAATCAAAAAGCGGAAAGAATAAAAAAGGCTCAGGCTCAAATCAAGCAGGACTCAGAAAGATGTGGAAAGACTACCGACCAGCCAGCTCCTTCTCCTTACTCCGTCTCTTTTTCTCCATGCGTTTCAGTCTCTTCTCCTCCCTGCGCTTGGCCTCCTCGGCCTCTTGGTGGCGCCGGCACTTGTGGAAGTTCTCCACCACGACGCCCACGAACATGTTCAGCACGAAGAAGGCCACGATCAGCAGGAAGGAGATGAAGTACAGCAGCATCCACGGGTTGTAGTTCATGACCGGCTGGAACACAGGACACAAGGGATTTTATTGTCCTTTGTACAAAGTGCTGGGAACATCCTGAGTGTCCTCCTCCAACCTGAGAGTAGCATGCTACAAAGGTACCAACTGTAGCTGTGAACATGACAGCATGTGTGATGACCTGGAAGAGCATCAGGACTGTTTGAGGCGGATGATAGCTATGTGATGAACATGATGACTCAGCCTCTATGGAGAGAGACATCAAGCATGCTCATTTCTGACGTGGAGCTGATCTGAAGTAAACATTGAATACTGCTTTCTGTTCCTCCATCTTGTGACTGTGTGACTCCCTCTCTTGGATATCAGCATGTGAAGGACACTGCTCAGGAACTAGTCTCTGTATGTGATGACTCCTTCCCTTCTGAGATCAGACATGATCCTGAGGCTGAAGCTCAAGCCGGTGACGAGTGATGTTTTTCTAACGCATAGCTACAGTGTAGATATGTCAATGAAAATATTACGTCACAGCGGAGGTCGCGTTAACCGAATATATTTTTAACAATGACGGAAAATCTGAAAGCCGTCGGTCATTTTGACGGATTAGAACAAACTCTGAACAGCGCCACCGTTTCCCCGCAGCGAGGCTCCGGTGGTATAGCCGTGTTAAGGATGCCCGCCCAAAAGGAAATGATACAGTTTCCAAACCTAACTTCGCCGAACAGATCATTGACATGTCTGAGAGTCTTTGCTTTGCGCTGTGCGCGGTCCTGCGAGGTGCAGTGGGCATGCATAACACGGCACTAACAGTCCCCCGTTGGCAGTTCGAGCGGGAACCCCCCCCCCCCCCCCCGGCAGAGTTGTGTACAGGCCGACGGGTTATAATGGATTTTGACGGAAATATTACGATCCTGCCCGTCAAAATGATCGTAATATTTCCGAAAAAGCGAAAAAGTCTAGCGCAACCTCTGAGTCACTCTTCCAACAGCGCAACACAATAAAACTGATAAAATAGTTAAAATAGTGCAAGTAAATATAAATAAAGTATAGAATAGAATGAATGCCATGTTTCAGTATAGTCACCTGTTGGTCAACTCCTACAGCGTCCAGTCCGTAGTACATGATGTCCACCCAGCCGTCTTTGGACGCCAGAACAAACAGAGACATCAAGGCCTGAGAAACGGAGAAGAAAGGACATACTTCTTGATAATGTTCGAAGTATTTGAATGTATCGTTTGTTTATCAGACATCTTGCCGTTTGCGAGGCCTCACCTGTCCGAGGTTGTCGAAGTTGTACTTGTGTCTGACCCACTTCTTGTTGGCCTGCAAACAGTCCGACTTGTTGGTGACGTTTCCGATATCTTCTCCTTGACAAATAAAGAACTTCCCCTTGAAGAGCTGGGAGAGAAACAGATTCGATTTTACAGTCGGATAAAAAAAAGAGGTTTCGGGAATTTCTAATATCATCTCAAAATACATTTCCAGACAATTTCAAATGTATGTCTGGTGGTAACTACGGTAACTCTTATCCACAAGTTCCTGTATCCATGACAACCAAGTGGTGGAAAAGTTTTGACGCAATCAAGTGGAACAAATGGTCAAAGCGGATCTACTTTTCCATCATTGTATCCTTATTGAGCGCCGCGACACGTATCAATGGATTCTTTATTTTCATTAGCCATGTAAACCGCTTCGACGAAGTTCAAAAAACTGCATTTCTTTTTACTTAAACATGGTCCTACTAATAAAGATCAGTCTCATTAAGAGAAGAACATTTTCCAGTTGCTTCAAGTCGTCTAGTTTCTCCACATTTAAAGGGACAGTGGATTCTGTGGAATGTAGACTTCTTAGTAGAATCTTTGATATACCTTCTCTGTGTATTCCTCAAACTTGCAACTTCATATTTATTCCTTATTTACTATAACCTAATATGTGGTGTAACGTTATGCACTTCACCTGCTGTCTGGTTGGATGCAAAGTGCATGTTGTTGTGCAATGACAATAAAGCTGAATCTAATCTAATTTAAAGACTGCAATCAACTGAATGGCCACGAAAAGGTTTTTATTTCCTTTAGTTAAAGCCGATTGGCACTACTTCCGTTTCTGCAAAGCCACGCTACCTGGCTGCTCGTCATATGTTCATTTCACTTGGAAAACAAATGTGTGTTATTACCCCAGACTAAGGATATCAGAGGGATGCTAGCAGCTTCCAAGCCTCTTGTGCACACGTGTCAAACTCAAGGCCCGTGGTGGATCTAATTTCGGCCCGCAGGATAATTTCTAATTCCTATTAGATCTGGCCCGCCGGTATATTGCACCTTCCCTCCATCCTGAGGGTCTCCTCCGCTCAGAGCCGGACCCCAAACATTGCTGACCTTGCACCCAAGATGAGACGCCAAGTATCTGAGCTAGCATCCCAGAGCAGCACACTGAGTTCAATGGATGCTTCCTTCTGCACTTTCTCTCACGACAGCAGGGCATGTTTGGTTTCTCTCTGAGGGGAATAGTTTTGTTGAAGCTGCTGTTGGCCTGTGGGGAAATGTACTCATAAGAAGTGACTCTGGAGAAGCTGCAGATAGAGCCATGAGAAATGAATGCAGCTGATTATTTAATGTTGTTTTTATAGGCAATAATTTAAGCTTTGTTAGTTCCAGGTTTAATTTGTGCAATAAGTTCATTTCAATAAGTTCATTTCAATACGTTCTGCAGTAAACATTGAACCAGTCCGGCCCTCCACTAGTACCCATTTTTTAATCTAGGCCCACTGTGTGTTTGAGTTTACCCCCCTGCTCTAGTGCACAAGACAATAATAATAATAATAATAATAATAATAATACATGGGACTTTTATAACGCTTTTCATGAAACTCAAAGTCGCTTTGACAGAGAATTAAGAAGAGAAAAAAAGACAAGAGAAAAAAAAAAAAAATAGATGACAAAGAAATACAAAAAGAGATAAACAAAACAGAAAATAGAGGGGGGGGGGGGGGTGGTCAGTGTTGAAGAGGTGGGTTTTGAGTGATGTTTTGAACGCTGTGAGGGAGGAAGAATCTCTGATGGATTGGGGTAGTGAGCTCCAGAGGGTGGGTGCAGCAACGGAGAAGGCTCTGTCGCCCCAGGACTTGAGGTTGGTCCGGGTGGGGGGGGACAGGAGGTTGGCAGTAGCAGAGCGGAGGATGCGAGTGGGAGTGTGTCTGTGGAGGAGGTCAGTCAGGTAGGATGGGGCCAGGTTATGGAGGGCGTTGTACGTCATCAGGAGGATGTTGTACTCAATTCTCTGGGGGATGGGGAGCCAGTGGAGCTTGATGAAGACGGGGGTGATGTGTTCACGGATTCGGGTGTGGGTGAGTAGACGGGCGGCGGAGTTCTGGATATATTGAAGTAAAGGCTCCTCGGTGAATAATAAATCAGACATTAATCACAGGTCAGGTCCTCCATCCAAACCAGATAAGCATACATTAAGCTCTTCTTACTTTGTATTCGTCCGTTTATTTCATTTTACAGAAGTGCTTTGTTAAGAACATAATTAGATTTTTATTTCTTATATATATATTTTTTTATTTATTCTTCTCCAGAGCCACTATTTCAAGGACGCTACGTCATCGAGTGCCGCCGAAGGACTGTTCCAATGTCCAGGATCCTTGGAATTTTACCGAGCCCGGCGTCCTTCGTAGCAAGAAATTTCGAGGCTGCAAATGTGTGTCCTCCGCGGTCTTAAAATCCCCACAATGCTTTGCGCACGGACCAATTTCCAAATATTTGGCGGAAATGGCGCTCCTTTTAAGGCGGGGCTAGAATACGACGCACACCTGTTAGCCTGTTCCACCATTCTTCGTTTTCCGAGGCTAGGAAGGATTCTTGCCTCGCTTCTGAAGGACCTGACTCGGAGGGACATGTCCTACCAAGGAAGCATCCTCAACATTGAGAAACACCCACGGTCTTGTGTTTATTGACTTTATTTTAATTATTTATTATTTATTGAAAAACATTTATTTTTATTTTAGCATAGGTAATGTTTTTTAATAACATTTAAAAAACTGAAATACAAAATGAAAACATGTATAAATTAATTCAAATAAATAAGAAAACCCAAAACCTAAGCATTCATATATTTAGAGTTCAATTATCGCTGATGACGAGACAATGACTCATGAATAAAATAGAGGGATGATTTCACAAATGTTCATACACACTAACCCCTGATCATATACCTCCAGCTGTGGGAGTATTTTTCAATCATTTGCAGCAGGAGGATAATATAATATATACAGCACTGCTATCTGCAGGGACTTTGGGATGTAAGCAGTCCAGAGAAAGTGAATTATTGTGGGAGTGTGTGTCAAACTGTCGCAGCAGGAGGTTCATATTTCTTAGTCACCACTGTCAGGACTGTTTTCGTGTTTTCTCATCGTGTGTGTGTGTGTGTGTGTGTGTGTGTGTGTGTTTCCCTCTCACCTGCACTCCCAGGATGCCGAAGATGATGAAGAAGGCGCAGCAGATCACCACGATGTTCCCGATGGGCTTCAGCGACGACATCAGAGTCTCCACCACGAGTTTCAGCCCCGGAGCCCTGCTGATCACTCTGAGAACACAGCAGGAGACAGGGGGTTAGTGTGTGTGTGTGTGTGTGTGTGTGTGTGTGTGTGTGTGTGTGTGTGTGTGTGTGTGTGTGTGTGTGTGTGTGTGTGTGTGTGTGTAGGCCACTCTAAGGTCAGTCACAGCTCAGACCAGATGGAGCAGGGATGCCTGCAGCGCTCCACACTCACCCCCCAGGCAGGCACACACACACACACACACACACACACACACACGCGCCAGCACTTTCGCACACATTTCAGATTGTGTTTAACTCAAACACCTGGTTTCTCGGTACATTAAGGAATTCATTGCTGCACTTGTTTTTTTTAAAACAACATATTTTTCTCTTATTTCTGCATTTAAGGAAACAAACGTCTAATTTATAAAGAACTATAAACTGCTACACAAACAACACACTCTAAACCAAACGTCCCATCCTTCACAGGTAATCAATACCACGGGTAAAAAAGAAGTGATAAAAGCGGGAATGAAAAAGAAAGAAGAGTAAACACACTTCTGTGTAATAGTGAATAAATACAGGACTGAATAAAACAATATTAAATAAAATAAAAAATAAGAATTAAATAGGAAAAATACACACAACACTTAAAACCAATAAACACAGGACTGAATAAATAAGAATAAAATAAAAAAATACAAAAAAAATAGGAAACCAATTAATATAAAATAACAAAAAAGGCTAACATTAAACTTAATATATAAATTAAAATCCAATATTAATTAGTTGCACAGCACTGCAGCTGAGCTTCTCTCACATGGTGACACCACACACACACACACACACACACACACACACACACACACACACACACACACACACACACACACACACACACACACACACACACACACACACACACACACACACACACACACACACACACACACACACACACACACACACACACACACACACACACACACACACACACACACATACCATGTATACATCACTTCAGGGGACATTACATTGACTTACATGCATTACCTGGAGACTTATCCTAACCTTAACCATAACCAACACATGCCTAACCCTAACCAAGTCTTCACCCTAAAAGTAATGATTCCCTTATGGGGACCTCCATGTTGTCCCCATAAGGGAGGCGAGTCCCCCTTATCTACACTGAAGCTACTGTACACATGACAATGAAGCCTTGCAACTTGCATCTTGAAACCGAGCAGCCTCGGCGTCTGTCGGAGATCAGCTGCTCCGTGTGCAGATAGTCAATAGCACATTAAAAGAAGACATGAGATAATAAGAGGCCAGCAGCCACGAGGCCACAGATCAATACGCCCGATCACTGCGCTAAACCTCATCACTCTGCACTCTGATACGCTGCTGCAAAGCATGCTGGATGCAGTACCACTGGCGCTCTATAGAGGCGCTGGTGTCTCCTGTTAGATCTGATGCAGCAGTGCTGGTATGCTCCGCAGAGGAAGGACCTGAAGTGTTTTATAACAGAGCAGAAGGATAACCCCTCTGTTTGAGCAACTACCACATCTATGTTACAGCGAAAGAGGAATGCAGCACACTCCAAAGAGTTCCAGATGCTTGTTGAATCCTTCTTTAAAGGCAATTTGGAATATTCAAAGCCTTTATTGTCAAATGCAGCGTCGTTTTGGCAATGAACAACATACAATAAACTAAAAGACCCAAAATAAATATAATAAAATATGCAAAGGACACAATGGTGCAAATAAATGCAGACATAAGTATACACTTGTAGGGTCCTCTACTTTAAAGAGTCCTCTCCTGCTGATGTTCAGGTGTATATCAGTATGTAGTGTCTCTACTTTAAAGAGTCCTCTCCTGCTGATGTTCAGGTGTATATCAGTATGTAGTGTCTCTACTTTAAAGAGTCCTCTCCTGCTGATGTTCAGGTGTATATCAGTATGTAGTGTCTCTACTTTAAAGAGTCCTCTCCTGCTGATGTTCAGGTGTATATCAGTATGTAGTGTCTCTATTTTAAAGAGTCCTCTCCTGCTGATGTTCAGGTGTATATCAGTATGTAGTGTCTCTACTTTAAAGAGTCCTCTCCTGCTGATGTTCAGGTGTATGATGTTCAGGTGTATATCATTATGTAGTGTCTCTACTTTAAAGAGTCCTCTCCTGCTGATGTTCAGGTGTATATCAGTATGTAGTGTCTCTACTTTAAAGAGTCCTCTCCCTGCTGATGTTCAGGTGTATATCAGTAATGTAGTGTCTCTACTTTAAAGAGTCCTCTCCTGCTGATGTTCAGGTGTATATCAGTATGTAGTGTCTCTACTTTAAAGAGTCCTCTCCTGCTGATGTTCAGGTGTATATCAGTATGTAGTGTCTCTACTTTAAAGAGTCTCTCCTGCTGATGTTCAGGTGTATATCAGTATGTAGTGTCTCTACTTTAAAGAGTCCTCTCCTGCTGATGTTCAGGTGTATATCAGTGATGTAGGGGCTCTACTTTAAAGAGTCCTCTCTTGCTGATGTTCAGGTGTATATCAGTATGTAGTGTCTCTACTTTAAAGAGTCCTCTCCTGCTGATGTTCAGGTGTATATCAGTATGTAGTGTCTCTACTTTAAAGAGTCCTCTCCTGCTGATGTTCAGGTGTATATCAGTATGTAGTGTCTCTACTTTAAAGAGTCCTCTCCTGCTGATGTTCAGGTGTATATCAGTACGTAGCGTCTCTACTTTAAAGAGTCCTCTCCTGCTGATGTTCAGGTGTATATCAGTACGTAGCGTCTCTACTTTAAAGAGTCCTCTCCTGATGATGTTCAGGTGTATATATATAGCGCTAGCCAATAGGAGCGCGAGTGCTACCTAGCGAGGTCCCTATGGTAGGAAAGTAAACAAAGGAGTCCAATGGACGCGTTTCAGGCTTTTAAGAGTAAAAAAAAACGTGTAAAAGTTAGGAAGTAAGCGAGTTTGCAAAGTCCATCAAGGACAAAAACACATCGTTTAGTCGCTCAGATCAAACCTGCCAAATGAAATGTTTCCACACGCCGCTGCTCTGTACACCATGTCCTCCTCCTGAGCAACTCAACAAACACTGAGAGGTGACAACGGCTGATTAAGGAGAAAAGATGAGCCTCTCATTCAGAGTCAATACACTCTGAAGACGAAGGACACACACTCTGAAGACGAAGGACACACACTCTGAAGACGAAGGACACACACTCTGAAGAAGAAGGACACACACTCTGATGACGAAGGACACACACTCTGAAGACGAATGACACACACTCTGATGACGAAGGACACACACTCTGATGACGAAGGACACACACTCTGATGACGAAGGACACACACTCTGAAGACGAAGGACACACACTCTGAAGGCGAAGGACACACACTCTGAAGACGAAGGACACACACTCTGAAGACGAAGTGTGATGTGTGTATGTAGGTGTGTGTGTGTGTGTGTGTGTGTGTGTGTGTGTGTGTGTGTGTGTGTGTGTGTAGATGTGTGTTTGTGTGTAGGTGTGTGTGTGTGTGTTAAACAAAGCTGATGCATCATTATGTCACTCCCCTGTACAGTCAGTAATGCTTCTAATGAGAAATTATACCAACACACACACACACACACACACACACACACACACACACACACACACACACACACACACACACACACACACACACACACACACACACACACACACACACACACACACACACACACACACACACACACACACACACACACACACACCCTCAACAAAAGAGACACGTGCTGCTGGTAGCTCGAGAGCTAGCTAGAAACGTTATTGTTTGCGTTATGCAAATCCTCACAGACGACCATCTGCTTTTAGACGCCAGTATAGCGTTACGTGACCTAAGTAGAAAAACCCTCTCAGAGCTGAAGAAAGTAAGAACAGAAGTATGCAATGTAAGAAACACCAACATAGGATTTGTGCTGTTGTGTTTTGCAGAAACATTCGTACAGTATCTCCCCAAATTAAAGAGGACCTATCATGCTGTATTTGAAACATATATTGTCGGGCCATACCTATACAAAACAAATCCCAAACAGATCCCCCGTTGTAGCCACGCCTCATTCTGCTCAAACCCCTCTATTGAAGCCCTGTTAGAGAAACGCGGATTTTGGGTCCTTAGCTTGACAAAAAAAAGAGGAGGCGGAGCTAATGCCTGATCAGAATTCTACCGGAGATAAAGTTACATTCTGCTGTGATAAAACGCCATCCTGTTCTAAACCACATCAAGGATTATCTCTGAAACAGAATGGAGCTCAAATGCTTTTTCTCTTGCGGGTTTATCACAAGGTGAGTTCCTTTTTATATTTCCTGCTTTTTAAACACGTGCTCTCCAGCACAGGTTAGCTCTGAGTGTTAGCGATGCTAATGTAAACAAAGACCAGATTACGTCCAAAACACGTCAGGCATTGTTTCTGATAGCAACTCTCTGTGGGTCCGCCGACGTCACAGCGGATGGAATCTGTATTCGCTCGTTGTACACCCGTTTTTTAGAGATTTGGGTACGGAGGAAAAGAGAGAGGGTTTTATTTTCTGACGCTGCGTGAGTTCCCCGACGCACCGGGGACACATGTGGCGCATTTCCACTGCAGGCCTCGCTCGGTTTGGTTAAGCCTTATTAGGCCCGGCTCACTTTAATACTGCGCTTCCATTACAGTTTAGGAACTGGGGTAGTTACTATAGTAACGCAGTGTAGGCGGAGCCGTGACGTCATCTTCAATGAGAGCCCCACAGCCCCCACAGTTAGCTGTTAGCACTCAGAGCTCTTCATATCTGTTCAGAAACTAGACCAAAGTTAAACAAGTACAAACCACAGACTGCCTGTGCCATGGCGAATTTTGAAACGTGTATTACAATTAAATCACGGTCAAACATGTTCATCTTGTTGTAGTTGTAGCTCCCTTGCCAGCGATTCTCTCTCTCGTTTAGCATGCTCAGCCCGACTCAGCCCGGTTGTTCCTGGCCCTGGAACCACGATTTTATGGGGCCAGAAAAGCTGTGAATTAGGACCCGCTAGCCGGTACTAGGCCAAGGCACTCGGCACTCTTAAAGCGAGCTACCCGCTGCAGTGGAAACGCGCCAATAGTTATGTATAAAAGACATCACAAAGTGCATTTTGCGTGATAGGTCCCCTTTAAGAAAAACACGTCTTCAATACAGCAGTAACTCCTCTCCGTGTTGAGCCGACTGGATTACCTCGAACGGGCTTTTAAATACCTGCCGTTTACAGAACATTAATACGCTGCATCCTTTAATGCTTTGCTGCTCCTTCTGGATCCACACGTAATAACTACATCACAGGTGATTTTACAGAATGACTTCAACTCGTCTGCAGCCTCAGCACAGATCCCACTCTCATAATCCTGTTTCTCTCGCTGCCATTTTGCATTTCTCTCAAACTGAAGGCCACCTTAGCTCTGGAGAATATTTACCGTCAAAACGTCACATTTGTCCGTGTGTAATTGCTTCATGTTTTCTAATCTGACTGTAAGACCCCCCTGCCTGACGTTAATGCGCCTCTGTGGGGATTAAAGCAGAGAGAGAGATGTCACAGCACATCTAATTACAAACAACTTGTATGATGTCAAAGAAAAGGTTACGTGTATACTGCAGTAAAAGTGTTCCTGCTTTATTCGTTTGTTTGTACGCATGATTACGGAAAACTACTGCCACCATTTTGATGAAACTTGGAGGAAATGTGGAGCATTGACACGGAAACAATGATTATGCTTTACTCAAGAAAACAGCCTTGCCCTTTCAGTTGCCTTCTAGTTAGCAAGGCCATTTATAAAGCACTTTTCAGCACGTGGCGCTTCAAAGTGTTTTACAAAATAAAAACAAAAGACATTTAAGAACAGATACAGCATAAATATGTGGTACACCCCAAAAATGGTACAATTATTTGTGTATTTACTTTTATTTATTTTTGCTAAACAGTGAATTTATTGTTTTGAAAAGCTCAACATTATCTGTATTTATTTTGGTGACATTCGTATCATTTTATGGTTTATCTGTACTGTTTGAGAAGCAGTAAGTAAGTAGCGCCAAGGTGGAACCTTTGGCAGGTGAGCGGTGACGCCTGGGTTATTTTAGGGGGGACACTTCCGCCCCCTCCTCAGAAGCAACGTTTCTGTTTTCTACAGGTCAGTACATGATACAAATGATCGATGTTAACTTGTGTACATGAGATATAATGTTAGAGATGTTTAAGAGAGTGTGTCAGAAAGTTTTGAGCATGTTTGACATAGTAACGGTATTTAAAAAATACTAAACTGTCGGCAACTATAGATGCCGTTTTCGCGGGCTTCACCGTGTGTAAAGGTGACCTGAGCGAAGGCTCGCAGGCAGGTTAGCTGCTGCGCACGGATAATCTGTTTTGGTCACCTGAGTGTAGTCTTGCAGGCACATTGCCTTGCTTTTTGTTTATTAACACTGACAGTGTATTTATGTGAGCTCCATAATATGTTATCTTTAAAGTCCGAGGTGAGAGCGAAGCCGAACGCAGACGGAGAAGATCAGACGGTCCGTTTGTCCGTGGGATGAAAATGAATAATTGATTTGCGTGGTAAAGATAGATATATTGATGGAAAGTATTATTTGATAGCGTTATGTGTTTATATTGTTTATTGTTGAATTGAGATACAGTAATTGACTGACAGACGGATAACTTAAATGGAGAAATGTGATATGTTTGTAAAGTACAGCTATTTGAATGTAACTATGTGTACTTCAATCCAGACGATCAATCGGATCCTGTGTATAATTCTTGCTGCTGCACTTTTCTGTTTTTCTACAGATATCATTTATTGTTGCTGTGGTACCCAAGCTTTTGGGACCCGTAACACATGCATCATTAAAACTAAAAGGCATTTAAAAACAGGCATACAAAGATACTGAAGTAGAATAAATAAATAAACACAGCAGGTACAGAATACATGACTAAAAGGCGTACTGTAGTGCGAGTATGACCAGCTCAATTACAAGCAGCAGCAATAGGTGCGTTTTTAGTCGGGATTTAAAAATAGGACGTGTTTCGGCGGACGTGCACGAGGTGGGCAGTCTGTTCCAGATTGTTGGGGCATGATAACGAGAAGCTGCTTTTCCATGTTTCGTGGTTATTCTGGGAACAGAGAGCAGACCTGAGACTCCTGGATGCTTCATAGCGATGGAGGAGGTCGTCTATACACCTCGGTCCTAAGCCATTTAGTGATTTAGAAACTAGCTGTAGTATTTTAAAATCAATTCTTTGGCCGACTGGAAGCCAGTGTAAATCTCAGAACCGGACTGATGCCTCAAATCCCAACAATGAACGTATGGAAGAGGCCGTTTCCCCTTTCCTGTAGTGTGTTTTTAGTGCACGTGAATGGTCTTAAAAAGGCATGTTTGTGTGTCTTCATGTATTTATAATGCGAGTACAAGAAGCTAGTTTCTTTTTGGAGAAAGTGTAGGTGCCGTATGGGCAAAGGAATTAAATGAATCAAATACCACAGATTGAGAACGGGTCAGATTGAAAGAGCACGAAGAGACATCTCTCTTTAAAGTCCGAGGTGAGAGCGAAGCCGAACGCAGACGGAGAAGATCAGACGGTCCGTTGGTCCGTGGGATGAAAATGAATAATTGATTTGCGTGTTTTCTCTGTGATAAATATTAAAGAGAGCTTCCCTTCACGAGAGGAGACGAGAAGCCAAGCGTGACGACACACACACACACACACCACACACACACACAACACACACACACACACACACACACACACACACACACACACACACACACACACACACACACACACACCACACACACACACACACACACACACACACACACACCACACACACACACACACACACACACACACACACACACACACACACACACACACACACACACACACACACACACACACACACACACACACACACACACACACACACACACACAC
Organism: Chaenocephalus aceratus; assembly: GCA_023974075.1. Lineage (NCBI taxonomy): Eukaryota > Metazoa > Chordata > Actinopteri > Perciformes > Channichthyidae > Chaenocephalus > Chaenocephalus aceratus. Next base: position 172,852 of record JAMFTG010000224.1, read on the forward strand.
ACACACACACACACACACACACACACACACACACTGTTGCAGAATCACACATTCCCCATTCCCCTCTGCACACACACTCATATTTTGGATATAAGAACAAACAAAATCTCCAAATTGGTTATTTCCGCCTCATTTCCGCTCAAATAAACACGACTGTGTCACGCTAACAATAGATGCATGCTAACATAAGCCTGCACACACACACACACACACACACACACACACACACACACACACACACACACACACACACACACACAAACCTACACACAAACCTGCACACACACACACCCACACCTACACACACACCTACACACAAACACCTACACGCACACACACACCTACACACACACACACACACACACACACACACACACACACACACCTACACACAAACCTACACACAAACACACACACACAAACCTGCACACACACACACCCACACCTACACACAAACACCTACACGCACACACACAAACCTACACACACACACACACACACACACACACAAACCTACACACACACACACACACACACACACACACACACACACACACACACACACACACACACACACACACACACACACACACACACACACACACACACACACACACACACACACACACACACACACACACACCACACACACACACACACACACACACACACACACACACACACTTCGCCCACACATGTCAGAGCTCACATCATCTCAGTCCAATCAGACCAGACGTCCAATTGGCAGCTGGAGTGGAGGGATTATAACTAGGGCTGTCAGTCGATTACAATTGTTTGTGTGTGTGTGTGTGTGTGTGTGTGTGTGTGTGTGTGTGTGTGTGTGTGTGTGTGTGTGTGTGTGTGTGTGTGTGTGTGTGTGTGTGTGTGTGTGTGTGTGTGTGTGTGTGTGTGTGTGTGTGTGTGTGTGTGTGTGTGTGTGTGTGTGTGTGTGTGTGTGTGTCTTACTGTAATTTGAAAATGAATGCAATAGTTTTAATAAGGACTGATGTTGGTTAAAAAACGGCATCTTAATTGAGGAAAATAATTACAATTATATATCATTTTATGACAGTTTTAATGCAACTTGCCAACATTTCTAAAGTGATGCATGCAGAAGGTGTGTGTGTGTGTGTGTGTGTGTGTGTGTGTGTGTGTGTGTGTGTGTATAAAGGTATTTTCCTCACCGTAGGGGTCTGAGGGTCCTGAGGAGCCGCAGCACTCTCAGCATGCCGAGGATCTTGGTGCCGGAGTTTGAGAGGAGAGAGACGAGGATGTCGATGACGGAGATCATCACCAGCATCCCGTCCAGAAGGTTCCAGCTGCTCCTCAGGTACGACTTGTCCCCGAAGCACCAGCCGAGAGACACGATCTGCAGCCAGGGGGACGGACCGGGTTACAGGGGACCCAGTATGAAATCCACTTCCTCATGTCTCTTCCACATCAACATGTGTCCCCTCTTCTCCATGTCTCTTCCACATCAACATGTGTCCCCTCTTCTCCATGTCTCTTCTACATCAACATGTGTCCCCTCTTCCTCATGTCTCTTCTACATCAACATGTGTCCCCTCTTCTTCATGTCTCTTCTACATCAACATGTGTCCCCTCTTCTCCATGTCTCTTCTACATCAACATGTGTCCCCTCTTCTCCATGTCTCTTCTACATCAACATGTGTCCCCTCTTCTCCATGTCTCTTCTACATCAACATGTGTCCCCTCTTCTTCATGTCTCTTCTACATCAACATGTGTGTGTATTTAGTACCGCTGCCCAACGTCTAAATCTAGTATAAATACAAGCAGTACTAAACTACTAGGTGTACATGAACTTATACAAAGTTAAATATTTAAGGTACACATACGAGAGTAACACCTGCGTCACTCCCGGGCGAAAATTACGGCCCCGCCCACTTTTGGGGGAAAACAACGCCGTCATTTAAACGGCGGTCGATACAAATTCTGAAGTTTTTGCCAATCCGATCAGAAATGCAAGAAAACCGTGGATTGGCTGATCTCCAGAGAGCCCGGTCACGATGAACAACATCATTGGAAATCGACGATCGGGCTCGATATATGGTTACATTAAAATCAGTAGGCGAGGCTGTAAGTTCGCCGGCTGTCACTCTCACGAGCGAGGCGGAACATAATTGTTATCATTTCAACAAGCTGCCGTGTCGTTTATTGCACCTCAAACATTAAAACAGATCCAGAGTTCAGTGTTTCTGAACTTCCTCTCAGAAGAAAGGACGAAGAAGAGCTCTGAGGCTTCAGGCGCGATCGCCGTTCAGATCACAGCGTCGGTTTCCCCAAAAGTGGGCGGGGCATCATTTTTTGCCCGGAAGTGACGCATGCGTTACTCATCTATGTAGTGGAAGACATTCGCACACACACTTTTAGTGAGGTGTGTGTGTGTCCTAGCATTACTATACTTGTGGGGACCTAAATCTGTTTACATAGTCACGTGTGGGGACTCGACGCCCTTATGGGGACACATTGGAGGTCCCCATAAGGGGGATCATTAATTTTAAGGTGAAGACTTGATTAGGGTAAGGATAAGACTCCAGGAAATGCATGTAAGTCAATGTAATGTCCCCTGAAGTGATGTATGGTGTGTGTGTGTGTGTGTGTGTGTGTGTGTGTGTGTGTGTGAAATAGGTTCATGAACCCATCAATTCCCCCACGACCAAAAATAGAGACGGCTCTGAATGAGTGACAGCAGTGAACTTGTCTCACCTCTGTCTCCCCCAAACACCCCGTTCAGAGACATTTTAATAATAGCGAAACAATCCTCCGCTTAGCATTATGAGACGGAGTGTGTGTGTGTGTGTGTGTGTGTGTGTGTCTGGGGCTTACAGTGCACGTGTTTATCAGACAGTCTCCTCTTCTCCTCTGCAGATGTGTGTGTTGACGTTTCTCCGTCTCGACTTGTGAGCGTTTGATCTCGTGTCACGAACTAAATCACCTGAGCTCACAGATATCGTTTCTACGAGCCGACGTCACCAGAAGGGAGCGACGACTTTATGGCCGAGTGCAAACATGTCTTTTCTACGTCACGTCATTGCTATCATCAGTGGAACGTTATAATGTATTATTAAAAACCACGTAAATAATACATCACGAGGGAAAGCTCCGAGTTCAGCAGGTTACGTTACAGAAGCGTTGTGAGCATTACCACCAACAAAAACACAAAGGCGTTTTCCTTTGATATGAACGGCGCCCTTAAATCAAAGTGTTATTATTAGTAAATATACTTTGGGCACTACTGAAGTTAAGTGTAGTAAAAACATCACGCTGGCTTCACACAGAATGTCTCTTCTGGAAGTGGTTTGTTATTAAAGAATATTCACTTTTCACACGTTGTCGATGTCGAGCAGTGTTCCGATCCTTGCTGTTCTCTTGAAACATGAAAAGGACATTACTCCGGCCGGTTCCTCACCTTTATGAACATCTCTGCCACGAAGATGGCGGTGAAGATGTAGTTGGTGAGTTTGAGGAAGATCCTCTCCTGCAGAACAGAGAGCAGACCGGGGTTAAGATGAGGTTCATGCCGACAGCGCTAGTGAGTGGAAAAATGCACATTTGAGTTGGAGGCATGTTGTTCCACTGAGTGTGTTCTTTGTCCGCCTCTAACTCGATCTGAATAATGTGTGAGGGCAGACATAGGGCTGAACCATTAATCGATCTTAAATCGAAATCGCGATTTGAAATGATGCGATTATCAAATATGAAATCAAACTTCTTTTTTTGTTTTTTACAATTTTTTCTTTCTTCTTGTGTGTCAGTCCTCCACACCAATCAGAAGTGCTGTGCTCCACATGCACCAGCCATTGTTAACCAATGAGAAGTGGTCCATGATAGAAGGTGATAGACAGATTGATCCAATCACCTGCCAGTGCTTCTGAAAGTGCCGGCCCTTTCCAAATGGCTTCAATGGAGCTTCAGATGCTTTGGTGAAGCATCTGAGTCAGGTCAGTAACGCTCCATCACGTGTACAGGGAGAATCTAAAACTGAAGCTCGACTTTAAAGCAACGGAAGTTTCATGTACGTTTAGTTCTTTCACTCGTAGCTCGGGCTGCGGGGTGCTACAGACGGGAGTACGTTGATACGACCTTCCTAGCCGGAGTTATGGCCGCATTTTACAATAAACTTCCGTTGGGTCGCTTAAAAATAAATATCGCAATATTTGTCAGAAAAATCACAATTCGATTTTTTTTCCCCCAAAGTCGTGCAGCCCTAGCCGACACCTACAAACACCCCTGATGCAAACACTAATGATGGCTGGCTGGCAATTATAAAGTGTACTATTCATTAATAGCCGGTGTCCTTTTGCACTTTGAAATAGAGCAAATACACTTGAACCTTTGTGTTGTCTTCCTGTCACTGGGCAACGTTTGTCCTCAAGAATATCATCACGATCTGGGTTTCTTATTATGCAATCAGCTGATCAGATTTTGGTCACTTTGTGATGTCACTATGTTTTTTGTGTTGTGCAACCATTAGCCCAGAGTACCACAGAAGACCTTTAATATCAACACATTACCACAAGTTTTTACCCGTCATCTGTGGCCTCTTCATTTACACTTTGCTAAACCTTATTTTGAGTTAGAAAGGGCAACATATGTGAATTATTTGGCTCGAGAGGAACATGTCTTTTCGGGGTCTATCTACGTTTTTCCTTGTATGATGAGAGGGTCTAAGGACAGAGGGTCTAAGGACAGAGGGTCTAAGGACAGAGGGTCTAAGGACAGAGGGTCTAAGGACAGAGGGTCAAAGGACAGAGGGTCTAAGGACAGAGGGTCAGAGGACAGAGGGTCTAAGGACAGAGGGTCAAAGGACAGAGGGTCAGAGGACAGAGGGTCTGAGGACAGAGGGTCAAAGGACAGAGGGTCAAAGGACAGAGGGTCAGAGGACAGAGGGTCTGAGGACAGAGGGTCTAAGGATAGAGGGTCTGAGGACAGAGGGTCTAAGGACAGAGGGTGTCGTATTGTCATACTGATATTCTGTACAAACTGTGAAGTCCACTGAGACAAATGTAACATCTGTGATATTGGGCTATAAATAAACATTGATTGATTGGTTGATTGATTGATTGATTGGTTGATTGATTGGTTGATTGATTGGTTGATTGATTGATTGGTTGGTTGATTGATTGGTTGATTGATTGGTTGATTGATTGGTTGATTGATTGATTGATTGGTTGATTGATTGGTTGATTGATTGATATGTCAAAGTTAGGTTTTGTTACCGGCTTCAAAATGTTAAATGGCAGAACAAAATAACACTCGATGCATCTACACACGGGTCAGTGCTGAGCCGAGGACAAGAGGAAGGTTACGTTAAACAAGTTAAACGAGTTGCTTTAAATCACCTGCAAAAACACATGAAATAAATAAAGCATTTTTTAAAACATGTTCTTTGCGTCAGTGGAGAGGAAAGCAGGATTGTTTTGTTCGCTAAGCGCGTAACACAACGCCGTCCGTGTGCAGCCATTAGAGCTCCAGAGAAAACAAGCAGCGCTCACTGCTTATTTACCCCATAGCATGTGTGTGTGTGGCTGCCTTTCCCACGGCCTCCAACTGCCTTCTCACACACACACACACACACACACACTCTGGGAATGCCGGGCATGACATCACTGGGAATGCTTTCGTTGAGAGGCTTTATGAATTCCACGTCTGTCCTTTGAACACACGTTTTCTTTTGACATAAACAGTCTACGGTTTGTTTATACTTTCAGTCATTGGGAAATGTTCCTCAACTTCGTGTCAATCCCTCACTACCTCTACAGATCGTGGCTGCGTAAGTAGTCTATATCTGCGGGAAACTTGAGATGTTACACAAACACTTCAATCGACTTTGGTAGTTGTTATGTAAGGGATGATGTGCTGCGACGCGGTCATTATGGGGAAAAGAACACCGACAGGCGGATCAGGAGCGCGACGCCAAGCGGAGGGATCTAGATCGGCATGAAGGTGTTCTTATCCGCTTATCACACGGCCACATTCTCAACAAAGTAACGTTATGACTCCCAATATTAATTAAAATGCTTTTATGGATTTAGAAAATGATTTTATTGATTTAAAAAATAGTTGTATGTATTGATTTAAATGTACAAGCATCCGCTAAGAAAAGTAGTCCGTTGTTACCGTTTGAACTAACGTAGCAACGGCAGGAACTGCTTCGATAGTGTTTTTGAGGAGCTTTCTGATTACAGATTTTAAAATATCGCTGCTTGCTTTAAAAGTAGCACGATTCATGATGTCAGACCTTGGGAAGCATCTAGATATCCTGCCCTGATGCCAAGGGAACTGCACACTGAATATGTGTCGCCGTTTGATGTCTATGTCTGGACCGCTGCGTGAAAAGGAGGGTTTTCTGCCCCGTTACTTCTCCGCTGTTTTTCATGTCCCAGTTCGTTTCAGCCCAACTGTATACAGTTCAATCGACCGGACTTCTTTCTGAAGATGTGAGCGTCCTTAACAGCGGTCAATAAGTCCTTGACAGCGGTCTGTCTGTTCGGTATTAACAACGTGTCACGTGTTCTGAATTGACCAATCAGAATCGGGTATTCAACTAAGCCATGTAATACATTTCAATAATAGTTATATATACACTTATTTTCTCACACTAACTAGTTTCTTTATCAGTGTTTTTATAGCTTTTGTGTCCTTGTTTCTCAACCTAATACCTTTGCATAACTACATGTGTGTAAATTACTTGTCACCTAGAAAGCTTGAAGTCAGTTAAATAAGAGTAAGGTGTCTTCAGTATGTTCATATACCCGTAGTATTTGTAGCACGATGGTCTGTTCTCGTGTATTGTCATTTACAGTATACAGTATATAGATACATTACAGATTTGACTGTTGATATGTACGTTTTTATTTATTTAAAATGTTATTTTGAACTTATGTACAATGCCTTTGACCCGCTGCTTATGAAAAAAGTCGCAATTTTGGATCAATAAAGTATATTTAATCTGATCTGTGAATACAGGTGTATCATTAAGATAATAATAATAATAATAATCCTTATATTTATTATAGCGCTTTATCAAAGACTCTCAAAGCGCTTTACAAATACACATTACAGATCATACATGTAATGGTCATCGACTGTGGACAATACCCACAGGAGCAAATTCGGGTGAAGTGTCTTGCCCAAGGACACAACGGCCTGACGCAGTGGGGCGGGGAGCGGGTTTCGAACTGGAGTTCCCCAACGCCCCCTTGATCTGATGATCAAACGCACAGACCACTGCGCCACCCGTCCCTAAGATGCACTGTACAGCAATACATCCGACCTACAATTATTGTCTAATTATGCAGTTTAATAAAGTTCCTGTACTCCTGAGCGTCAACCTGAATCTCCTGTCGAGCTTCCATCACGCTTCAGAGTAGCGGCTTGCTTGTATCTTAATGATAATTGATTGTGTTTGTGTGTGTGTGTGTGTTTTTACACTGCTCATGCCGATACAACTCAATTAAAAAAGCTCCAGACGGTGATGCAGTGTCCCCAGGCTCACTACGGATAATACATCATCATCCTAAAGAGGACGGTGTCCAGGCAACCTCCCAAACAAACAGAAAGACAAACATTAAGTGTGTGACATAACCTCCAGGATGAAAACACAATCATTCAGCTTGTGACTTTATCTCTAAAGTTAAATTGACTCCATTTCTTATTTAAATAATCTCTTTTTTTGGAGCCGATATGATGAAAAGCAGGTCGTTTTGAAAGGTTGTTGCAAATAAGAAAATCAGTGAGTGGAAATGGGTTTTTTGCAAAATACCTACACGGAAAAAACCAATCATGCAATGACCACTCGGGTAAAGTGAGATCAGAAGGAATAAGAATTGCATTTCTAAAACTGGGGATGAGGCTGAGTCATACATTAACACCTCGTTTAAAAAATGGAGCCAGGGCAGGCAGCAGATTGGACATGGTAAGATAGGAAGCGTAAATAATATTAGCTTATACATAAAGCTCTGTGATGTTAATGTTAGTCTGCCCGCTGTGTTGGACCTGGAAAGTTAGCATAGCAATGGTTCCATCGACAAAAAGCCAATGGGATTTTTCCATTTTTCTAACATTGGGCTATAAAGGGACTACAGCACGGTCACATGACTTCACATCACCACCGCTAAGCTAAAGGTGGCTAATGTTGGGCTATAAAGGAACTACAGCACGGTCACATGACTTCACGTCACCACCGCTAAGCTAAAGGCGGCTAATGTTGGGCTATAAAGGAACTACAGCACGGTCACATGACTTCACGACACCACCGCTAAGCTAAAGGTGGCTAATGTTGGGCTATAAAGGAACTACAGCATAGTCACATGACTTCACGTCACCACCGCTAAGCTAAAGGTGGCTAATGTTGGGCTATAAAGGAACTACAGCACGGTCACATGACTTCGCATCACCACCGCTAAGCTAAAGGTGGCTAATGTTGGGCTATAAAGGAACTACAGCACGGTCACATGACTTCACGTCACCACCGCTAAGCTAAAGGCAGCTAATGTTGGGCTATAAAGGAACTACAGCACGGTCACATGACTTCACGTCACCACCGCTAAGCTAAAGGTGGCTAATTAATTAATAATAGTCACCTTCTACATTAATTCCAGAGGCTTACCATTTACTTCCAGACGACGGGACAGGACATGGTAAAAAGCTGAGTCATATCTCAGGTTTTAAGACTCATTCTTGCTCCACTGTTCTGTATTTACATATTTTTGTGTGTGCACAGATCCCATTAATCCCATTTAAATGTATAAATGTGTGTGTGATCTTTGTGCCCTGATTAGAGTGTGCAGCCAGTCGGGTCGGCCTCCAGTTGTTAAACATCTTCTTTCCTGGACATTAGCCACGTACGCCAGCCCACAGATAATCAAATCAATTACAAGCGGCTCTGTCTCCTCTGTCGCAGAACAAGCAGAACCACAATTAGACCCGACCAAGGGACACCTCGCTCAGTGAGAACAAGTGATAATTATTGTGCTTATGCATGGAGCTGCTGCTAGAGCTGCAGAGGACGCAGAGTCGGGGGTGTGTGTGTGTGTGTGTGTGTGTGTGTGTGTTGCAGCCTGTATTTTGAAGAGATGGTGCAGTAGGTGCAGCAATAAAGAAGTGGCTAAACCCTATATCTTTATGGAGGAGCTTACATGATGAGGGAATGCACTTGAAGAGGATATATTCTGTAGTGTCTAACTTAGCAGTGAATTTATATAGTTTGTAATGAATTTCATGCTTTTACTATTAAAGACGTTTTGATACTCACAACCGTGGAGATGTAGGGCCTCTCCATGGCGATGGTGATGCAGTTGAGGAAGATGATGAGCAACACGATGTGGTCGAACATCTTGTGGGTGATGATCCGAGTGCAAACTATCCGAAACCTACGAGAGAAAAACACAGACACACATTTTAAACTTCAAAGATGGTAGCAATTCGCTGGCTCTCCCGTCTCCTAAGTGGTGGAGTGAGCTCAGTGACATCAGCAGGAACTTTCCTTCTGTCCCAACTGAAAACCTGTGTATTTCAATTGCACTTTGGCAATTAGGCTAGTGCTGAGAAGAACATTACAATTAGTGGTGCACGATAATTATCGGTCCGATAATAGGAATTATGACGTCATCCCGATAAACCCGATAAAAGTATTAACAGCCCCGATAATATACAATATATTTTTTGGGTAAAAAAAAGAAAGAGATCCTGCGGTGTGGGTGGGTTGGGATGAGGGGCGCTTGTTTTTCACTCGGCTCCTCCCGTGTTGCCAGTACTGTGGTGTTAGTGGTTTAGGAAGAGGGGAGTTCTTCTCAAATCCAGCGCTCCCTAACTCGTGCCTGGCTGTGACGTAAATGGCGTGCGGCCGTGAAGCCAGGACAGCGAACAAACATGTCGTCGGTAGCATGGGACTGTTTCAAAGTTTCAGAGTTAGATAGTTCGCTTGCTATCTGTATTAACACATGCAGAAGTTCCACGAGGAGGGAAGAGGCAACGAGCTATAATACTTCCAACCTGATCAGTCACCTGAAACATCGCCATGGCTACGATGGTGTGTTAACAGCGTACGAAGACGCCTGCGCTGCTAAACTAGCGGCGAATCCAAAGCCAGCTGCAAAGGCACCGGGGCTTTCACCTATCCACGAGGCTTTTGAAAAAGGCAAGAACTTTATTTGGGGAAATAAATCTGGTCACTTTGAAGAGAAAAAACTGTTCTTGGCTTTGCTTTGTTCATAGTAGTAATGCTCATGTCCTTTGCTCAATACTAGTCTCTTTTTTACCACCAGGTGTGCAAAAACTACAGGTACATTTAATATATATATATATTATATTATTATCGGTATCGGTCTTGAGAAGCAGGAAGTTATCGGTAACGGTTTCAAAAAACCAATATCGTGCATCCCTAATTAAAATAGTTAATTAAAGAACATTAAGTACTTGTTGAGTTAATGTAGGCCTTGTACCTAATCCACCAGCACTCCTTATGGTATGATCTGGCTTGAAGTGAATATATCTTCACTTTCCTTGTTGCTCGGAGTTTGGTTCTTTTTTTTTTTTGTAATTAAAGTTTATTTCTGAACATATATGGTACATAGCTCACCTGGTACAGCATGCAGAAAGAGGAAGATCAGGCTATACAACATGTTAAAGGAGGGGTAGGTACGTTTGAGAAACTGGCTCGAGATACACTTGTTGTTATATTCCATGGAATGCTCTTAACGTCTCGATAGCAATGAATATCTGAAGTGCTTTAACAACAAAATCCATAAAAAATTTCCTCTGTGGAAGCCGTAGCGCTGTAAAAAGCACGACCAATCATCTGAGCCGGCTAAAGTAACTGGATGGCCTACCTGCCTGTCAGCCTTTCATCGGGGCACAGACTTACCTCGTGCCCTCATTGGTCATGTGCGCGTGCGTGTGTATTGGAGGAAGGGCTCTGTGAGGAAGTGGAAGATTTGTTCCAGCTGTGTATTTTCTAATTCTAGCCACTCGAGCTGGTTTCTCCTAAATGACCTACCCCACCTTTAAGTGTTCCTGGTTAAAAGAAAACAGACAAATCCAAAGGTGTAAGATTAGCAATCAGACACTACAGCGGTCATAAAATAAAAGAATAACAACAAATGATGCTTGATTAGAATAATTGTTCAAAGGCCCTTTTGTGAGAGTCCTACAGTCAGGCTGCTAGTTAGAGGTCAGGTATTTCACAAAGTCGGAGTTTGATTCTATGTTTTTTTAACTTATTGTAAGTCACTTTGGATAAAAGTGTCAGCCAAATGATATGTAATGTAATTTTGGAAAACACAAAAGCCTATCTAGACCGTCCAGACTCCAGTCCATGTTCGATAAAGCATGAAATACTGTAAGACATTAGTGAAACACTGTCCACCACACTGTCACAGTAATACGAGCCTGTGACTCTGTAATGCACCGCTGCAGAATTAGCAGTCATTAATTACGTCTGACTTTCATTACACGACAGCAGAGAGAAAGAGAGAGGGGACGCTTGTTATACGGCGAGGGATTAAACACTGCATTCAAATCTGCTTTCATGTGCAGGCTCAGATCGGGATGTTTTGGCTTTATTTGGAAATGCAGACTCCATTCAGTGTGTGTCATGTGACTGTGGTGATCGTTCTGCAAACAGTGTGCAATGAGATAATTCCTCTTTAATATCTGCACGGCGGAGCGTTGATGCTGAAGAATTAATATGTTATCCTGCAGCAGAAGGGAGGGAGGACGCATGGAAGCACACACCAGTTCCTCCTCTGGTTTAAGATCTTTAGTGTCCAGTTTTTTCTGTCCTTTCTGGGAGTTTTTATCACATTTACAACCCAGTTTAGATTCAACCACGCCCACTTCAGCCTGATGAAAGCATTGACAGCTGCCGTCGCTTCATAAAGCATCTTTTTCAAAATATGAATATGTTCCGGGGCCGAAATCGCATGATTTGCAGGAAACAACGTCTAAGGAACCTTAATATTTAATAAACTATGAATATTTTATATCCATATAACGGAAAAAAACTAATGTAACTGGTCTTTTTCATTTTGTTTTCTCAAAAAAAAACACAATGCTAACAGTGACCCTCTGAATTAGCCCCGAACGAAAAATGCTAACCTATTACTGCACCGAAAATCACTCCTAGCTCCCTTATTACTTATCCTAGCTGCACATCCAACACATCGATTATGATTGCAAGGAGACACCGAATCTAACGGTGCCCACCGCAACACTGAAAGATACAAACTCGTGACGTTATCAACAAAAACGTACATCAAAACATGTGGCGCTAGGTAGCCCACAACGCTAACATGGTTTACCATCTTTGTCTGGTCTAAACTGGTCTTCAATGGCATTAAAACGATAAAAACGATGCTGTAGTTAATCCATAGGTTAATCCAATGTGGCTGTGTCCCCTTTGAAATGTTCTGATAATTTTTAAGCAATAAAACTGCGTTTCCGTTTCTAGAAGTCAGAGCAGGGATATTCCTACGCTCTGCAACAAGATTGCATCTTGAAGAGGTTTGTTTTGCTAAATCCGTCTAAAAAGGTCAAATATCACTTGTTTTGCATCAATCTTGATACAGGGTGCTTATTATATGTTGTACTTTGGATTCCTAAAGCTTTTAGTCTACCTTACCATCATCCAAGGTTAGTTTTCTTTTCACTATAAGTGCAAAATATATTTTGGATGGACACTATAATTTAAAGTTTTTTACTGTGATCAATCTGAATTTTCTTTAAAATAAAAAACATCTATATTGATTCTGACTTTTCTATATCCAACTCACAGGTTTATCATTACTTTGATACAAAATATTAATTTAACCCTTTTAGAAGATATGGTCATTTGTTCTGGGAATGTCATTTTCGAGCCTGAAACCTGAAAAACAAGCTTGGGGGCCTAAGAGGTTAATGAAAATAGCACTTTTTAAACATGACTGACAATCACAGTTACACAGAGCTGAGGTAATGTTGATTACATTACATAATATTCAATCACTATACAGTCTGTTGCCTAATAGGTATGGCATTTATTGTTATTTTTAGCAAATGATAGTTGACTTAATCACCTTAGATATTGATTACAGTTAGATTTATACTTTTTAAATGTCAATAAGTGTGTTTCAATACTTCTCAGCCCCTAGTTTAGCTGCTATAGGCTTAGACTGTCGGGGACACCTTACTTCTTCCTTCTCTCTGTCTGTACCTGTGTACTCTCATGTTCCCAATAACCCAGCTTCCCCAACATTTCTTTTTGGATCCTGGGTCGAGGCTGATCCTGACGGTACGTCCACACAGCAGCTTTAAACAAATCTTCCAACGCTTCTCTGCCCGTTGACTTTGAATGGGGATGACGTCACTTTGCCTCGCTTTTCGCCAAACTGCATTGTGGGGGAGCGAAGCGAAGATTTCCAGGATGTGCAGGATTCAAAAGTTGAGCAATGTTCAACTTTTGAAGCTGAGCTGGAAGCGCCAGCCAATCAAACACGTTTATGCAAATCTGACTAGCCAATCAAACCGCGTGTAAGCAGGGAGAACCAGACCGCAGTTCATTTCCTCATATTCCAAACGAGAAGTTACGGTAGCAAATCATCCGGTTCTTTACGACCAGAACTATTAACGGGATACAAACCGGAGGAACCAGGCATGGAGGGAGGTGCAGAGACAGTGGGGGAAACTGGTAGGTTTTCGCCTGTTTGGGGAGTTTATATATATATATATTGCTCGCATAAAATCCCCGGGGTTTTTGCTTTGTGTGTCGGGGGCGGGAGATTCATGTGATTGGTTGTTGGTCGCGTTGCTGGAATAAAATCCCCAAGCTGTCAGACACGCCCAGCTCCAAGTGTTCAAGATTTTTGAAAAGCTGCTGTGTGGACGTACTGTGAGTCCTGAGTCCTGATCTGAGTCCTGGACTTCGAGTCGTGGCTGACTCTCATCACAATACTTCCCTGATGGCTCCCACAGGATTGTTGACATCTTCGTGGATTCATCTTCTTATTACAGGCACATTAGTTTTTATGCTCCCCACAAATGGAATAAACTTCCAGAAAACCTGAGGTCTTCACCAACGCTGAGTTATTTTAAGTCGAGGCTAAAAACACTACTTTTTTCAGCTGCTTACCCAGAAGCCTTTTAACTTGTTTTAGCACTTACCGTATTTACAATGTCGTTTTTAAACTATTTTATATCTCAGTAATGCATTGTTTTTATGAAACTGTTATTCCATTATATTTATTTATTGTGTTCCTCTCTGTTCTACTATCATGTGTTAATGATCATGTAAAGCACTTTGAATTGCCTCTGCGTCTGAAATGTGCTCTATAAATAAACTTAGCTTACCTCACATGCATTTCCTAACAATTGGACTACCTATGTTGCAAATGTATTATCTCTTTGATTTACACACAGCATCTATTGCACGTCTGTCCGTCCTGGAGAGGGATGCCTCCTCTGCTGCTCTCCCTGAGGTTTCTCCATGTTCCCTTTAAACTGTGGGGTTTCTCTGGAAGTGTTTCCTTGTACGATGTGAGGGTCTGAGGACAGAGGGTCTAAGGAAAGAGGGTCTGAGGTCAGAGGGTCTAAGGACAGAAGGTCTAAGGACAGAGGGTCTGAGGACAGAGGGTCTGAGGACAGAGGGTCTAAGGACAGAGGGTCAAAGGACAGAGGGTCTGAGGACAGAGGGTCTGAGGACAGAGGGTCTGAGGACAGAGGGTCTAAGGACAGAGGGTCTAAGGAAAGAGGGTCTGAGGACAGAGGGTCTAAGGACAGAGGGTCTAAGGACAGAGGGTCTAAGGAAAGAGGGTCTGAGGACAGAGGGTCTAAGGACAGAGGGTCTAAGGACAGAGGGTCTGAGGACAGAGGGTCTGAGGACAGAGGGTCTGAGGACAGAGGGTCTAAGGACAGAGGGTCTGAGGACAGAGGGTCTGAGGACAGAGGGTCTGAGGACAGAGGGTCTAAGGACAGAGGGTCTGAGGACAGAGGGTCTGAGGACAGAGGGTGTCGTATTGTCATACTGATATTCTGTACACACTGTGAAGTCCACTGAGACAAATGTAACATCTGTGATATTGGGCTATAAATAAACATTGATTGATTGATTGATTGATCGATCGATTGATTGATTGATCGGTTGATTGATTGGTTGATTGATTGGTTGATTGATTGATCGGTTGATTGATTGATTGATTGATTGATTGGTTGATTGATTGGTTGATTGATACTCTTGTACAAAATCTCAGACCTCATTTAACGCAAAAACATTTTCAGTGGTCTTTTGACTTTTTCCCGAAGCTGTTTTTGTCAAATTGAAGAGTGTCCTGTGCTTTCATCTGGAGAATCTGAATTGTGGTACATTCGAGTATACGTTTGAGTAAATATATAAATGGATGCATGCTCTCTATCTTCCAGCTTTTCCTCCACTTCTTGATTTAGCATCTCGACATTCGACACCTTTTTCCAATACATTCCCTGATTTTCACACCATCAACACACTCTCAGCGAAGCGTCTTCACTTCCTTTACATTTCCTCCCAGTCTTTTAACATCTCGGGTGTTTTCGCATCGCCACTTTGTCCGTGTAGGCGTTGGTGTGACATGCTGCCTCTGCCTGGATCTGAGGAAGTGTCACTTTGAGCACAACAGATAAGAGGCGCTCGTGCTAATTACCCACTTCTTCTTTTTCTTCTTCTGTGCATTTACAAACCAACGAGAGACACAACGCCGCATCACTTCCTTGAATGCTGGATGATTGCTTTCCAGGGGAGAGCGGGCAGATGGCATTTCATGTTCCCTGCAGCTATAGGCGGTCGTATGAAAAGCAGCAACAAAGAAAGTGTCTACATAAAATCAACAACAGGGATCAATGTTTACTGTAACTGTAAAACCCCTGCTGTCTATTTGTTCCATTCCTTCTCTGCATCGTATCTGCATTCCGTCTCATGTCCTCAACAGCAGGCTTTGGATGTACTTCAAAAGTCCCAAGAAATACAATTATGGCGCTTTTCCACTGCAGGGCCTCGCTCGGCTTAGTACGGTATGGCTAGGCCTCATTAGGCTCACTTTATGCTGTGCTTCCATTACAGTTTAGTGGCTGGGGTGGTAACTATAGTAACGCAGTGTAGGCGGAGCCGTGACGTCATCTTCAATGCGAAACACAAAACCAACATCAGCCGTTAGCTCTTAGCACTCAGAGCTCCTCATATCTGTTCAGAAACTAGACACAAGTTAAACAAGTACAAACCACAGACTGTCTGTGTCATGGAGGATACAGTCGCTGGTTTATTTATGTCTGTAGGCCGTTGTTGTGAGTGTGGACGGTCGGAGCATATATAACGTTAGCTTAGCCGATCTCCATTCAGAAAACACGCATTTTAAAAGGTTTTTCGTCTGCAGACTTGTCAAAGCATTAATTCATGGTTTTTACTAACCGGTATCAGTGTGTTGTTACTTCGGCATCATTTAGAAACGTGTATTACAATTAAATCACGGTCAAATATGTTCATCGTGTTGTAGTTGTAGCCACTCACGTCACTAGTTTAGCATTCTCAGCCCGGTTGTTGGCCCGGAAAGAACCTCGATTTTGGAGAGTCAGAAAACTGTGAAAAAGTACCCGCTAGCCGGAACTACGCCGAGTGGAAAGGCACCCAAAAACGGGCCGGGCACGGCACGCTTAAACCGCGCTGTAGTGAAAATGCGCCGTTAGTGAGGTAGGTTTTATACGCTAAAGTCCCAAACCTCCCAAAACACACTAACAAGAAATACAAGAATGGAAGCTGGATTTTAATTTTAGCATTTATTTGCAATATCCCAAGTTTACTAGTACTGATGTTTTTTACGTTAATTGTTTATTCATCATATTATTTTATTGTATTTATGTCGTACTGGATGCTGTATCTTTCGCTAACTTTAGAAAATGTTATTGTATTTATTATCTTTATTTGACTTTTTTGGATTCACATTTATCAAGTATACTTTCTATAATATAATCAAATATATACATTTTCACATCTGACTTGCATTAAATGTTTATTATTATTATTATTATTATTATTAATAATAATAATAAAAAAAAAAAGCATGTCACTAGTTTTTATATTAGATTTTGTGTTGTAATGTTATTATTATTATAATATTTTGAATTTAATTATTATTTGTATCCTATTTCGATTTTTATCTTATAATTATATATTTGTTATCCTTTAATTATTATCTTTACCATATAATATAATTGTTTTCCTTTAATTATTATTATTGTTATATATTATATTATATTACTATTATAGTTTCCGCTCTTTCAGTAATCTGTAGTCTTGAGCACCGACACACAGATCTGAAAGGCAGGTTGAGGTGAATCTGGTCCATGTGAAAACAGCTGGACTCCCCCCCCCCTCACTGCTGTCTCTTGAGCACAGCGGGGGGTCCTCGTTGGTTTCGAGGACGGAAAAAAAGACTCCATGCAGAGTCCGTGTCCTCGCTGTCAGTCTCAGAGACGAACAGAAGCTGGAGACCCGCGGCGATGAAACCCAAAATCCTTCACCTCTCCTCAGACTCCGGCAACAACAGAACGCATGGAGCTTTCCCAATTAACCTTTTCAATGGCCAACGGAGATGATGAAACAAAACAATATTAATCTGTAGTTCTCCAGGTATCGTGACGTGGACTTCAATCGACTCGAGTCACTGTTTTCATGACCTGCGACTTGAGAGAAAAGAAATTACTTGAAACGTTTTTACGGTGGTGCGAACAAAATACGTCCATAAAGAGAAAAGTTCTGCAGTTTCTAAAACGACAGGAAAAGTAAGTATGAAGTGTCTCTACTTTAAAGAGTCCTCTCCTGCTGATGTTCAGGTGTATATCAGTATGTAGTGTCTCTACTTTAAAGAGTCCTCTCCTGCTGATGTTCAGGTGTATATCAGTATGTCGTGTCTCTACTTTAAAGAGTCCTCTCCTGCTGATGTTCAGGTGTATATCAGTATGTAGTGTCTCTACTTTAAAGAGTCCTCTCCTGCTGATGTTCAGGTGTATATCAGTATGTAGTGTCTCTACTTTAAAGAGTCCTCTCCTGCTGATGTTCAGGTGTATATCAGTATGTAGTGTCTCTACTTTAAAGAGTCCTCTCCTGCTAATGTTCAGGTGTATATCAGTATGTAGTGTCTCTACTTTAAAGAGTCCTCTCCTGCTGAGGTTCAGGTGTATATCAGTATGTAGTGTCTCTACTTTAAAGAGTCCTCTCCTGCTGATGTTCAGGTGTATATCAGTATGTAGTGTCTCTACTTTAAAGAGTCCTCTCCTGCTGATGTTCAGGTGTATATCAGTATGTAGTGTCTCTACTTTAAAGAGTCCTCTCCTGCTGATGCTCAGGTGTATATCAGTATGTAGTGTCTCTACTTTAAAGAGTCCTCTCCTGCTGATGTTCAGGTGTATATCAGTATGTAGTGTCTCTACTTTAAAGAGTCCTCTCCTGCTGATGTTCAGGTGTATATCAGTATGTAGTGTCTCTACTTTAAAGAGTCCTCTCCTGCTGATGTTCAGGTGTATATCAGTATGTAGTGTCTCTACTTTAAAGAATCCTCTCCTGCTAATGTTCAGGTGTATATCAGTATGTAGTGTCTCTACTTTAAAGAGTCCTCTCCTGCTGAGGTTCAGGTGTATATCAGTATGTAGTGTCTCTACTTTAAAGAGTCCTCTCCTGCTGATGTCCAGGTGTATATCAGTATGTAGTGTCTCTACTTTAAAGAGTCCTCTCCTGCTGAGGTTCAGGTGTATATCAGTATGTAGTGTCTCTACTTTAAAGAGTCCTCTCCTGCTGATGTTCAGGTGTATATCAGTATGTAGTGTCTCTACTTTAAAGAGTCCTCTCCTGCTGATGTTCAGGTGTATATCAGTATGTAGTGTCTGTATTTTAAAGAGTCCTCTCCTGCTGATGTCCAGGTGTATATCAGTATGTAGTGTCTCTACTTTAAAGAGTCCTCTCCTGCTGATGTTCAGGTGTATATCAGTATGTAGTGTCTCTACTTTAAAGAGTCCTCTCCTGCTGATGTTCAGGTGTATATCAGTATGTAGTGTCTCTACTTTAAAGAGTCCTCTCCTGCTGATGTTCAGGTGTATATCAGTATGTAGTGTCTCTACTTTAAAGAGTCCTCTCCTGCTGATGATCAGGTGTATATCAGTGTGTAGTGTCTCTACTTTAAAGAGTCCTCTCCTGCTGATGAAAAAAGTACAATTGTGTGGTACTGAGTATTTTCATGTATTGCTTCTTAGTACTTCTACTTCAGAGGTTGTTGGACAACATGTTGGCGGCTTCAAGTTAAATGAAATACTGAAAATGAATCCTCAGCACTTTTACAGTGACAGCTTTTTGTTATCAGCGTACAGGAAAACGATAGAGCTATCTTCTTGGCAAGACGAGGTTTTTTTCACGTTGCATTTGACATCCCATAATGCTGACTGTGACCGCAGAGGTTTTTTTTTTTATTTGCCGCATTGTGAGCGCAGCATTTTCTGCCTTTTATCGGCTTCGATTCCCTCTCGCAATCTCACTTCTGAAGTCTGTTTTATCTGCACTTTTCTGCCATGTCAGGGGGGAGTGAGGGAGTTTCTCCGGCGTTTTATCTCAATCCTTCCCTCTTCCTCCTCCTCACTCCTCTTCCTCCTCCTCCTCCTCCTCTGAGGCTTTGATCCACGTCTGTTGGAGGGTGTGACTGTGAAGGCAACACCCTGCTACCAAAGTACCGCAACATGCTGATTAAACACCGAAAAACAACCCAAACCCCATGTTTTTATGTAAAAAAATATGTTGAAATGCCAATTTGAAAGTAAAAAGAGAACAGGGTAAAGAGGTTATATGGTATGGAGGTAAATAAATGTGTAGATGCTGAAAAATAGAACGTAAGTCAAGGGAACATTTTAAAAGAACACCCCAAAAATCTAAAATGTTCTAAATAAATGTAAAAAAATACTTTAATGATCAAGAAAAATCTGAAAAATGTACTAAAAGTATAACATTTTGCAGAAATATCTAAAATATTTTTAAAATAAATGTTTATAGATGCCAACTGAAAAGTACCCAATGGAAAACAATTTAAAATACATTTAAAAATACTTTAAAAATAAGTAAATCGCTTACTTGCTAAATACTGAGTAATGGGGTGTTTTTGTACAAATTGTCGGCTGATTTAATTCATAACAATATAATATATGTGTTTTGTAAATATCTAAATATATGTAGTTTGTTAAGTAACTAAAGCTGTAAAATAAATGTAGTAAATTGTAAGAGATATTTGAATGGTATAGGAGATGATGTATAATGTGATATAAATACTCAAGTAAAGTACAAGTACTTGAGTAAATGTACTTTCCCCACTGTTTTAGTGTGAGTGTTACCCATAGACTGTATAGACTGTATCCAGGTGTTACCTGGACTCTGGAGGGAACAGGTACATTGACCAGGTGTCTCTCTGTCTGCACCAATCAGGCTGCTTCTTCTCCAGCCAGAGGAACAGTCTGGAAACAAGACTCTGCAGGAAATAGAGAACACATTCATTATTCATATTTTTACCGTTTTATCTTGTGAGCTGCAAGTACTCTCCAGGGTTAGAGGCTTCTCATGTGAACGTTCTAATAAAACTGTTGAGTATGTATGTATACAACAAGGTGTGTCCTAAAGGGCCAACAGAAACATGGTCAATATGCAGTCATCTTGATATTAGCACGGTCACCGCTAAGCTAAAGGAGGCTAATGTTGGGCTATCAAGGAACTACAGCACGGTCACATGACTTCACGTCACCACCGCTAAGCTAAAGGCGGCTAATGTTGGGCTATAAAGGAACTACAGCACGGTCACATGACTTCACGTCACCACCGCTAAGCTAAAGGCGGCTAATGTTGGGCTATAAAGGAACTACAGCACGGTCACATGACTTCACGTCACCACCGCTAAGCTAAAGGCGGCTAATGTTGGGCTATAAAGGAACTACAGCACGGTCACATGACTTCACGTCACCACCGCTAAGCTAAAGGCGGCTAATGTTGGGCTATAAAGGAACTACAGCACGGTCACATGACTTCACGTCACCACCGCTAAGCTAAAGGTGGCTAATGTTGGGCTATAAAGGAACTACAGCGCGGTCACATGACTTCACGTCACCACCGCTAAGCTAAAGGAGGCTAATGTTGGGCTATAAAGGAACTACAGCACGGTCACATGACTTCACGTCACCACCGCTAAGCTAAAGGAGGCTAATGTTGGGCTATAAAGGAACTACAGCACGGTCACATGACTTCACGTCACCACCGCTAAGCTAAAGGCGGCTAATG
This sequence comes from Chaenocephalus aceratus, assembly GCA_023974075.1. Taxonomy (NCBI): domain Eukaryota; kingdom Metazoa; phylum Chordata; class Actinopteri; order Perciformes; family Channichthyidae; genus Chaenocephalus; species Chaenocephalus aceratus. The sequence goes on from JAMFTG010000224.1 coordinate 194,175, forward strand.
TTGGGCTATAAAGGAACTACAGCACGGTCACATGACTTCACGTCACCACCGCTAAGCTAAAGGAGGCTAATGTTGGGCTATAAAGGAACCACAGCACGGTCACATGACTTCACGTCAACACCGCTAAGCTAAAGGCGGCTAATGTTGGGCTATAAAGGAACTACAGCACGGTCACATGACTTCACGCCACCACCGCTAAGCTAAAGGAGGCTAATGTTGGGCTATAAAGGAACTACAGCACGGTCACATGACTTCACGTCACCACCGCTAAGCTAAAGGTGGCTAACGTTGGGCTATAAAGGAACTACAGCACGGTCACATGACTTCACATCACCACCGCTAAGCTAAAGGAGGCTAATGTTGGGCTATAAAGGAACTACAGCTCGGTCACATGACTAAAAAGATGCTAGCGTGCACTCAGGCTCACACACTGACCAGGTTAGCTTCTTCCTCTGCGTTCTCGTCCTCAGTGTTGTCCTCCAGAGAGACATGTGTGGGACCCAATGATGCAGGAGAGCCCTTCCCGTTGCAGTCGCTGTGTTCTGGGGTCCGGAGGTGACCCAGAGAGGGGGGTCTGGAGCTGAGCATGCTGGCTGAGCGGTGCAGATTCGGCACCTGGACAAAACAAACCATGATTACTCTGTGTTACTTTTGGATGAGCTCAAAAACAAATGTGCAAGAAAAGACAAGACACTTCTTGATTTGGCCAAATCCACCATTTAAACTAGATTTGTACAGGTATAGGAGTTGGAACTGATTGGTCCATAACACACCTTTGATATATGAAGGGACTAAAAACAACCCCTTTGCCGGTTGCACCTTACTTTGGGGACAAAAAAGTGACAATATCTAATCTTAATTATATATAATATAATAACAGTTACAGTTTGTTGGCATCAGCAGAGTTTTAACTGTAATGTCCAGAGTCATCTACCTGCAGCAGGACATCAGGAGGCAACTCCATGGAGCTCCTGGTCTCCAACGACTCCATCCTCCGGTGCCGAGGCGCTTTCTGAGACATGGAGTCGGTCCTGACCAGAGAGGCGTTATCTTCTTCCATCAAACCACCTCCTTCTCCTCCTCCACCTCCTCCACCTCCTCCACCTCCTCCTTCTCCTCCACCGCCTTCTCCTTCCTCAGAGCTGGACCCCCCCTCCCCAGAAAGGAGGGACCGTCGCTCTCCAGACTGCTGCTGCTGCTTCTTCTTGAGAGACGGGGCTCGACTCAAACTGTTCCAGCTGGAGCGACGGCTCGTCCAACCAATGGGCGCCGGAGAGGAGGAGCTGGTCTGCAGCAGGAAGAGGGCGAGAGTCAGATGGATGCTTACAAGTTATCAAGACACTTCAGAGCAGGGACCGTGATACAAAGCTAAAGTTATTGCACTCTGAGTGGCTGGTCTGCAGCAGGAAGAGGACCAGGAGCGGGAGAGGATGATGAACGACCTTCTTTGGCACCTCTATGTCGCCTTACTTATGTTTCAACTACCGTTTTAGGGCAGCTGTATTGAAGGTTTGCTTTTTGATCAATAAACACAACAACAAAAAGCAAACTCCACTGGTATGGAACATACATGGCCTAATATCCAGAGGAGAAGGGCAGAACGTCTGCACAGCCCACTGCACCGCACGCCACGGTTAAGGCTTCTCGAGACAGCCTCCGCGATAATCGATCGTCGACGAGCCTTTGCAGAAATGTGTTTTCCTTCGAGGCGGCGAGCCCACATACGTTTCCCGGTCGCTGCCGGAAGACCTGGGAGTCCGGGACCCGAACGTTTGAGAAATTACGAACGGCTCATTTCGGAGGACACGCGCGCGTCTGCTTGACGCCGGGACGCCCGGCGACCCTCCCCCACAGGCGCTCGGACGCGAAGGCCCGCCCACAACTGCGTGCACGTCTGTGACCGCAGTTTTAATTATTATTACTTTGCTTCGCATCACCAGCTTTATCGACCTTTACTTGTGGAAGACGGTTGAATGTGAGGTGTTATACTTGAATAAGTTGTGCTAGATTGATTGTGTTAACTATCAGAAACGTATTCAAATAAACTGTAACTTTATTTAATATTCAGCAATAATAATATCTCGACGTCTATAGTTGTAGTGTTGAAATCAGTAGGTTTCGGTGTGTCAACATATCGCTACTAAATTCACCTCTAAAGGAAATGGTATATTAGCCACATGCTAATGCTAACCGGAGATGAAGGATTTTCAGAATAAAAGCTCAACAACTGGTTGTGCACGAGAACTTCTGGTTTATAAAACAGCATTTAAACTGACGGTATGTTTGAGCTACATTATGCCATCAACGCATTGCTTTTAATTTCTAACAATAGCTAACAGTTGCTTGTTTTTCGGTTGGATTACAAAAAGCAAAAGTGGACAATTTTATAAATGCTCTCATTGCCAAAAGGGTAGACGCACTTCCGCACTGTACGTTTGACCACAGGGGAAATGCATAATAACTAGAACACAAACTATGAGAGCAACCACATTTGGCAATAGCTCGTCGGATACAGGAGATAGCTTATGTTTCCTTGATAGCTAGTGAGACAGGTTTAATTTGCTTGCTTAGCTTATTAGCTTGATATTTAACATGATAACTAGTTAGAAAGATAGCTAACAAGAGCTAGCTTGTGTAGTAAATACATGTTGTTCGCTAGCTAGCTCGTCGTATGTCTGTGCAGGGGCGGACTGGGACTACAAATCAGCCCGGCACTCTCGACCGGCCCACTTCGGTACCACCGGCCCACCTCGGTACCGCAAGTAAGGGGGTGCTAGTGACTTCTCCGACCGGCCCACTTCAGTACCGGCCCATCAGGATTTGTCCCGAACGTCGTTTGAGGGTATTTGGTTAGTGTTAAGTGTTTTGTTATGGAGTCTTTCCAATGTTAGCTTCTTTGTAGAACTTTAATTTAGCCTAATGATTGTATTGTGAAAGCAGGTCAGGATAAAGGTCTTCCACAGCATGGAAACATGTTCATCTTGTTTCTACAAACCACAGCAACGTCCTTCCTTCATGCCGACAAAGCGAGCCGAGTTGTTCCGAAGTGATCTGAATTGAATACAGATTTGTGCGGACAGGCGCAGATGTGGAGATCTGGGCTTATTCTCCAGCTCTTTATCCCATCACCAGTCTGTGAGAGGAGGAGTGGCAGCGCAGAGTAAAGAAGTGTCGGAGCCGCATTCATCTTCATCAATCATTACGACCTCCATCAGCGGGACACTTACCGCGACTTCACTCTGAGAGACACTACGGGGTAACGCCGGGAGTACATCCTGACACCTGTCTCCGTATGCATGTACTGATGTTGGCTTCGTGACTTCCTGCTGCAGTTATTACCCTTATGAACCGCAACATGCTGCTGTTGCAGAGTTTATTTAACTGATTTAGTTTAGTCTTCATCTCCAATAATATTTGATTTTGGTCCGTCATCCCAGCCCCGGATTATTGCATTGCAAATCTCTGAAATGCTTTTTTCTTAGTGTTCCTTTGTCTATTTGAGGGTGTTTCTCAATGTCGAGGAGGCTGGCTTGGTAGCATGCACATGTACCTCCGAGTCAGCTGCTTCAGAAGCGAGGCAAGAATCCTCCCTAGCCTCGGACAAGGAAGAATGCTGGAACAGGCGTGCGTTATATGCGAGGCCCGCCTTAAATGGAGCACGATTTCCGCCACAGATTTGGGGGGAGTTGGTCCGTGCGCAAAGCATTGTGGGGATTTTAAGAGCGCGGAGTCTACTCATGTGCAGCCTCGAAATTTCCCGCAGAAGTACGCCGGCCTCGGTAGAATTGCAAGTATGCTGGACATTGGAACAGTGCTTCGGCGGCACTCGATGACGTAGCGTCCTTGACATAGTGGCTCTGCAGCAGCTTTACTCGACATTGAGAAACACCCATAGTCTTCAATGAAATGCAAGTTTGATAAAGTTGTTATTCTTTACTCTTGTACATGTGTACTTATGTTGGCTTTGTGACATCCTTGAGCACAGTTATTACATTTATAAACTGCAAAAGCTTTTGGAGTGAAGGGTCTCAGGGACACAACGACATGCTGACTGCAGTGGGGCTTGAACTTGCTATCCCCTGATTCAAAGTTCAGCGCACTAACATGTTCAATAGATTAATAAATTAAAAAATAGTCTCGTTGAAAGTTAATTTACCCACGTTCATAGTTTTGTTTTATCGTGTTGACGAGAATATTACTGAATCTACAAACCGGTGATTTGTCGTAGCAGGCCGGCTCCATGGAGACGTTGCTGCCTCTTCGGGACTCGAAGCCCAGGATGGGGTCTCCTCCGACGGGTAACTTCAGCACCGCCATGGGGGTGGCAGCCGTGTGGGTGATAACGGGCGGAGTGAGGCTCGTCTTCAGGTCCACGTGACCGTTTACAGGCACTACTAGAGAAGGAGAGACGGAGACAGAGGGTGGAAGAGCGTTAAACAGGACCAGGGCGTAATGTGAAGGTAAAGGAGACACAGATTACTTATAGAAGGGCCTGATCAGAAAGAAGTAGGTACAAAGCCGTATGAAAGTGCTAACATGAATACAAACAGGAAGAACAAGTCAGATTTACTCGCTAACAGCAACAGGAATGAGCGTTAAAGAAGACCAGGGCTAAATATGAAGATAGAGGACCATTTACAGGCACTACTCGGCGAGGAGAGACGGATACAGAGAGTCCGAGTCAGTGGTGAACAGAAGGTGGAAAGATACGTGAGACTTGGATTGAACTGGAGGAGTTGTGAGAGTTCGTAAACTGATAGTAGAGTTTCTCATTACGTCCATATTTACTTTAATCCTTCAAGATCTTTCTATGTTTTTGGATACACTTGGAGGCACGCAAGAAACTCAACGTTATCTTCAGGAACTCGAGGTACCACGGGATGAATAATTGATAATCAGTATTTTTGTGAAATGGTATATACAAGCGGTCGAGATGGGTTTTCTCCGCTGGGTGGCTGGCGTCTCCCTTAGGGATAAGGTGAGAGGTTCGGTCATCAGGGAGGGACTCGGAGTTGAGCCGCGCCTCCTTCGCGTCGAAAGGAGCCAGTCGAGGTGGTTCGGGCACCTAGTTAGGATGTCACCTGGGCGCCTCCCTAGGGAGGTGTTCCAGGCACGTCCAGCTGGGAGGAGACCGAGGGGTAGACCTAGGACCAGGTGGAGGGACTATATCTCTTCGCTGGCCTGGGAGCGCCTTGGGACCCCCCAGTCAGAGCTGGTTGATGAGGGGAAAGGAACGTTTGGGGCTCTGCTGGAACTGATACCCCGAGACCCGACCACGGAGAAGCGGAGAAGATGGATGGATGGTATATATATATGATATGAGTGTTGAGTTCAGTAAAGAGGATGAGGGCTTACTGTGAAGGTAGAGGAGACACATTCAAGATGACGTTAAGAAGGGCCAGATCAGAGAACAGTCGATACTAAAGCTGCGTGGAAGTGAATGAAAGTGCTGACATGAATACAAAGAGGAAGCAGTGCCACAGGGCTTCAGCCTCAGAAAAGAAGAAGCATACTTAAAAATGGATGCCTCTTTCTGTTATTGAACAACATGAATCTTTCAGCAGGGCATTCATCTTATGGGACGCGTGGGAGAGGATATTGTGTTTGGCAGCAACACACGTGCCATGGCGGAGAGCCATGCGACTTTAATAACGCTAATTCCTCCGTCTTTATTCGAAGAAGTATTTTCTTCCAGCAAAGTAAGCAGTTTCAAACAGAGCATCTAAAGGGGGGGGGGGGGGTACTGCACGCCTGAGAGTCGTTCTGCAGACAGGAGCGCTTCCATGGGGCTTTTTCAGTCCGTGCGAGTGGTAATTAGAGGGTATGGGAACTGGCGTGTGAGGAATCATAGATGGGGCGGCTGCTTTGCTGCAAGGAGAGCACAGCGTGATCGGGCATCGGACACAGATGAGGAGGGGAAGGACAAGTGTACACCCAAAGTGAGCATGTGTGTCTATCAATCACCCCTGCGTTATCATGCATTGTTGAGGGAAATGTTGTGTTTTGATAAATGGAAGTTACTTGGGGAGAACATTGAAACTATATCAGAGTATCCGTTCAGAAGCTCTGTCACACACTTAAAGGTGGGGTAAGAATAGAGAAACCAGCTGGAGTGGCAAGAATCTGAAAATACACAGCCGGAAGAAATCAGCCACTTCCTCACAGAGCCCCTCCCCCAACACACACGACCAATGAGGCACGAGATCAGTCTGTGCCCCGATGGAAGGCTGACAGGCAGGTAGGCCATCCAGTTACTTTAGCCGGCTCAGATGATTGGTCGAGCTTTTTACAGCGCCACGGCTTCCAGAGATGATGTTTCTTTATGGATTTATTGTCAAAGCACTTCAGATATTCATTGCTATCGGATGTTAAGAGCATTCCATGCAATATAACAACAAGTGTATCTCGAGCCGGTTTCTCAAACTTACCCACCCCGCCTTTAATCATCCATTATGTGAGAGAAACACGGTATTAGGGAACGAGAAAGCCAGAGGAATATTTCACCCCCAACATGATCATTAGTGTATCTGTCCGTCACCCCTGTGTTGACGGAGACACTGACATGTCTTGATAAATGGACGTTGATTGGACACACAGCAAAAGTATATCAGAAAACTAATTTACAAACTCTTACAGGGCTCGTTCAGAACAATCCACTTAACTTTGCATTTCACCTCGAACATTGACATTTAAAACACGTTGGACTTCGGAGGAGTTATAACAGGATACATGAGACGTGAGAGTTCGTAAACTGACGATAGAGTTTCTTATTACGTCCTTTAATCCTTCAAGAACTTTCTATGTTTTTGGATACACCTTGGAGGCAACTCAAAGTCTCCTTCAGCAACTCGAGGTACCACGGGATGAATAATTGATACACAAGCAGTATTTTCGTGAAATGGTATATAATATGAATGTTGTGTTCATTTCCTTTTCGAGCATCGAGTCATTTCACCTGCAGACGCTGATACATCCTTCTTGCTGCCGTTAACGTCCTCCATACTTCGAGCACAGGAACCGATCTCTGAAGGCGGCTTTGAATCCTCTCCCTTGACACACAAAGACATACGAAGAGTTAGAGGAAGGTACACGTGGACATGTCCGTTTCTGAGTAGAGTTGAGATCCCTGCTGCATCTCATCAGACCGGACCTGGGATCAGTCACTAGAGGCAACCTCCCTCTTTAACTACCTGATCCCAGAGGTCAAAGGTCAAGGGGACAGTGACATAATTCACAGGTGACCCACACTGAAGCCCAATACAGACACTTACATGCTCTTCAGGGAGAATCTGGCAAGTGAATTGTTGTTGTTATTATATTGGCTGCGGGTCAATTGTTTTGACTTGCCTTGGGTTGTAAACATCGACAAAAAGAGAGCTTCGGTGTGGTTTTCTACGGACGACTTTCACACAAACACAAACTAAGAGGACTTCACTGTTGTGGAAGGCAATCTGTAAATCCACAACTAAGAACTAAAACATCTTGTTCCACCATCTTTCCCAGACTATTCTCAACCTGGACTTTGAACTTTTTTGAATGTGTTTTTAGTTGTTATCCTGAAATAGCTGAAGAAATGTTCATGTTTTGTTCTACGAGATAAAAGATGTCAGTAGATACCCCACTGGTGAATTTAAAAAGGGAGGTTGCTAACAAGTGTCTAAATGAGACGACTAAACGTCATCACGCCCAACATTAGCCTCCTTTAGCTTAGCGGTGGTGACGTGAAGTCATGTGACCGTGCTGTAGTTCCTTTATAGCCCAACATTAGCCACCTTTAGCTTAGCGGTGGTGACGTGAAGTCATGTGACCGTGCTGTAGTTCCTTTATAGCCCAACATTAGCCACCTTTAGCTTAGCGGTGGTGACGTGAAGTCATGTGACCGTGCTGTAGTTCCTTTATAGCCCAACATTAGCTTTTAACTTCAGAAATCATAAAGCGGTGTTACTTTGTGGAGATTATCCTGCTGAACTACACGTGTAAGTATCATAAACGTGTGTTTGCTACAAAGCTTATTTTTCTGCAATAATCCACCAGGGAAATCCCATCGCTTTTAATCAAGGGAGTCTTTCACGATGCTTATTTCCGGGTCGGTCCACTCTCTTCTCGCCTCTGCCCTTCCCTTACAAACTTACTTTAGCAACCCTCAGAGTTCCTGCTTGTTCTTCAGGCTGCTTTAAAGTGTGTGTGGCGATGCCAGGTGGATCGAAGCGGATCCGGTGAGTAAGACCTCTGTTGTAGCAGAGTGGATAAACTGCGCCTCAGGACCCAATCACCATGCACCTCCTTTTAAACGATTTACTTTAGTGATACTTCCCATGAGTGTGAGAGAAAGACTAATGTCCTTGTGTTGTGCCGTTAGGTGTGTCTCTCTCTGAGGCACGTCCTTCTAGTAAATCAAGCCCCAGAGTGATTCCCCTCGACCTGGGCAGTGTTGGGAAATTAGGTTAAGCAAAGCAGATGCTAATAAACTAGCGAGCAAGTCGACTTCAGGGCTACTTGGTAGTTGCTGTGCTCATCACGTTCCTGCATTATCACAGTTTTCTCCCATTAAAACATAATGTGGGAAACACCCGGGGAAGGCTACTCTAAATTACAAGGCATGACAAGTAATAGACGTTCTGGGAATTTGTCACCCCTTCATTTTACTTGCCGTGTATTATGTTAACTGAAGCATGTGTCCTGCATAGATTAGGGCTGTGGCTCTCCATGCTAATGCCCTGTTTATGTTAGAGCTGTGTCGAATGTGGGAAAAGTGCAACGTAAAGTCGTGTCGAGACAATATGAGGTCAATTTTAGAGGCGAAAACGGTGAGAATGCTTCAGTCCGGTCAAAAGCCAAAGTTTAAAGCCGCGAATCAACAATGACCCTCATAATATCCAGCGACTTTTCACACGGAGAGAAAGCATACACATGTTGAGAGGAAACTGCATTTTCAAAAAACCACCCGTATGAACAAATGCCTTCTGCATCTCATCGAGAGGTGTTCGTCTGTGGAACAGCTGTCACGATGAAATATTGTAGTCTATCTGAACTGAAAGTATTATTTAGGAGCCACATCATGAATGGTTATGAACGGGACCTGTGAAATCCCATTTGTTGTTATTTCTTGTAATTGTAAAAAAACAAAAAGCAAACAAATTAACAAGACAAACATGTCGCTGATGACCTAATGTTTTATTTATAAGGAGAATCTATGCTAGAGGGGGGAGGACCAGAACAGTTATTTTAAGCTTCTTCTTGCCCCTGTTGAACATGACAGACTATTTGAGAATTATTATTGTTTTTATTTTTTTTTCTTATTTTTTTTTTTGTTGTACTTTGTTATAATTATTAATTTGAGTGAGAAAAAAAAAAAAAAAAAAAAAAATATATATATTATTGTTGTATGTTTTTGTTTCTGACATGTTCAATAAACTGACTTAAAAAAAAAAATTATATAAAGGTTTTATTCTAGAAGTGTTTCACATGACAGAGAAAAGGAAAGAAACGTGACACTGGAGGTATACAACAGAAACAGCTGGAGGTTCTAGTACGTTTCCAAATGCAACATTTCATCGGTACACCAGATGGGGAAATAAACACTGAGGGTGTTTCTCAATGTCGAGTACGCTTGCTTGGTAGCACTTCCGAGTCACTTGCTTCAGAAGCGAGACAAGCATACTTCCATAGCCTCGGAAAACGAAGAATGGAACAGGCGAGCAAGTGTGCAGGCGTGCGTCATATGAGAGGCCCCGCCTTACGGTCCGTGCGCAAAGCATTGTGGGGATTTTAAGACCGCAGAGTCTACACATGTGCAGCCTCGACATTTCTCCAAACGAAGTACGCCGGGCTCGGTAGAATTCCAAGTATGCTGGACATTGGAACGGTCCTTCGGCGGCACTCGGTTTCTGTCTGAACAGCATTCTCTCTCCGAACTCGAGACAGATTTCTTAGTGTCTCCTTTTAATGGAGTGCACTGGTCTTTGGTCTGATGTGTAGTGCAGTTCGACGTACTTCAACACGCGTTAATATTACCTTCGTGAATGCGACACAAGTTGCGTGTGTTATACTACGACTTAGGTTGAGGACAAAGACCATGGATTGGTGGAGTACGTTATATAACTAAAGTAACGTGCTTAAATTAAGGAGATCGTCCACCTTGACTTCCACACGTAAGGCTTTTCATTTGTCTTTATACTACGTCACTTAACTTCTCTTCTCCTCCCCGCATCACGACTACGGCAACAAATGAAGTTATAGGGAAACGTTGAGCATCGTTATTTAGGTCCATAGTCAAATATATTAACCATCGTTTGTGAAATGATGCTTATTTCCGGTCCGTTATCCCACCATCGTGTCCGGGTGATCAGAAGCGTTATCGGTGCAAATTGAAAACAACAACGTACTTATACGAAATCCCATCTTCTTTTTAACGCTAGATTTCTGCAGACCAATAAAAACGTCTTCTCTCCAGCTTCACAATGATGTACTCTTCACGTATGGGTAAGATAATCACAGCTTCACTTTCCCAATAGAAGTCGATGCACGCGGACGGTTCCTCTTCATCTGCAGGACCGACACTCGAAGGTTACGAGAGGCGATGACTTCTCTTTGCTCGATATCTCGGCTGCTCTTTAAGGAAAGTGTGCTGCATACTAAAAACAAAGCTTTATGATCCACGGGTCTTCGTGCAGCGGTAGTATACACCTTTGATATATCTACAGATCAGGATCGCTGAGTGATCGTGACAAAAGTTCGCACTGACCTCAGATCTGTTGTGGAGTTAACGGTGCAATTAAGAAACCCAAAGTAAGTCGTTAAAGTCTGAAACTACAACAGACTTTAATCCAGCTCAGCTCCGGAATTTAGTTTCCCCTCTCTCGTTATTCCTTCTTACTTTCCATCCTCTGTCTCGTATTTACTCTTTCCCTCTCCGGTACATCACAAACAACTCTTTCACAGGCGGAGATAATCCGTCTCTCAGCTGTGAGAAAACGAAAGCTCTGAGAAACAAGAAATCTGACACAAAATAAACACTTGACTGTTTCTTCTATTTTAGATCAAGGCATCTCAGCTGAAGTCTCAACAGAGAGGGTTCACTGTTTTTGGTTTGAAATCTTATCGAGGTAAGGGATACGGAAACCTTTAGGTCAGTGTTTCTCAAACTTTTTCACACCAAGGACACTTAACCAATAAAAAAACACTCGCGGACCACCTAACTCCACAAATATCCAAAATCACATCGTTTTTCTAGAACAGATTAGAACAAATCGCCTGAAAGTGGTACAAACAAGTGGCAAAATGTGTGATGAGGGTGTTGCGCTGGGCTATATCATACAATCGAAAGTGAAACTTGAGCTCGCTCCATTGCGGAGATATTCCCGCGAGAGTGCGTAAAACTTTAATTTATTAATTTATTTAAAATGTGAAATTGTACCAATATACTCACGGACCACTAGGGGGCGCTCACGGACCACCAGTGGTCCGCTGACCACACTTTGAGAAGCACTGCTTTAGAGGACAGTGAGAAAGACGGGTAACCAATACACTTTGTTTTGCCCAAAACTTGTTTGTACGTTTTGTAACGTGTGCAAAATGGTTAAAAATGAAATAGTGGCTGAAATATACAAACACATTTCAATTGGAAAAAGTTTGCTGGGTAGAAAAAAAACTGTGGGTCCGTTTCCTAACTTTTTCTATTTCTTTAATTTGATTTTTTATAATAATAACGAAATTGTAACTTGAGAAAACGAGTTTGCCGGGTAAAAAATAACCTTTTTCACCCGTTTTGTAAGTTTCATAACCGTTTTTAACTTTTTTAAATTTTGTATGCAATCTTTTATGACAAATAATGAACTTCTAACTGGATTTGAGGCCATTTGAAATGACTTCACTCACATAGTGGCGTCCCTGGACTTCCATAACTTCATTGTTGTGAATGTTATTAATGGTGCTATTTAGAGGTTTGCTACGGCAGCAGTTATCTGATTCAACTCTGGCTGTTGGAGGACACACACACACACACACACACACACACACACACACACACACACACACACACACACACACACACACACACACACACACCAACAATTACCCCTTTTCCTCCTATCAGCACCCACCCGACCACATCCATGTGCCCCCTCCTCTGAGCTCCCCTGGGTGCTGTTGGTGTCTAAATATACTTATAATAGTCTGGTCCGTCTCCGGCTCCGACACCGAGCCAACATTGGGGCGGCGGAAAGCAGACAAGCGTACAAACAACGCAGCTATTTCAAGACCAGGGATCTCCCTCGGGTCCAGGCCAAACTACCACCCCCCCCCCCCCCCCCCCCCCCCCTCCGGTCACAGAGATATCATCTCCACCTTTCATTTCCCAGTGAAACCTCTAACGTGTACTTGTCGTTAGCGATATTTGCTAAACTCTGTTATTGTTACTACCACCAAGATACCAACAAATGCATTTCAGTATGTTAAGAGGTTATGGCGTGCCTTTGCAAAAACTATTAGAGGCAACTGGTTTAAAAATAACAAGAAGCCGAATGCCGTTTGTTTGAGAGAGAGATTATTATCGGAATAATCCAAGTGTACATGTACTGAAGTTTATAAAAGGCATTGGACAGAAATACAAGTGTTACAACAGGCAGAAGACACCACTCAACCCCACCAACAACAACACCACCACCACCACCACCAACAACAACAACAACAACAACAACAACAACAACTTGAACATTTGCCCATTGGAAAACCATTGAATCCCTTCTGGACATCGTTAAAGAGCGTAAACTTAGGGTGCGTTCACACCTGCCTTGTATCGTCCGGTCGAATGGAACCCTGGTGCGTTTAGCCGCTTGGTTCGTTTGGGTCGGTGTGAACGCAGTCCGAGACCTAGAAGTGAACCAAACAACCGGACTCTGGTCCTCTAAAAGAGGTGGTCTCGGAGCGCTTGCTAGTGAACTCTGGAGCGGTTCCTCGCTGGTGTGAACGCAGTCCGCACCAAAACACAGGAAGCGTAGTATTTACGTGTCACAAGAACGCGGATATCTTCAAAATCTTTAGCGAAAGAGTCTTTCAAGACATCCGCGGTTGTTTAGTTAAAGAGAGAAGCAGAATGAAGAGTTGAACAGTGTCGTGTAAAGTAAACATTCTCCGTCAGCTACATAAAAGTCAGAACACCTGTCGTCGGGGAAACGCCCTCCTCTGCAGAACGTCTCCTGGATAATGCTGCACATTATGCCGCTTATCACACGGCCACATTCTCAACAAAGTAACAACATGACTCCCAATATTAATTGAAATGCTTTTGTGGCTTTCGAAAATTATTTTATTGATTTAAAAAATAGTTGTATTTAAATGTACATGCATCCGCTAAGAAAAGTAGTCCGTTGTTACCGTTTGAACTAACGTAGCAACGGCAGGAACTGCTTCGATAGAGTTTTTGAGGAGCTTTCTGATTACAGATTTGAAAAAATCGTTGCTTGCTTTCAAAGTAGCACAATTCATGATGTCAGACCTTGGGAAGCATCTAGATATCCCTGCCCTGATGCCAAAGGAACTGCACACTGAATATGTGTCGCCGTCTGATGTCTATGTCTGGACCGCTGCGTAAAAAGGAGGGTTTCTTGTCGCTCTTGTCAGTTAGTTTCAGCCAAACTGAATACAGTGAAATCGAACGGACTTCTTTGTGCAGATGTGAGCGTCCTTAACAACGGTAGATAAATCCTTGACAGCGGTCTGTCTGTTCTGGATTCAAAACATGTCACGTGTTTTGAATTGACCAATCAGAATCGAGTATTCAACAAAGCCATGTTATAATGTTTTTTAACGGATGTTGTCTGATTATATAATCATATGCGCGGGCCTCTAGCGTCTGTTGATCTCCAGACTAACAGCAGCATGAGAATAACCTGCAGAAAGTGCCGATGCTCCATGGCGGAGGCTCCGGTAGAAATTGCCGGGATTTGCGTTTTTACCCCCTTACTGTCTGACCAATGGGTGAACAGCATTTCCGAGCACATGACTTGTGTTTAAAGTTTATAGTCCGTTTGAGTTTTGCCGTGTGAACGCAAACCGGACCTTCTGAGAGATGAATCAATGTAACAAACTGTGGTCTGGTGCGCAGCTGAGAGCGGACGATTAGGTGTGAATGCACCCTTAGAGGACACGAGGACGAGACTTACAACCATCTGTTGTTCAAAAACCTCATTTCCCAGAGTGCACCACTTGCCTCCTCTTAATAGCCTGAGTCATGCACACGCACGCACGCACGCACGCACACACACACACACACACACCCCTATCTCTCTATTAGCTCTGTTCTTCTAGTCTGGCTGGATTGTGTCCACCGTCTCCTTCGCTTTATCTCCAAAATCCAGTCAGATAAAACAGAAAGGGTTCTCATCCCGAAGCCAGGACAAAAAAGAAAAAACAAGATAGGGAGGAAGTGAGCTTTCAACCTGAGTATTTTAAAGAACAACACACACACACACACACACACACACACACACACACACACACACACACACACACACACACACACACACACACACACACACACACACACACACACACACACACACACACACACACACACACACACACACACACACACACACACACACACACACACACACACACACACACACACACACACACACACACACACACACACACACACACACACACACACACACACACACACACACACACACACACACACACACACAGATTTTGTTCCGACCTCCTACAGCGTCAAACCGCACCGGGGCGCGTTTCAGAAGTGGAGCGTCTTGCCTGCCGGCTCGCAGTTTTTGTTAATTTATATCCTGCACCGGCTACTTTGTGCAGACAAAGTTAATAATAATAATAATAATGTGTGTTGTGTGTTTTAGTGGTAAAGAAATGCATTCATCATCATAATTATTCTATATAATGTACACAGTGCCTGTAGACCGGAGGAGAACGCTGGCCTTTCTCCTGCTTGAAAGACTACGAGGGTTAGGGTCTGCAAAGGTGTTTAATTTGGGGATAGACTGGATGCTCTGACCGGTCCACTTCCTGCCCGGCGCTAAGCAACGCCTCGCGTCTCCGCAAAAATAGACCAGCCGTGTATTTTTAGCGGAGCCCAGCGCCGAGACGCTTCTGAGCCGAGACGCTTCCGAGTGGCTGCGGTCACGCGGCGCAGACGGACCCGGTGGAATACAGGCCTCAGCCTATCAGGTACAATGTGTTGGAGCGCTAGCTAATAGGGTCGCGAGTGTTACATGGTGATGTCATTATGTTGGAGACAAAAGGAGTCCATGAAAACGATTCAGGGAAATAAGAATAAGACATAGAAATAATTACATTTAGTTTAGCCCGTCTGTTCACTTTCAATTTCTTTGGAGCAATGTAACTAAAGGCCAGTCGGAAAGAAACAGCAATACTATGTTTATATATACTTTGAGCGACATGTGCAGCTGGTGAGAGTTTATAATCTAACATCTGCATCGGAGTTTAGTCACCGATCTTTCCACTTTCTTTATCGGCCGAAGTGAATGCTCATAAGCCAGACTCAAAAGCACTTTTCTCGTGAGTCTTCAGGCTTCTGAAAAGAAGAAGCCTCCAAGCTGCAGCTTACTGAGAGATCAGTCACATATCTGCAAAGCCTCGGCAGGTAAGGGTGAGGAGAAAGGGTGAAGGAAGGAGGCCAGAAGGGAAGGATGCATGAGGGAGGGAAGGAAAGGAGCTGCAGGGCTTTCCATACCCCTGAGTCTACAGGCAGAGTAAGGCTCAGCTGGGCATGCAAGTCCTCCCGCTCGGTCACTTCCTAAAGCGGAAGTGATGGATGCAGCCGGAGAGGAGAGGGAGGCGCACACAGGGAGAGAGGAAGAGGAGAGAGAGGAGGAACCCACGGCGAGGAAGAGGAGGAGAGAGTTAGAGGAGAGTCAAAGCAGAGCGTCCTGCAGAGAGCAGCTGATCGGGTTCTCTTTGGATCAAAGCAGAGGATGCAGTGTGTATCCAACTGTAGAGCACTTAGCTGTTCTTGTTCATCCAAAGCCAGACTCCTTCGTGTACTTGGTCTATCACAACATATTCTCTGCAACATTGAGCTTATTTTACTTTAGTTGACTTAATTACTTACTCTGGTCTTGCAGGATAATCTTACAATACTTTATTTATACTTTGCTTCTTCTTGCACTGGGTTTTGTTGTATGTCTCATTGTTGGAGGAGACTTAAGGTTTCCATAACTACACTGAAGCTTTTGCATCTTTGAATTGAATGTAATAATATATAATGTAGTATATATGCTGACAGTTATTTTACTTTTACTCTTATATTTACTCTTATTATTATTATTATTATTATTATTATCATTATTTCCTTGATTTTATGTTATTTATGATTTATTGTAGATGTTATTGATCTGTGTGAATCTTTGCTGGACTGTTTTTTTTTCACGCTTACCCTGTTGCTGCTTTGTTCAACTGAATTTCCCCTCATGGATTAATAAAGGTTCATCTTATCTTATCTTATCTTATCTTAATAAAGTGCATATACTCAAGAGCTACGGTGGCCCAAAACACTTCCATTAGGAGACTGTGGTTGCCGTTGGAACTAACCTAAAATGTTTTATTGGCTTATTTTAACAAACATTGAATGTAATTATTGGTCAGGATCATTTAACGTAGCTCCACCTTTACCAGCTGTGATAAATACGTGAATGCACCAACAATTATAGTCCATTAATTTTAATATATTATAACTCAGAAATGTACCATCATGCACAATAAGTCCTGTGTACTTTAAGTATACTTTAATGCATGCTTGTTTACGAGTAGGTAGTAGTTTTGCAGTTTAGTATAGGTTGTATATCCCTTGCGCCATTATCTCCTGCACTATTTATTTTACGCCATAAGTTCCTTGTTGGAGGAGCCTGGGACGTATACTACGCTCCAGCTTTCGTGCATGTGACATGAAGCTTTGAATATAAAGGAAATGGGATGGAAAGTGAAGACAGCGGGGAGGAGCGAGCACAGGCCACGTTTACCCTCCACTGGTCCACTGAGGGTATGAACATCCGGTCCAGAAGGCTAGGGGTGGAAATGACCTCGACACACCAGCATTGCTCCGCTGGGTGTGAGTCGTGCATGTCGCCGAGTGAGGCGTATGGTTATTGTCGAAGTGAAAGGTGGAGTAAAAAGGAAAATGGCTGTTTCTCTCTGCTGGGAGGATGGAGGGAAATCAAGACAAATAAAGCAGAACAAAGACTGACACGCACCGCCAGAAGAGAAACAATAGTGGCGCTGT
>JAMFTG010000225.1:0-231460 GCA_023974075.1 Chaenocephalus aceratus
GAGAGGCCCCTGAGGGAGAGGAGCCCTGAATATGTAATGTTCTCTAAATGTTCATTGAGGAAAACAGTATCGGTGTCTTATTTTATATGTTTATATAAAATGCCAACAAGCTTCAACAATGTCAGGCATATGGTTATAACTAAGGTCAACGTAATAGCTTTAATGAACAACACCTTGGTCCAAAAGCTTTTTCAACCACCACCCTCGCAGAACAAAGTGTGTTAGAAAAGAGGAGATGAAAGAGACCAGGAGGGTCGAGCAGGAGGAAGAGGAGGAGATGAGAGAGCAGAGGGTCAGAGCAGGAGGAAGAGGAGGAGATGAAGACATTAGTGAAGGAGAAGAAGACATGAGGAAGAGGAGGAGATGAAGGCATTAGTGAAGGAGAAGAAGACATGAGGAAGAGGAAGTGTCAGAGACAGGGTCAGGAGGCAGAGGAGACTCCAGCTGGACCACATGGTGTGTTCTTGTTCTCCTACATGTTCCGTCACAGCAGCTCAATCTAGCAGCTCTGAGTACGGACACATGTTGAGACGTGTTGCTGCAGCTCACCTTCAGCTCTCTGAGAGATGGCTGATGTTATTTGTGTACTTAATTATATTTAAGTACTTACAGTATGCAGAATTCTGAGTATTCTCTGAATCGGGTGCCTTTTGGGTCTTTATATCTTTGAAAAATGAAACCAAAATGTTTGGTCATAACATCAGGTAGTGGACTACATGTTCCCCACCTCAGGCTCAACATATAAATAATTAGGCCTACGAGGAATTTCCTTGAACAAATTTAACAGGGTTGACGTTTTTGACAAAAAGTAGGCATGAGACCTTGTTTAGCTAAGATATGGCACCATGGAAGTCAAGGACATTACAACATTGTAATATTTTGCAAAACTATTAATTATTTACTATTATTAATTCATACAACAGAGTTGAAATGTTGAGCTTGTCAATCTTAATCTGAAATACAAAAACTGAAATATAGGTAAGAGAAGAAACTGACACTTGTGTGATGTAATTCCCTCCCTGCAGATCACACATGGACTGACCCTCCCTGCAGATCACACATGGACTGACCCTCCCTGCAGATCACACATGGACTGACCCTCCCTGCAGATCACACATGGACTGACCCTCCCTGCAGATCACACATGGACTGATCCTCCCTGCAGATCACACATGGACTGACCCTCCCTGCAGATCACACATGGACTGACCCTCCCTGCAGATCACACACGGACTGATCCATTATTTTAATAGGAGGGTACATGGTGTGGCGTGACGGGGTTGAAACAAACTGAGGGACAATATTGCAATTTCATAGATAATTCAAGTATTTTTTCAGAATTTCTATTTGATCAGTTAAGTTGACAAGCATAGGATTATATTAGCAGCAACATTTTGGGATAATTGGCCATTTTGATTTGTTTAATATTAAATTAATATGTAATAATGCTTAGTGAGGACATGCAAATATGTCTGTCTAAGACAACCATTTTTTTTTAAAACAAAATATATATTTAGTTTTACATTGTAATGCAAAACAACCTGTTCCATTAATTCATTGCTTTAAAATACATTTTGTAGTTTCCTTTTATTTAAAATGGTTGAGGTAAGCTTGGGGGACTCAAAGGGCACCCGATTGTTTGTCTGAACACCTTGTTTCTCTTGTGCATTAGGAACACTTGTGTTAGGGCATGAATTAACAATAAATAGGTTATATACAGTATAAAATACCACGTACTGTCCGCCCTCCCATGCCACCCTGGCATGACCTCTTGCCTCCCCTTTGCCCCCCCATGTAAAATGTTCTAGAACCGCCACTGTATGTACAGCACATTGGCTAGACCCAAAGTCGTTTATAAATGTGCTATATAAATAACATTTGATTTGATTTGATTTATATAGACGCCGGAGGCGGGCAGCGTCAGGTAAAAAAAAGTTATTTAGCCTCCCCAAACCTGAGTCTCACGCGCCGCCTATGCTAGCACTACTAGATGCACTTTCAAATAACGTGCTGCGTTGTGATTTAGTGGTTTCTATGCAACGCGGAGTGTTGCGTTCATGGTCTGTACTAGTGTAGGAATTTGGCTACGGGAGGCTAGCTGGGCCACTCGGGAGTTGGTTCTGGGCCGCATCTGGCCCGCGGGCCGCCATTTGAATAGGCCTGGTATAGCCTGTGGGATGAAGCTGTCTCTGTCTGGTGGTTTTAGTCCGGATGCTGTGGTACCGCCTGCCAGACTGCAGCAGACAGAAAAGTTTGTGGCTGGGGTGATGGGGTCTTTTATAATCCTGAGGGGCTTTCTTTAAGGTTAACCTGGTATTTTTACTCCACTACATTTATTTTAGTTACTTTACAGATTTGGATTAATGATGTGAAATATAAACAACCCTTAAATCAGACTTTAGTTACACCTGAATGAAATTCAGTGAAGGTGATTGTCAAGTGCCAACAATCAGGCGAGATATTTGATAGTTGGTGCTTGAGAAGACTAAATATTTATCTGCAGATCCGTTTAAAGCATATTCATTAATCGTTATTCTCTAATAGTTCATTACAGACTGTATATAATTGCTATTTTGTACATCCCTTTCAAGATTTCAAGATTTTTCTAAGGTTTATTGACATATCATAAACATAACAGTGTAGTTATGCAATGAATGAAAAACTTGGGTCACAGGTTCCTCAACAGTGCATTACAAGACATCTATCAATGTGTGTATACTTCCACCATTACACTGTTTGTATTCTGCACATTTCTTTAAATAAAGCCTTATTAGTTTGTCTGTTTTGCACATCCTCCTATCAGGCACTAAACTGTTTTATTCTAGATATCATTTGAGTATCTTCTTGATATTTTCTATTCTATATTTATATAATTGACCTTCTACTTTCCCACTATTTTGTATGTACTCTTAATATTTAAATGTTTTCGTAAAATATAACACATTCAAAAGTGCTTTACAAAAATGAAAGACATTAAGAAAAAGGCATTTTAAACAGTCATTAAAAGCAACACAATCTACCTGCATTGCAATTACTCTAAACGTCTAATAACGTGCTTTAACCAGTAGGTGGTTTGGGTTAAAAGCTTTATATATACAGTCTATGGTTAAACGCATAGGTTAAAAGGCTGTCAAGTTTACAGTGTTAAATGTATTTACAAAATAGAATATACTGCTGTGTCCGGTTTAGTTTACGACGAATATTATTTTGTTATTGTTTTGATATTTGTAACACAAAAGCGATGGAAAAAACCCATAGCAACAAAAAAAAGATGGTCTTAACATGACCCAGCGGTCTAGAAGTTAATAAAAAACAATAATATCAAAACAAAATATTACTACTAACTTTATTGTGAAATTAAAACAGAACGGTAAAAGAATAGTTTCCGGTCTATTCTAAGCCCGATCTCTGTAGATAAATAAATAACTATGACAGATGTGTAATATTTAATGCAGCCAAACCATTTATTACAATGCATTCATGTGATGACTTTCAAAGAGTAAAGCAAGCACTGCTGAATAAAGTATGATCTTCTCTTTTATGAAACATTTTTTTTATATGGAATGCAGTTGGAGGTCAACCAATCAAAGAGCTTGAGGACTGATCACGGGGTTTGTCAAGCTAAGCACATGGTGTAGTCCCAAACGATAGCTGAGGATTCTGGGTAGTGTAGTGTCTTCTGCCGTCCAAAAACTCCGAAAAAATATTTGTTTTCTCCGAATCGAAGGGGGAAAATACAAAAGCATTGTACACAATTCAAACCAAAAAATGTTGTGTAATTAACAAGGATAATCTGGTGTTTTTTAGTCGATGAGTAGTTCAGATATCACTGTAAAATCAATCGACAGTAAGGAGAATAGGCTACTTACTTCCGGGTGTAAAATTCTCCGTTATCCAATGGGAATGGACGCTCGTAATACAATACAGGGGACATGATCTTTATCTTTTAAATAACGTTAACTAAAGGGAACAATCTATTTGACACAGCTGAAGCTCTGGCCTTCCTTAAAAACTAACTAATTTAATAAAAATCACAGTTGCATTACACACAATGCACTGTTTTTTGAGAACACAAATTCGAATCGTAACTAATGTAATTTTGACATTCTGACGAAAAATAAAAATAATTATGAATACAAATAAAATAAAAGAAGCCTCCCGTGAGTTACTACAAGCTATAAAGTAGATTTAAAACACGTTTTATAGAATAAAAGCTCACTGCGGGACGTTGTAGAATGCGTGTGTGCACCACGACAAAGGAGCCTCATTCACTTTACATTGGGGTTGTTTGCGTGGTGCCGACACGTAAATGTAACAAAGTTCGTGACTCCACCACGCATTGTGGTGTAAAGGAGTCGTGGTGGAGTCAAGCATTCTGGTGAGATCAGGTTGGTTCTTGTTCTCCTACATGTTCCATCACAGCGGCTCAATCTAGCAGCTCTGAGTACGGACACATGTTGAGACGTGTTGCTGCAGCTCACCTTCAGCGCTCTGAGAGATGGCTGATGTTATTTGTGTACTTAATTATATTTAAGTACTTACAGTATGCAGAATTCTGAGTATTCTCTGAATCGGGTGCCTTTTGGGTCTTTATATCTTTGAAAAATGAAACCAAAATGTTTGGTCATAACATCAGGTAGTGGACTACATGATGATATTGGGCTCTAAATAAACATTGATTGATTGATTGATTGATTGATTGATTGATTGATTGACACACACACACACACACAGGTGTGGGTGTTTGTATCAGTTCTGTGGAAGTCACACACCCTGACAGTTTCATTGGAAGAACATTGAGAAATAATTGTTGTGCAAGAAGTAAAAAAAGCAGGAATGTACAACACCACACACACACACACACAAACACACACACACACACACACACACAGGTGTGGGTGTTTGTATCAGTTCTGTGGAAGTCACACACCCTGACAGTTTCATTGGAAGAACATTGAGAAATAATTGTTGTGCAAGAAGTAATAAAAGCAGGAATGTACAACAGACACAGGTGCGGGAACCTCTCCCTTTCTCACGCTGCATGAAACAATGTATCATACCTTCTCACAGGTGCGAGCTCTGTGCCGAGAAAGAACAACTTGTCCCCTTTCTCACGCTGCATGAAACAATGTATCATACCTTCTCACAGGTGCGAGCTCTGTGCCGAGAAAGAACAACTTGTCCCCTTTCTCACGCTGCATGAAACAATGTATCATACCTTCTCACAGGTATGAGCTCTGTGCCGAGAAAGAACAACCTCTCACTTTCTCGCAGTAAATGGCCCTCCATTACTGTCTCTCATGTAGTTATATTTGTGCCTTGCTCACATGTGACTCATTGACACAATGAGGAGGCAATTTTCTGTCAGAGAGGCTCTGGACAAATGTTTTGAACCAGATGAAGAGGAGATTGAACCAGACATAGAGGACGATGTCTCAGAAATGGAAGACAACAGCTATCCAGACTATGAGCCAGACCAACAGACCAGGAAGAGGCCCCTGAGGGAGAGGCCCCTGAGGGAGAGCCCCCTGAGGGAGAGGCCCCTGAGGGAGAGGAGCCCTGAGGGAGAGGCCCCTGAGGGAGAGGAGCCCTGAATATGTAATGTTCTCTAAATGTTCATTGAGGAAAACAGTATCGGTGTCTTATTTTATATGTTTATATAAAATGCAACAAGCTGCAACAATGTCAGGCATATGGTTATAACTAAGGTCAACGTAATAGCTTTAATGAACAACGCCTTGGTCCAAAAGCTTTTTCAACCACCACCCTCGCAGAACAAAGTGTGTTAGAAAAGGGACTGTGTTCTACTGTAAGTTAACAACCCTGGCAGAATCCTTTCATTAACCAGTCAGTTACATTTTACAGTTCGATGTGTGTGCCGCGAGCTCCACTCCATCAACCTAAAACAATAACAATGGCCGAACGTCTCATTTTAATGACGTAGCAATGCGACAACTTTGTTCAGCAGTGACATACAAGAAAGTAACTCGCAGACTTGGGTCGTGTGTGTGAACGGCGGCAACGCGGTTCTTTCCTGGGACCAGAGTGCGGTCTGAATGGGTCCAACGGGAAAACCTGGGGTGCCTGTGTGAAAGGTGTATACTATACACAGAGAGGTGCACACATAGACTCTAGGTAGTGCTTGGGCACCTGCCCGTTTTGCCCTCTGGACAGCAATGTGCCCTTTTGAAAGTTCGTTTTTTTATTGTATTTGTTTACAGTGTACTGTATGCGGCTCATGGTAACATCGATCAATTCTGGATTAAAAGCTTCTAATATATACAGCAATGCCCCAAATGCGCGTTGTAATGTTGTCAGACATCCCCACACGTGCCCCGCGGCACTCCCGTACGTGCCCTGGCTGCAGCCCCTCCCTTCCCTGCTCTCAACGTGAACGCGCAGCGCGCAGAGTCAGTCAGACAGGCCACGGCGGGTGTGTGGTGCAGCAGCACGCAGCAACATGATTAAAAGTGCCCGAGTGATGACCAAGTAAGTAACCACCAGGTAGCAAATACAACGAGTGTATTGTTTAGTCCCCTAAATCAGATGCCAAACTAAACTATAACTTCACTTCTTTTCTTGCATCCATCCATTTAGTCTCGTTGTGCACTTTTGAAAATAGCAGATCTACACGCTCACAATGCGTCATTATGCTAAGGCTGAGGTGATTAAATGTATATTTTGTAATAATCTTAATCAAAATCTACATAGTAACTAACTAAAGTTTTCAAATAATTGTAGTGGAGTAAAGGTAGAATATTTGCATCTGAGATGTAGTGGAGTAGAAGTAAATGTATTGAAAATGGGAAATACTCAAGTAAAGTAAAAATGCTTCAAAAAGTACAATATAAGTAACCTTATAGGTTTACTCTAATGCTGCCGTTAAATGTTTCTTGGAGATTAACCCTTAATTATCATGCACAGCAGAGCAGTACATTGATTTAGCTCATTTGCATTTACCACTTGTAGAATAATGCCAAGGAGAGACAGGATAAGAAAAGAAAAACAAAGAGACAGCAAGCAGCCCGGGGAAGCAGCTCTCTGCTCTCCTGGGTAAAGCAGCCTGAGCCTAGCAGCAAGGAAGATGCAACACACTCTCACTCCCTAAGCGTCCAATAGCGACGTTTGGTCAGTGTCCGTGGCGTCCAATTGTGACGCTCCTAGGCTCCTTCAGCGTCATAAAGGGACGCAAATAGCTTTCAACTGATTGCAATGTATTCCCATCTGCGTCGGGATTTGACGCTCATGGAAGCACGGCATTCGTTTATGCCGGCTGCCCTTAAAGGCAATGTGAGCGTCCATTCCCATTGGATAACGGAGAATTGTACACCCGGAAGTAAGTATTCCTCTTACTGTCGATTGATTTTACAGTGATATCTGCACTACTCATCGACTAAAAAACACCAGATTATCCTTGTTAATTACACAACATTGATTGGTTTAAATTGTGTGCAATACTTTTGTATTTTTCCCCTTCGATTCGGAGAAACAAATATTTTTTCTGAGTAAAGGATGGCAGAAGACACTACACTACCCAGAATCCCCAGCTAGTCTATGTCACATGATCTTCAAATTTCTCCCTGCAGAAAAAGAAAACATGGCCGAAATTCGTTTTATTCTCGGTAGAAAATGCCTATTTTAAAGTTAGTTTGGCCATTAAAATGCGTTTTGATGTCATTTGATGCGAGAAATATGAGTTGTTATTTCAGATTATGTGTGCAGTGGATGTACATGATCTTTAGTTTGCTAGTTATTACGAAGATTACTTCAGGAAATCGCGACATTTTCATTGTTACCAAGGTGGTTGCTAGGGACGCTGCTATCGATATTATTTCTGTTATGTTGTGTAACTGTTTAATGGTGTTATCTTTATTGCTACCCCCTTCCCCGTCAATGTATAGTGTTGGTCCACAGCCTAAACATATTAGTTTAACAAAATCCGTATCTAAAGATAGCCTACGTTATTTTCCCCCTGTGCAATTCCAGGCTCACATCGTTATTAACAAATACCGGAAACAGACCGAAAACATTTTTTAAAAATAATAATAATACCTTATTCCGAGTGTGCTTGCTTTTCTCTTTGAAAGTCATCACATAACGGCATTGTAATACACGGTTCGGCTGCATTACATATTACATATCTGCTGTAGTTCTGTATTTATAGAGCCCTGATGAGAAGACAAACATGAGGAACTGAAAACGTGACGTGGATCATAAATATATCAGCCATTAAACAACATCTTACATTTATTTTCACACAATACGTCTCCTTGCAGTATCAACACTAATTCGGCTCACTTTTATATTTGATCCAATTGGTAGATAGGCTGTATTTACACCATAAAGGTGCACACCTGATATAAAGGGACACCTGGTGGTTAAAGCATGTTATTGAATTTCATTATTTGTATTATTAGATATTAATACGATCCCTATAAAGTATATTCATTACTCGTTATTCTCTACTAATAGTTAATTAAAGACTGTATGTAATGACTATTTTGCACATCCCTTTCAAGATTTCAAGATTTTCTAAGGTTTATTGACATATCATATAGGCCTACACAACTGTGGTGTAGTTCTGCACTGAATGAAAAACTTGGGTTGCAGGTTCCTCAGTAGTGCATTACAAGACATCTATCAATATGTGTGCATACCTCCAGCAATGTTAACTATGTTGAAGCACTTATTTTAACTAATATTATACATAATGTATTATACTCTTATAAGATGTATGTAGATATTTCATCTCCGGCCTTGTCAGGTATTGAACAATCAATAACTAAAGAACACAGAATTGTTGAATATAAAACACAGAATTTGTGTGATTATACTAAATGATTTACAAATAAACACCACTGCATTACAACTGTTACACATGCTGATGTAATGCAAATGTTCCAACTTGGGATCAATAAAGTATATCTTATCTTAAGCTGATCGATGGCTACTGCCATATTTGCAAAATGTGCCTCTGAACCTTGACAAGTGCATGTTTCAGGCTTATCAATTAATGTAATGTAATGTTATCACAGGGGTCACACACATAAGACCAGCTGTTAAATAAAGCTCTTCTGACCTTAGCTGTCGTGTGAGTATATATTAATACTGCCCATAATGGGCACAAGCAATTTTCACCCATTTATTAATTATATGTTTTAAATGTGAGTGTTTCCTATCCCCTAAACCTCCAGGGATGTACACAGTTTAATACTGGCAACTTCTTATTATGGGAAATACGAAAACGTCTTTTAAAACTACAACTCCCAGTAAAGACGTGCCATAGAGAACATGTTGCGAAACAGAATAGCCAGCATGTGTAGTTCTGGGGACGGGGTGGGGGAGGGGGGGCGCGGTGCAGACATGAAGCTACTTGCCAAATGACAAAAAAACAACAACTATGTGGTAGGGTGTTGAATTTTGGCCATGACAGTTAAAGTCTGGTGAGTCTTAATGTTGTCATGCATTGCATTGCCTTACCCAAATAATTGAAATAAACATCATATTCTATATTGTTTGTATTCTAGGCAGCTACAGCAGGCTCAGGGAAGCAGCCCCCTGCTGTCCTGCAATATTCCATCTAAGATGAGGGAGACAAATCCATAGAAAATATCTCTGAGTCAGACACAGATGAAGCAGAAATGTCAGAGTCCAGAGCAGCACCATGTTCAGAAACAGTGCTCTCTGATGATGACCAAAATGAGGGAGAGATGGAAGGAGTAACCAAAAACCGAAAATAAACTAACAAAATCCGCCATTATCCGGCAAATGTTCGCGCACAATTTCGGCGCACGCACGCTTCGCGCGCGGGCGACCGCCAGACCGCCACGACGACTCAGAAGGTGCCCTTTTTTTTTCTCTTGAGCACCTGCCCCTATAAATGTCTGTGCACGCCACTGACTATACAGTCTATTAGGCCTATATTGGAGAAACCCGGTCCAGTGATGGTCAAATTGAGGCATTCAAAAGGTACAACTTGTTTTTTTTTGTGGAGAGAAACTCTATATACTGTGTCTGGATACAGAAACCTAACCTATAGTTCAGTCCAAACCCTTTTTTTGACGTTTTATCCTTTCTATGTTAAGAGAAAGGAGAGAGGGGGGGTGTTCACTTTCAATTCCCTCTCTCCCCTTCACACCTTCACATGAACTTGAAGTTCTCTGTCAGCAGACACACATCTCAGGTGGCTATACAGTGGCTTGCAAAGTGCTCGACCCCATGAAACTTATCAGATTTGTCTGGATTGCAAATTATACTTATATAAAGGGTTAGGGTTACCTAACCAGATAATAATAATAATAATAATAATAATAATAATAATAATAATAATAATAATAATAATAATAATAATAATAGGTATCTAACCAGAGTATTCTACTTGCAGGTGAACTTATTCTTTAAAATAAACAAATAAAATCATTACAAACGGAGCTGTGCTTTTTTGTCCTTTTTGAGAAGTATGAACCTTTATTTTCGCATTAGAAGATTTATTTTTCTTATATTTTGTCTGGAACTTTACCCTGCCATTGTTTTGAGTATGTAATTACCGCCCCCAGGTGGTGGCACTAGGGAACTGTAGTAGGTCAGTTGATGGGTGAGAGACAGACACCACCTCTATCCCCAATGTCTCATCATTGTTGTATTGGTGTTCGAAAAGCACAAAACAGAACAAATGTGTTGGCTTAGGGCAGGGGTCTGCAACCTTTTTGACAAAAAGAGCCATTTTGCTCCTTTTTCCAAAACTTATTTTTGTCTGGAGCCGCAAAACATATTTCATAATTTTGTATTGTTATATCAGACAAAACTACAGTTTTTTTTGCATTTATTAGGCTATTTATTACATGATATAAAACTATTAACCTCTAATAAGAAACAAAGAACTCTTATAAGGAGAATTAAAAATACACAGGCCTACTTTAAAATAAATGAAACACAGCACTTGGGGAGTCCTCTGCACATTTGAAGGAAAAAAAAAAATTATTAAAATGGGCCCACTTTGAAATAAATAAAACATATAGCTGCACCCTAAAAAGAGTTAAAGGTAGGAATGGAGAAACCAGCTCGAGTGTGCTAGAATTTGAAAGTACACAACCTGAAAAAATATGCCTCTTCCTTCAGACTTTCTTACAGAGTCCCTCCTCCAACACACACGAACGCGCACATGACCAATGAGGGCACGAGATAAGTTTGTGCCCCGATGGAAGGCTGACAGGCAGGTAGGCCAGTTATTTTAGCCGGGCCGAGGCAGATGATTGGTCGTGCTTTTTACAGCACCACGGCTTCCAGAGATTAAATATTTGTATGTATTTATTGTCAAAGCATTTAATATACTCATTGCTATCGGGACGTTAAGAGCATTCCATGGAATATAACAACAAGTGTTTTGGTTTAGGGCCTACTTTCTCAAGGCTTTAATCTCAGAGGTAATAACCTAGAGATTCTAATCAGTAAATGCAATTATGAAATAGTTTTGGCAAACGTTAGCCTAACTTGGTCAAGAGCTTACGGCTTAAGGACAATTTAATTGGCTTATGTCTAATGTCTGATAATAATAATTTCATCTCCCTATTTGTATGAACTTGTGAATGACAATTGTTTTTACAGCGATATGATTGGAACAGTAGCAAATAAGTGCCATCATGTTTTGAATTTTAAAAGGCATTGAACACATTATATCCTAATTTATTGCAATATTTTGTTTCGAAAACTATGCATCTGAATTAATTGTTTGTGACATTACCACTTTGAAATTACTAAATGTTTTTTTTCAATGTAAGAAAATGTGGATCCAAAAATGCAAGCTTTATAAATTAAAAAAAGCTATATTCAGGTTGCTCAAATTCGATCACTGATATTCGGATCCAAAATATTCGGTATAAAAAAATTCCAACAGTGAAATTCAGATTCAAAGATTCAAGTAAAAAAAATTCAGATAGCAATATCCGGGACACCGAGGATAGGATAAGCAATCGAGGAGGAATGCAATTGAACCAACTGCAGACAAAAACATGGTGGCGCAACCCGGGCATACCGGTTGGTAGAAATACTAAGCGCTATTGTTATATGATATATAGCCTACACTGTTCACAGTTTCCACCATGGCACAGGTACAAGTAACAATAAAGTGTTTATGTCATCGATTGGTTTATTTGTATTGAATAGTTTGCCTTACATACTCTAGGGACAAGAGGGTACAATGGTTGGACATTTACTACCGGCCGCGGTCTGCCTAGTGCCAGGGTCCAAATAACCGACCGCAATGCATAGCGGGAAGTCGGTTATATAGACATCAACAAAATAAGTGTTTATTTAGTGTCTGAAAGTCGGGGAAGATTACTTTAAACACAGGGTACACATGGCTGTATTACCCATTAATTAGTGTGTGAAAGCTGGGTAACTTTGATGGGAATTTAAGGGAGATATGGCCATTTCATCCACACCTCACGACTCCCATCAAAAGTGATTGAAATGTACAGGAATCTGTACATTTCATCCACATTTGACGACCCGAGCAGGGTGACTTTGTTACCCAGGAATAAGTGTCTGAAAGTCGGGGAAGATTACTTTAAACACAGGGTACACATGGCTGTATTACCCAGCAATTAGTGTGTGAAAGATGGGTACGTTTGCTGTGAATTTAAGGGAGATATGGCCCTTTCAAACAGGGAGATGTACACGGCTTTATTACCCCGGATTTAGTGTCTGAAAGTCGGGGAAGATTACTTTAAACACAGGGTACACATGGCTGTATTACCCATTAATTAGTGTGTGAAAGCTGGGTACGTTTGCTGTGAATTTAAGGGAGATATGGCCATTTCAAACAGGGAGATGTACACGGCTTTATTACCACGGATTTAGTGTCTGAAAGTCGGGGAAGATTACTTTAAACACAGGGTACACATGGCTGTATTACCCATTAATTAGTGTGTGAAAGCTGGGTAACTTTGATGGGAATTTAAGGGAGATATGGCCATTTCAAACAGGGAGATGTACACGGCTTTATTACCCCGGATTTAGTGTCTGAAAGTCGGGGAAGATTACTTTAAACACAGGGTACACATGGCTGTATTACCCATTAATTAGTGTGTGAAAGCTGGGTAACTTTGATGGGAATTTAAGGGAGATATGGCCATTTCAAACAGGGAGATGTACACGGCTTTATTACCACGGATTTAGTGTCTGAAAGTCGGGGAAGATTACTTTAAACACAGGGTACACATGGCTGTATTACCCATTAATTAGTGTGTGAAAGCTGGGTAACTTTGATGGGAATTTAAGGGAGATATGGCCATTTCAAACAGGGAGATGTACACGGCTTTATTACCACGGATTTAGTGTCTGAAAGTCGGGGAAGATTACTTTAAACACAGGGTACACATGGCTGTATTACCCATTAATTAGTGTGTGAAAGCTGGGTAACTTTGATGGGAATTTAAGGGAGATATGGCCCTTTCAAGAACGATTTGAAACCGTTTGAAATGACTGGCGGGTGCTGATGGAAAGCAGGCGGAAATACATTGATTGTTTACCCATGAAAAGGTGTTTAAAAGGCGGGTAAAGTGTCCCTGCAGCTCCTCCATGACGGTAATAATGATTAGAAATCATTTACAGGGCAGAAAGCTGTTTTTAAAAGTGAAAAAACGATTTGAAAACCGTTTTGAAATGACTGGCGGGTGCTGATGGAAAGCAGGCGGAAATACATTGATTGTTTACCCATGAAAAGGTGTTTAAAAGGCGGGTAAAGTGTCCCTGCAGCTCCTCCATGACGGTAATAATGATTAGAAATCATTTACAGGGCAGAAAGCTGTTTTTAAAAGTGAAAAAACGATTTGAAACCGTTTGAAATGACTGGCGGGTGCTGATGGAAAGCAGGCGGAAATACATTGATTATTTACCCAGCAAAAGGTGTTTAAAAGGCGGGTAAAGTGTTACTGCAGCCCCTAAGTGCCTGATTGTCAGAAACTGCTATTTCTGAATAAATAGCACTTTCTGAACACATGTCAAACAGACATTCCTATTAAAAGTTATCAATTAGTAGCACGATCGGACACGAGCACTCTGTTTATTTCACACTGCAAGGAGACCGAGCTTGAAAAGCACCTCTCTGTGGCCGCTCCAAGACCCCCAAAACACGGAATAAGGAGCTCCAGGATCCCTCCCTGCCTTGAGCAAACAGGCTAGTTCACACTTCCATTACATACACCGACAAAGCCACCTCTTCGGGGCCGCTCCAAGACCCCCAAAACACGGACGCAGCAGCCCCAGCATCTCTCCCTGACATGAGCAAACAGGTTATTTCAGACTTCCATGAAATACCCCGGGGAAAAGGACCTCTCTGTGGCCGCTCCAAGACCCCCAAAACACGGACTAAGGAGCTCCAGGATCCCTCCCTGCCTTGAGCAAACAGGCTAGTTCACACTTCCATTACATACACCGACAAAGCCACCTCTTCGGGGCCGCTCCAAGACCCCCAAAACACGGACTAAGGAGCTCCAGGATCCCTCCCTGCCTTGAGCAAACAGGCTAGTTCACACTTCCATTACATACACCGACAAAGCCACCTCTTCGGGGCCGCTCCAAGACCCCCAAAACACGGACTAAGGAGCTCCAGGATCCCTCCCTGCCTTGAGCAAACAGGTTATTTCAGACTTCCATGAAATACCCCGGGGAAAAGGACCTCTCTGTGGCCGCTCCAAGACCCCCAAAACACGGACTAAGGAGCTCCAGGATCTCTCCCTGACATGCGTACTTCCAGAACCTCGCACACCTTGGGTCCCCGGGCCCCCGAACTTAAGCACTCCCCCACGGACTAAACCAAGATGATCACACCCTCAAGAATCTCGTGCCCCTGGGAATCTTAAAGGGGGGTCTACTTTGCGGTGCTTTACCGTCCGCCCATCGGCACCCATAGTCGGCCTTCTTGACAGCAGCAGCACCCAACCTCCATGGAGGATTTTTCTCGTGCCCCTGGCAACACTTAAAGGGGGTCTACTTTGCGGTGCTTTGCCGTCCGCCCATCGGCACACATAGTCGGCCTTCTTGACAGCAGCACCACCCACCCTTCAGTGGAGGATTTTTCTCGTGCCCCTGGCAACACTTAAAGGGGGTCTACTTTGCGGTGCTTTGCCGTCCACCCATCGGCACACATAGTCGGCCTTCTTGACAGCAGCACCACCCACCCTTCAGTGGAGGATTTTTCTTGTGCCCCTGGCAACACTTAAAGGGGGTCTACTTTGCGGTGCTTTGCCGTCCGCCCATCGGCACACATAGTCGGCCTTCTTGACAGCAGCACCACCCACCCTCCAGTGGAGGATTTTTCTTGTGCCCCTGGCAACACTTAAAGGGGGTCTACTTTGCGGTGCTTTGCCGTCCGCCCGTCGGCACACATAGTCGGCCTTCTTGACAGCAGCACCACCCACCCTCCAGTGGAGGATTTTTCTTGTGCCCCTGGCAACACTTAAAGGGGGTCTACTTTGCGGTGCTTTGCCGTCCGCCCGTCGGCACACATAGTCGGCCTTCTTGACAGCAGCACCACCCACCCTCCAGTGGAGGATTTTTCTTGTGCCCCTGGCAACACTTAAAGGGGGTCTACTTTGCGGTGCTTTACCGTCCGCCCATCGGCACCCATAGTCGGCCTTCTTCACAGCACCACCTGCCCTGCTGGAGGTTCACACTTTAACTTTTTTTACCCTCTTCTACCTTACAAATCATCCCACACTTGAGCACTCCTCACTCGGACTAAACACCTCCATGCTACCACCAGAACCAGAATATCGTGCCCCTGGAGATCTTGAAGGAAATAAACCCATAGTGGGCTTTAAAAACAGAAAGACTTAGTAATTTTAACAAACTTTATTTACAGTAATATTGACAGTAATAAATACATTCACACAGGATTTAGAGTATTTAGAAGGGGACTGATTACAACAACACACTGCATATTTACAAGTTGATCACTGGCAAAAGTGGGTGAAGTTGGGGCAGAGTATGGCACCCTCTCTTCACCCATGTCTGAGGGGCTGTGTTCGGCCAGTGACTGGTCCCTCGTCGCTCGCCAAGCGTTGACATGTCTTGGTAGGGAGTCTTGGTAGGGAGCCGGGCTGTGCTCCTCTCCAGAGATGTCACTGTCGATGTCAATACCCGCAAAAGTGTCTTCATTTCCCGCTGCTACTGCTGTCGATGCCGCCGCCGCTGCTTGCAGTGACTCTGTGAAGAGCAACCGAATGTCCGCAGCCTCCTTCACAGAAGGATTATTCGCGTAAAATTTGTCCGCAGTTGCAGTGTTGTGACACATGAAATCACTCACTCGTTGGCGGTTGCCTTTGTCTTGAAACCTCTTCGCATTATCGGCGTGGACTGTGCGGAGGTCGGTGAAGTTAATGGGACCGTGGAGCCCCACATCAGCCCATGCCAACCTCAGGGAGTAGGCAAGGTTCCTGGACGGGTTCTTCCCCTCTGTGTATAGAAAGTAACGGCTCTGGGTGCAGGTCAGCGTACCCTTGATTTCCAGCCACCTCTTCATCCATCCAAATTCTTCTGCGGTGAGGTACAGCTGCGCTTCCCCGAACGCGTTGGCCGTCTTGTGGTTGCTTACCTGTTATGACAGAGTTAGAGAGTGTCAATACAATGTCAATCATGCATATAACTGCCAGAATAAATGCATTGATTAATAGCACTCACATGAACCAGGTAGCCGAAGGCAGTGCCAGTTGTATCCGCCTTTCGGACCTCGGCGTTGGTCATGTTGGAGTAGACCCCCGGACGATGGCCGTAAATGCAGCTCCAATGAAGAGTCATATACCCATAGAGCAGGGTCCGGGTTGCGGTAGTCGGATTGCTGGCCATCACATCCAGGAGCTGAGGGATGCGAGTGGTGGTCGAAGTCAAGCATGTCATTAGGTCGTTGTGGCTCGGCAGACCTTCCATCTTGTCACGCTTCACTTGCATCTGGTGGAGAACTACTTCTCTCTTCAGAGACTTCAATATGGCAACTACTTCCCGTTTGATTAAAATCATGTCGGTTTGGCTCAGCCTGCTCCCCTTGCACGGTGTGTCGGCCATGTACTTGAGAAAGTGTGATATATTCTTGATGTAGAAGTCGGAGGTCGTGACCTGAAGGCTTGACTTCATCAGGCTCCGGGACCATGCACGTATCCTCTTGAGATCCCTCAAAAAGAGCCAGTCAGACAGGCGATTGAACCCGTGAGCCATGAAACTTAGGAACGACTTCACTCTGCTCAGTTTGGAAACTGTGTTTTCCTGGAGCCTCACTGGTGGGTCGATACCTGCATAATGCTCCCGGTATCCTTGAAGATACTCCTCTGTGAAATATAAACAGTACGTTAATGACAACACATCGTGTGTTACAGAAACTGCATGTGTCACATAGCCAACACACTTACCCATGACCCGTGGGAATGTGATGTCCCGCATTATATTTCCCCGGCCCCTGCCCCGGAACCAGGGGGAATGGATGGGAGGGGAGGTTGACGAGGCCTCGGTATGCATGGATGAAGGCTCTGAGGAGCTGGATGAATGTGTGTGAGAGCCAGTGGGGGACTCGCTGCAGGCGGGAATGGGAGACTTGCTGCAGGAGGGACCTTTCGACTTGGACAGCCTCATTGGTGTCAACTCTGTTCGGGGTCGTTTCTTCAGAATGACCCGCTCTCGTTCCTCCCCATCGAACGTGGGCATGTCCCCGGCCCGCTGATCCATCCTCTGTCGCTTGTGCTTTATCCTCTGCTGCAACTTGCAGCGCAGGGATTTCACCTCAGCAGCATATATGTCCCGCTGAGCCCTCACTGCGTTTGCCTCCAGCCTCCATTCTTTGCAGTCCGGGTTGTCACATTCATTCACCGGGGACAAGGGTGGAGGTTTGTGACAGTATATCGTCGTCTGCCACCATGTCAACAGCCCAAGCGGGTAATCATTTCTATGGTGGGGTTTGTCATTCGGAGTTCATAAAGCTCCTTCTTGGCCACTGTCATTTTCAGTTTATTTTGAACCACATGTAGTTCCTCCTGGGCCAGCTCAACATGGTCTCTGGCCAAGTGGCGATCCAGCCTTGTGCCCCGGTACTCGCATCCCAGAATGGTACAGGGATGGAGCCTAATGTTGGTCCGTCCGTTGGCCAACAACAGCAGAATTTTTCTTTCAACCAAGTTACGCACACCATGGCGCCTCTGCAGGTGCTTGCTCAGGGCGAGGTAGGAACTATTACAGATCGGACAATGGACCGCCATCCGACCTGTATTCTTGAGCATTTCGGTACCGGGAAATGTCACCAGAATCGTGGGTAAAAAAGAAGGAAGCGTGAAAAGACTCACGAAAGATGCACTCAGCTTATTTTCAAATCGGTGTTTGTTTTCATTTGCATCATTGTGCGGTGTCCCATTTAGGCACTCGTTAGGCGGGCAGAGATCCCTGTAATCTCCCCTCACGTTCCTCCAGAGTCTGGTTCTCCCAAAGGATACCCGACAGTTTCGGGTACGACAACGTGGGGATAGCAGTACCCTCCGGGCGTTCCGTCCCCCAGGGGAGGCATTGAACCCCTCTCATCTGCCCCCGGGGGAGTCAGGTACCCAGAGGGTGGACGGCCAGGGCGAGGCCGCCACACATAGCTGGAGTCAGGGTCCCGGTGAGGCGCAGGACGGAGCACCCGGCAGTGGCCTCCAGCAGACCCCCGCACGGTTCCCTCGTCCCTCGGAAGGGGTGGAGAGGCGGGTGTTTTCATCTGCTGGCGGGTTGCCGGGGGGAACAGTATCCTCCGGGGAGGCATCGAACCACTCTCACCTGCCCCCGGAGGAGGCAGGGGAGTCAGGTACCCAGAGGGCGCACGGGGGACGGCCAGGGCCGCCACACCGCGCTGGAGTCAGGGTCCCGGTGAGGCGCAGGACGGAGCACCCGGCAGTGGCCTCCAGCAGACCCCCGCACGGTTCCCTCGTCCCTCGGAAGGGGTGGAGAGGCGGGTGTTTTCATCTGCTGGCGGGTTGCCGGGGGAACAGTATCCTCCGGGGAGGCATCGAACCACTCTCACCTGCCCCCGGAGGAGGCAGGGGAGTCAGGTACCCAGAGGGCGCACGGGGGACGGCCAGGGCCGCCACACCGCGCTGGAGTCAGGGTCCCGGTGAGGCGCAGGACGGAGCACCCGGCAGTGGCCTCCAGCAGACCCCCGCACGGTTCCCTCGTCCCTCGGAAGGGGTGGAGAGGCGGGTGTTTTCATCTGCTGGCGGGTTGCCGGGGGAACAGTATCCTCCGGGGAGGCATCGAACCACTCTCACCTGCCCCCGGAGGAGGCAGGGGAGTCAGGTACCCAGAGGGCGCACGGGGGACGGCCAGGGCCGCCACACCGCGCTGGAGTCAGGGTCCCGGTGAGGCGCAGGACGGAGCACCCGGCAGTGGCCTCCAGCAGACCCCCGCACGGTTCCCTCGTCCCTCGGAAGGGGTGGAGAGGCGGGTGTTTTCATCTGCTGGCGGGTTGCCGGGGGAACAGTATCCTCCGGGGAGGCATCGAACCACTCTCACCTGCCCCCGGAGGAGGCAGGGGAGTCAGGTACCCAGAGGGCGCACGGGGGACGGCCAGGGCCGCCACACCGCGCTGGAGTCAGGGTCCCGGTGAGGCGCAGGACGGAGCACCCGGCAGTGGCCTCCAGCAGACCCCCGCACGGTTCCCTCGTCCCTCGGAAGGGGTGGAGAGGCGGTGTTTTCAATCTGCTGGCCAGAGTCAGAGTCAGTTAACTTTTTGGAAGAACCATAGAAAAGGGTGAAAATGGATAAAATGTATCCCAAAATAGTGTTCCATAAGGCGGGTAGAGTCCCCTGACAACTCCCCTACCTTCCTCCAGAGTCAGAAAAAGTACAAGTTAACTTTTTGGAAGAACCATAGAAAAGGTTGAAAATGGATAAAATGTATCCGAAAATAGTGTTCCATAAGGCGGGTAGAGTCCCCTGACAACTCCCCTACCTTCCTCCAGAGTCAGAAAAAGTACAAGTTAACTTTTTGGAAAGAACCATAGAAAAGGGTGAAAATGGATAAAATGTATCCGAAAATAGTGTTCCATAAGGCGGGTAGAGTCCCCTGACAACTCCCCTACCTTCCTCCAGAGTCAGAAAAAGTCTAAGTTAACTTTTTGGAAGAACCATAAAAAGGGGTGAAAATGGATAAAATGTATCCCAGAATAGTGCCCCTTGAGGCGGGTAGAGTCCCCTGACAACTCCCCTTGCATTCCTCCAGACACCAGTTTGAAAACTTAAAGTTTTGTGAGAACCAGGATTGGGGGTCCTCTTGGCAACAATTTCATCCGATCCAAAGTGCTCCTGAGGCGGATACATTCCTCCATGATTTCCCCATCATGTGAAAATAGCTCGTTTTTTTCTAAGTGCTCTCAAAAACCGGGTTTCCGATTTCGTGCAGATGGTAGCTTGGAAAAGATGAATGAATTTTTTGGACGGAGGAGGGGAGCTCTGGTTTCCCCTCTCCGTTGTAAATTGCAACGGGGGAGTGGAAAAGTCTCCGGGGCTTCGTCCCGAAGCGCCGAAGACTTGACCCCCTCCCCCGTTGGCACTTAGCCGTTTTTCCAGAATTTTCAAAAACTTCATTTTTGATTATTTTAACATATAATTGACCGTTTTATTTACTTTTTTTTGCTTTCCACGGGTGGGGACGCATGGCAG
The DNA here is from genome assembly GCA_023974075.1 of Chaenocephalus aceratus. Taxonomy (NCBI): domain Eukaryota; kingdom Metazoa; phylum Chordata; class Actinopteri; order Perciformes; family Channichthyidae; genus Chaenocephalus; species Chaenocephalus aceratus. The sequence goes on from JAMFTG010000225.1 coordinate 20,674, forward strand.
GCCGCCTATGAGCTTCCAAATTCGGCCTGGAACCTCCGGGAATTATGGGTTAAGCTCCATATACTGACGACTCCCATTAAAAATGCATGAAATGTACAGGAATCTGTCCATTTCAATCACATTTGATGACCGGTCCAGGGTGACTTTGTTACCCAGGAATTAGTGTCTGAAAGCTGGGGAAGATTACTTTAAATGCAGGGTACACATGGCTCTATTACCCAGCAATTAGTGTGTGAAAGCTGGGTAAGTTTGATGTGAATTTAAGCAAGATATGGCCATTTCATCCACACCTGATGACTCCCATTAAAAATGCATGAAATGTACAGGAATCTGTACATTTCATCCACATTCGACGACCCCATTAAAAATGCATGAAATGTACAGGAATCTGTCCATTTCAATCACATTTGATGACCGGTCCAGTGTGACTTTGTTACCCAGGAATTAGTGTCTGAAAGCCGGGGAAGATTACTCAGGGTATACAGGACTTTCACCCTCCCCCGTTGGCACTTAGCCGTTTTTCGAGAATCATCCATACTTCCATAACATGAGACCCCCGAACCCCGGAATTAAGCACTCCCCAACGGACTAAACCCAGATGTTCACACCCTCCAGAAACTTAATGCCCCTGGGGAGTCAGAAAAGAGGTGTATTTTGCGGTTCTTTATCGTCCGCTCATCGGCACCCATAGTCGGCCTCTTTCACAGCAGCAGCACCCACCCTCCATGGAGGGTATTCTCGTGCCCCTGGCAACACTTGAAGGGGGTGTATTTTGCGGTGCTTTATCGTCCGCCCATCGGCACCCATAGTCGGTCCAGTCGATGACAGGTACTTGACATCGGAGGTTGACATCGCATTTCCATTGAGCGGACATGCGTACATCTGAAGGGCAAGTTCCACGGTACCTCCGTCTCTAAGGCTGACATTTTCCTTACTTTAATTATTATCCATCTGGAGTCACATTTTAGCATGGTAGTCAGAAAAAAAGACTTGTGAACATCTCTGCCGCTGGTGAACAGCTGTTAGAACGGGGCGTTCAGGTGTTCAGAGCAGAGCTCCCTGTCGGAGCGCAGAGTGTGATGTGCACTGACATGTTTTTCTGTCGCAATATTATTTAATGAATCGTTGAGCGAGCTAGCTGGCATCCATTATCACTATCTGCTAACGTTAGCTTTAGCCTTCGTTTTCTAATAGTTTTTTTCATAGGCTATAAACGGAGGTGGTATAAGTATAGATCTTGTACTTGAGTAAAGTAGAAGCACTCAGATATTGTAATTGAGTAAAAGTAAAAGTACTCAGATCTTGTGCTTGAGTAAAAGCAGAAGTACTCAGATCTTGTGCTTGAGTAAAAGTAGAAGTACACAGATATTGTACTTGAGTGAAAGTAGAAGTACTCAGATCTTGTACTTGAGTAAAAGTAGAAGTACTCAGATCTTGTACTTGAGTAAAAGTAAAAGTACACAGATCTTGTACTTGAGTAAAAGTAGAAAGTACTCAGATCTTGTGCTTGAGTAAAAGTAGAAGTACTCAGATCTTGTACTTGATAAAAGTAGAAGTACCAGAGTGTAGGAATACTCTGTTACAGTGAAAGTCCTGCATTCAAAATGTTCCTCAAGTGAAAGTAGAAAAGTATTCTCATCAAAATATAGTGAAAGACAGTGAAAGTAGTCGTTGTGCAGATTGGTCCATTTCAGAATAATATATATGATATGTTTTATAATGATTGATCATGAAAGTGTTCTCAAAGCTGGTGAAGGTGCAGCTAGTCTGAAGTACTTTGTAGACTGCAGGGTAGCTGGTGGATTTACTCCAGGTGGAACTAAAGTCTGATTCAACACTTGATTAGATTTACCATCATTCATTCCACATCTGTGAAGTAACTGAAGGGATTAAATACATGTAGAGGAGAAAGTACACCATGGTACCTCTGAACTGTAGTGGAGTAGAAGTACACAGTAGCTTAACATTGAAGTATCCCAAAATTGTACCCAAGTATAGTACTTGTGAGTTGATGAACTTAGTTTACTTCACACCAGTGGCTTTACAGACAGAAAGGACTCAGCCTTGCAGAGGCAATGAAAATACATTTTCAAAATGCTCAACAGCCAAAATGATAAACTGACTGCTACACAATTAAAATAAATGCTTTTATATATTTCTATTAGATGTGACTCTTTGGGGTTTCTGTTATTATTAACGGCTTGCTTTAGTTGCTCTGATGGCAACATCCTGTTATTCCTCATTTTAAAGCCGATATTCCGTGGGGTCGGGGGATCGGATCCTTGTCACCTTTTTCATACCTGATGAGTTTGCATCCCTGTTCATACTTTGCAAGTTTAACGGGCCCACTAGGTGGCAGTGTCGCATTCAGTAATCCAGAATGTAGCCTACAGAAACCGTAGAAAAAGCACAGGCACGGAAACTACCCTTTATGTTCCGCGAAAGTAAAAACAGAGAGATGAAGGTTGCTCCTATGCTTTTCATATTTTCTTATATCAAATAAAGTTTATTATAGAGCACGTTTAAAACAAGCAGAGCTGAGTACATTCCCATACATACAGTGTATCAAACAATACAGAAAACAGTTGTAACATGTACAGCCTTAGCACAATTATAAGGTGTTGAAGTTTTATGGATAATCATAGCCTAAACCGAAGAAGAGTAATCGAGTTAGTTGTTGTTATTGTCAATATAGAAATACATTTTAAATGTTTGGCGAGGCACTCTCTTCCCACTGTAACAAATGAAAACGTTTCCTCATGTTCATTGACACTAAGCATTGTAAAGCGTATAAATATACATTTTATATTATAGTATAAGGCAAATGTCAGCGTTATGGACAGAGGTAACGTGGGACTTGTTCTTCAAATGTACGCGTGTCCGCTCAATGGAAATGCGATGTCAACTTCCGATGTCAAGTCCCTACCAGCGGCTGGACAAATGTTACCAGTGTTTACCAGTGTTGCCAGGGGCACGAGAATACCCTCCACTGGAGGGTGGGGTGCTGCTGCTGTGAATAAGGCCGAATATGGAAGCCGATGAGCGGACGATAAAGCACCGCAAAATACACCACCTTTAAGTGTTGCCAGGGGCACGAGAATACCCTCCACTGGAGGGTGCGTGCTGCTGCTGTGAATAAGGCCGAATAGGAAGCCGATGAGCGGGACAATAAAGCACCGCAAAATACACCTCTTTTCTGAGTCACCAGGGGCATGAAGTTCTGGAGGGTGTGAACATCTGGGTTTAGTCCGTTGGGGAGTGCTTAATTCCGGGGGGTCTGGGGTCTCATGTTATGGAAGTATGGATGATTTTCGAAATTCTCGAAAAACGGCTAAGTGCCAAAATTCATTCATCTTTTCCAAGCTACCATCTGCACGAAATCGGAAACCCGGTTTTTGAGAGCACTTAGCTATTTTCACATGATGGGGAAAATCATGGAGGAATGTATCCGCCTCATGAGCACTTTGGATCGGATGAAATTGTTTCCTGGAGGACCCCCCAATCATGGTTCTCACAAAACTTTAAGTTTTCAAACTGGTCTCTGGAGGAATGCAAGGGGAGTTGTCAGGGGACTCTACCCGCCTTATGGAACACTATTTTGGGGTACTTTTTTCCCATTTTCACCCCTTTTCTCTGGTTCTCCAAAAGTCAAGTCAGACTTTTTTCCTGATTTCTCACTGATCGAATGGCAAACGCGACCCGCCATCGGAGGGCCTCCGCCGGCACGGCCTCGTGCCGGTGCTCTGGCGGTCGGTTCCTCCGAACTGCAGGTTCGACTCTGATGGCCGGGAGGGTGTACTGCGCGGCGGTAACCCCGCGTAGCACAGCCTTCCTGCCCGCCCGATATGAAGCATGACCGAGACGAACCGTCTGACTCAGGGGTCCCACCACCGGTCCCACCACCGGTCCGCGGCGGACGGAGGTTCCGGGCTGGAACCTCCCCACCTCCGCCGCGGGTGCACCCGGCAAACACGTTTCTCGAAACCCTCCACTGTTGCATAGCTGCGGCAATTGGCTGATCGGGCACCGGTTCCCCCGGGGACCAGTGTTCGGTGGCTCCACATGATATATGGTCGACCCTTACTTCATAACATGCTACTCTCATCAAATCAGTTATGGTTCCCTTGATTGATCAACGTTACTTGGGTGACTGTGACACGTTCTAGACCTAATACATGTCAACGAACGTGACCTCGGTGAAGTTCCGTGGTGGTCGTGCATTTATCAGATCCAAAACCCATGCGGTGTGCTCTCCGGGTCGCCCTGGGACCTTTGGGTGACTCTAGATAACCTCGCAGGCCCTCGTAGCGACCACGGGAAACGGAGAGAATATGGTTTGATTCGGGAGAGGGAGCCTTACAACCGGTTACCATGATATAGGGTTGACCGTACTTCATCACAGGCTACCCGTTTTCATCCTGCGTACCAACCACATATGCTTGTCTGCAAAGAGTGAACTGCCTGGTCCTTGCCCTGGTGTTCCTCTACGGCTAGTGTCCAGCCGTGTGATATGGTCGACCCTACTTCATAAACATCTGCTGCTCTCATCGAATCGGTTATGGTTCCCTTGATTGCTTCAACGTTACTTGGGTGACTGTGACACGTCCTAGACCTAATACATGTCAACGAACGCTGACCTTCGGTGTGAAGTTCCGTGGTTCGTGCATTTATCAGATCCAAAACCCATGCGGTGTGCTCTCCGGGGCGCCCTGGGACCTTTGGTGACTCTAGATAACCTCACAGGCCCTCGTAGCGACCACGGGTAACGGAGGAATCATGGTTTTGATTCGGGAGAGGGAGCCTTACAAACCGGTTACCATGGTATAGGGTTGACCGTACTTCATCACAGGCTACCCGTTTCATCCTGCGTAACCAACCACATATGCTTGTCTGCAAAGAGTGAACTGCCCTGGTCCTGCCCTGGTGTTCCTTCTACGGCTAGTGTCCAACCGTCAAGCTGTGCTATCAGCAAATTTGACCCGCCATCGGAGGGCCTCCTCCCCGGGTCCACATGCCGGTGCTGGACGGTCGGACTAATAATATTTTACAGGGCTCAGGGGTCTGCTCCTGGAGCGGCCCCTTGCCATCGGAGGGCCTCCTCCGGCCCGGCCTCGTGCCGGTGCTCTGTTCCTCCGAAACTGCGGGTTTAACTCTGATGCACTTTGAAGCTCCTGGAGCGGCCCCTGCCATCGGAGGGCCTCCACCGGCCCGGCCTCGTGCCGGTGCTCTGGCGTCGGTTCCTCCGAACTGCGGATTCGACTCTGATGGCCGGGAGGGTCAAATCCCCAAATATGTGTATTTGCCCAAATTATGGAAATAAACAAAATGCTATTTTACAGGACAAGACAGGACAAGACAGTACAGGACATGCCGTGATTGTAGGTGTATTTTCACAGCTTTCTGGAAATACACCAAATGTGATTTGCAGTGCGACCCAAAGCTCCTTTCACCAAAGTGATGTGCACGTCGCACATCACGGAGCTCATTTCATTACATGGTTTACCAGGGGCACTAAGGTTTTACCGGATGTCCTTATGTGTTTAGTCAGAGTGCTTGAGTTTGGGTACACGTCTTTGCCAGGCACACACAACCGAATATGGAAGCCGATGAGCGGACGATAAAGAACCGCAAAATACACCACCTTAAGTGTTGCCAGGGCACGAGACATCCTCCACTGGAGGGTGGGTGCTGCTGCTGTGAAGGAGGCCCGACTATGGGTGCCGATGGGCGGACGATAAAGCACCGCAAAAATACACCACCTTTAAGTGTTGCCAGTGGGCACGAGAACATCCTCCACTGGAGGGTGGGTGCTGCTGCTGTGAAGGAGGCCGACTATGGGTGCCGATGGGCGGACGATAAAGCACCGCAAAATACACCACCTTTAAGTGTTGCCAGGGGCACGAGAACATCCTTCACTGGAGGGTGGGTGCTGCTGCTGTGAAGGAGGCCGACTATGGGTGCCGATGGGCGGACGATAAAGCACCGCAAAATACACCCCCTTTAAGATTCCCAGGGGCACGAGATTATTGAGGGTGTGATCATCTGGGTTTAGTCCGTGGGGGAGTGTTAAGTTCGGGGGCCCGGGGACCCAAGGTGTGCGAGGTTCTGGAAGTACGCATGTCAGGGAGGGATCCTGGAGCTCCTTAGTCCGTGTTTTGGGGGTCTTGGAGCGGCCCCAACGAGGTGACTTTGTCTGTGTATTTTATGGAAGTCTGAAATTGCCTGTTTGCTCAAGGCAGGGAGGGATCCTGGAGCTCCTTAGTCCGTGTTTTGGGGGTCTTGGAGCGGCCCCGAAGAGGTGGCTTTGTCGGTGTACGTAATGGAAGTGTGAACTAGCCTGTTTGCTCAAGGCAAGGAGGGATCCTGTGGGTTCTGCAGGGGTCCCCGGGCCTGCCTGTGAGCCTGTCTCCCCCCTCTCCAGCACCCTGCGAGCTCTCCGGGGACCTGGAGAGGCATTTTCAGGATTCTCTCTGCACCCTTTTCCCCCTACAAAAATGACTTTTAAATGGATACTTTTGGATGTAAATGGTTCACTGTGTCACGGCTAGGGGTCTCTGAAACAATCAGCACTTAGGGGCTGCAGGAGCACTTTAGCCGCCTTGTAAACACCCTTTCCTGGGTAAAACAATCCATTTATTTCCGCCTGCTTTCCATCAGCAACCTGCCCAGTCATTTCAAACGGTTTCAAATAGTTTTTTCCACTTTTAAAAACAGCTTTCTGCCCTGCAAATGATTTCTAATCATTATTACCGTCATGGAGGAGCTGCAGGGACACTTTACCCGCCTTTAAACACTTTTTTTCCTGGGTAAAAAATCAATTTATTTCCGCCTGCTTTCCATCAGCACCAGCCAGTCATTTCAAACGGTTTCAAAATCGTTTTTTCACTTTTACAAACAGCTTTCTGCCCTGGAAATTATATCTACTCATTATTACCGTCATGGAGGAGCGGCAGGAAACACTTTACCCGCCTTCTAAACACTATTATCTGGCTAAAACAATCAATGTATTTCGCCAGGGTCACAGCTGCTGCTGCTGCTGCTGCTTGCTGCTCTCCCTCCCTATATTCACAGCAATCTTACCCAGCTTTCACACACTAATTCCTGGGTAAGAACGCCATGTACATCTCCATGGATGAAATGGACATATCCTCCCTATATTCACAGCAATCTTACCCAGCCTTTCACACACTAATTCCTGGGTAAGAAAGCCCTGTACATCTCCCTGGATGAAAATGGCCATATCTTCCCTAAATTCACATCAATCTTACCCAGCTTTCACACACTAATCCCTGGGTAATAAAGCCATGTGCACACTGTATTCACATCGATTTTACCCATGTTTCACACACTAATTCCTGGGTAAGAAAGCCACCCTGTACGCGTCGTCAAATGTGGATGAAATGGACAGATCCTGTACATTTCATGCACTTTTAATGGGGTCGTCGAATGTGGATGAAATGGACAGATTCCTGTACATTTCATGCATTTTAATGGGAGTCGTCAGTATATGGAGCTTAGTCCATAATTCCCGGAGGTTCCAGGCCAATTTGGAAGCTTATAGGCGGCCTTGCCATGCGCCCCCACCCGTGGAAAGCAAAAAAAAGTAAAGAAAACGGTCAATTATATGTTAAAATAATCAAAAATGAAGTTTTTGAAAATTCTCGAAAAACGGCTAAGTGCCAACGGAGGAGGGGGTCAAGTCTTCGGCGCTTCGGGACGAAGCCCCGGAGGACTTTTGCACTCCCCCGTTGCAATTTACAAACGGAGAGGGAAACGAGAACCTCCCTTCCTCCGTCCAAAAAATTCATTCATCTTTTCCAAGCTACCATCTGCACAAAATCGGAAACCCGGTTTTTAAGAGCACTAGAAAAAAACGAGCTATTTTCACATGATGGTGAAATCATGGAGGAATGTATCCGCCTTCATGAGCACTTTGGATCGGATGAAATGTTGCCTGGAGGACCCCCAATCCTGGTTCTCACAAAAACTTTAAGTTTTCAAACTGGTCTCTGGAGGAATGCAAGGGGAGTTGTCAGGGGACTCTACCCGCCTCAAGAGGCACTATTTTGGGATACATTTTATCCATTTTCACCCCTTTCTAGGTTCTTCCAAAAAGTTAACTTAGACTTTTTCCGACTCTGGAGGAAGGTAGGGGAGTTGTCAGGGGACTCTACCCGCCTTATGGAACACTATTGTGGGATACAATTTATCCATTTTCACCATTTTCTATGGTCTTCCAAAAAAGTTAACTTAGACTTTTTCCGACTCTGGAGGAAGGTAGGGGGAGTTGTCAGGGGACTCTACCCGACTTATGGAAACACTATTTTGGGGTACTTTTTTCCCATTTTAACCCCTTTTCTCTGGTTCTCCAAAAAGTAAGTCAGACTTTTTTCCTGATTTCTCACTGATCGAATGGCAAACGCGACCCGCCATCGGAGGGCCTCCGCCGGCCCGGCCTCGTGCGGTTGCTCTGGCGGTCGGGTTCCTCTGAACTGCGGGTTCGACTCTGATGGCGGGAGGGTGTGCTGCGCGGGGGTAACCCCGCGGAGCACAGCCTTCCTGCCCGCCCGATATGAAGCGTGACGAGACGAACCGTCTGACTCAGGGGTCCCACCACCGGTCCCGCGGCGGGACGGAGGTTCCGGGCTGGAACCTCCCCACCTCCGCCGCGGTGGCACCCGGCAACACTGTTTCTCGAACCCTCCACTGTGCATAGCTGCGGCAATTGGCCTTGCTCCGGGCACCGGTTCCCCGGGGACAGTGTTCGGTGGCTCCACATGATATATGGTCGACCCTACTTCATAACATGCTACTCTCATCGAATCAGTTATGGTTCCTTTGATTGCTCAACGTTACTTGGGTGACTGTGACACGTCTAGATCTAATACATGTCAACGAACGCTGACCTTCGGTGAAGTTCCGTGGTTCGTGCATTTATCAGATCCAAAACCCATGCGGTGTGCTCTCCGGGGCGCCCTGGGACCTTTGGTGACTCTAGATAACCTCGCAGGCCCTCGTAGCGACCACGGGTAACGGAGAATCATGGTTTGATTCGGGAGAGGGAGCCTTACAACCGGTTACCATGGTATAGGGTTGACCGTACTTCATCACAGGCTACCCGTTTCATCCTGCGTACCAACCACATATGCTTGTCTGCAAAGAATGAACTGCCTGGTCCTGCCCTGGTGTTCCTCTACGGCTAGTGTCCAGCCGTGATATATGGTCGACCCTACTTCATAACATGCTACTCTCATCGAATCAGTTATGGTTCCCTTGATTGCTCAACGTTACTTGGGTGACTGTGACACGTCTAGACCTATTACATGTCAACGAATGCTGACCTTCGGTGAAGTTCCGTGGTTCGTGCATTTATCAGATCCAAAACCCATTGTGGTGTGCTCTCCGGGGCGCCCTGGGACCTTTGGTGACTCTAGATAACCTCGCAGGCCCTCGTAGCGACCACGGGTAACGGAGAATCATGGTTTGATTCGGGAGAGGGAGCCTTACAACCGGTTACCATGATATAGGGTTGACCGTACTTCATCACAGGCTACCCGTTTCATCCTGCGTACCAACCACATATGCTTGTCTGCAAAGAGTGAACTGCCTGGTCCTGCCCTGGTGTTCCTCTACGGCTAGTGTCCAGCCGTCAGCTGTGCTATCAGCAAATTTGACCCGCCATCGGAGGGCCTCCTCCCCGGGTCCACATGCCGGTGCTGGACGGTCGGACTAATCATATTTTACAGGGCTCAGGGGTCTGCTCCTGGAGCGGCCCTGCCATCGGAGGGCCTGCCATCGGAGGCGATGGGCGGACGATAAAGCATCGCAAAATACACCACCTTTAAGTGTTGCCAGGGGCACGAGAAAATCCTCCACTGGAGGGTGGGTGCTGTTTGCTGTGAAGGAGGCCGACTATGGGTGCCGATGGCGGACGATAAAGCACCGCAAATAACCACCTTTAAGTGTTGCCAGGAGCACGAGAACATCCTCCACTGGAGGGTGGGTGCTGCTGCTGTGAATAAGGCCGACTATGGGTGCCGATGGGCGGACGATAAAGCACCGCAAAATACACCACCTTTAAGTGTTGCCAGGGGCACGAGAACATCCTCCACTGGAGGGTGGGTGCTGCTGCTGTGAAGGAGGCCCGACTATGGGTGCCGATGGGCGGACGATTAAAGCACCGCAAATACACCCCCTTAAAGATTCCCAGGGGCACGAGATTCTTGAGGGTTGTGATCATCTGGGTTTAGTCCGTGGGGGAGTGCTTAAGTTCGGGGGCCCGGGGACCCAAGGTGTGCGAGGTTCTGGAAGTACGCATGTCAGGGAGGGATCCTGGAGCTCCTTAGTCCGTGTTTTGGGGGTCTTGGAGCTGGCCCCGAAGAGGTGGCTTTGTCGGTGTACGTAATGGAAGTGTGAACTAGCCTGTTTGCTCAAGGCAGGGAGGGATCCTGGGGCTGCTGCGTCCGTTGTTTTGGGGGTCTTGGAGCGGCCCCCGAAGAGGTGGCTTTGTCGGTGTACGTAATGGAAGTGTGAACTAGCCTGTTTGCTCAAGGCAGGGAGGGAATCCTGTGGGTTCTGCAGGGGTCCCGGGCCTGCCTGTGAGCCTGTCTCCCCCTCTCCAGCACCTGCGAGCTCTCCGGGGTCCTGAGAGGCATTTTCAGGCTTCTCTCTGCACCCTTTTCCCCCTACAAAAATGACTTTTTAAATGGATACTTTTGGATGTAAATGGTTCACTGTGTCACGGCTATGGGTCTCTGAAACAATCAGGCACTTAGGGGCTGCAAGTAACACTTTACCCGCCTTGTAAACACCCTTTTTGGGTTTAAAACAATCCATTTATTTCCTCCTGCTTTCCATCAGCACACGCCAGTCATTTCAAACGGTTTTCAAATAGTTTTTTCACTTTTACAAACAGCTTTCTGCCCTGGAAATGATTTCTAATCATTATTACCGTCATGGAGGAGCTGCAGGGACACTTTACCGCCTTTTAAACACTTTTTCCTGGGTAAACAATCAATTTATTTCCGCCTGCTTTCCATCAGCACCCGCCAGTCATTTCAAACGGTTTCAAATCGTTTTTTTCACTTTTACAAACAGCTTTCTGCTTATCCCATAATTCCCGGAGGTTCCAGGCCGAATTTGGAAGCGTATAGGCGGCCCCTGCCATGCGCCCCCACCCTTGGAAAGCAAAAAAAAGTAAAGAAAACGGTCAATTATATGTTAAAATAATCAAAAATGAAGTTTTTGAAAATTCTCGAAAGCAATGTACATGTACATGCCTGATTGCCTTTGCTTTTTACTGTACCATGATTATTTTACTTCATTGTTAGGAACATCAAATACATTTGACTTTATCACTGCATTTGTACTTTAAGTTACTTATTACTTATTGGTTAGTTAATGACTTGTTGTTTTAAGAACTTGCCCTGAAATAAAATGTCTGTTGTACACGTTCTTAGCAGCAATGAGATTTTTTTTACAGATTTTAATATCATATTATTACAATTAATTTGGCTTGTAGCGGTAGACTTCATCTTATATGCGCTGTGGAGTCTATTTTATATAACATTACAAGATTCTTCTTATTACATTATTTGCTTATTGTGCTCATTGTATGTGCTGTGACTTAGGCATAAATGGACCCAATCACCCCCCCCCCCCCCCCATTTTGATGGGGTGGACAGGAACGAAGGGAAAAGTCACATGAGAAAGTGTTTAGCTTGCAATATTGAAGGTAGCAAGGTTGAGTGCAGAGACTGAGGGAACACAAAGAGGTAGTCAGAACACCACATCGCACCGGCCTTCACTTTGTATGGGAGCCGCGCTCCCCGCAGAGCTAGGAAGCAACATTATGGTTTCCCGCTATATCTGAAGAAAACGTTAGAGAAAACAAATGAGTATGATGGTGCCAGAGTAGGGAGGGACTTCCACAGGCCGGCCGAATGCTGATTGGAGGATCGTGTTGCCAAGAGACTCTATCTGAGTCTGTGCACCAACCAAAGAGAACCAAGTCTAAACCACGGTATCTCTTCAGCTAGTCTTGACCAATCAAAAATGTACGGGCAACGCCCTGTGTCATAAAATGTATTGTCGCACGAGGTTCGAGCTCTTGACGGACTTTGGTGGTTACAGATTACAGCTTTGCTGCCTGTGATTCCCGGAGACGTGACGAGTCCTTGGCCAAGTGATATATATCTTTTGCTTCTCTTTACAATAAATAGTTCAACTTAGAAGTTGTCTGTCTTTTCTGGAATTCTGAACCCAACAGCGCCGCAATTCTTTTTTCAAAATTGCTACACAATAACATATTTACAAGAACCAGATCTGCATTCAAGTAATTTACTAACAACATTCACCTACGTATGTGCATTTTCTGGAAATATGTCAGTCTATGCAAAATGGTTAGCTTCAACTATGCCACACTTATAAACAATGCTAAAAACTAAACACGTCTATAGAGGCTCCACATTAACTGGTTTTAGCAAGAGAACCTCAGGATAAAAAAAGTTATAAGACACACAAGTAAAAACACAGGTTCTCCGATTTCTTCAGTAAAACCGTGACTTGTATTGAAAGTGACCGCTTTCCAGAGACCAGAGCTTAATTATAGAGTTTTGGGAGTAGTGGAGCAGAATGGATGCCCCAGACCACTCTGTGACACGAGGAGAGTGGACATTTAAACCGTGGTCTGGAAGAATGACAGGGGTCATGTCAAAAACTGAATAACGTGCCATTGCAAGAGCAGGCGTAGACCCTAGGTTTTATGAGGCCACAGAAACAGAAAAAACAAAGGGTATCACATCATCTATTAAAACAAACTGCAATCTAAAGTATTATATTCTAATTTTTGTGTGTTTTATTGCATTTACTTTTACTATATAAATTGTACAGCACTTTGGTCAACTGTTTTAAAATGTGCTTCATCAATACATTTGACATTGTCATTGACATAGTCTTTTCTATTCTGTTCACCCCAATGATTTCACAGAAAACTAAAGCAAAGAAAGCGTTTTGAATAACTGTTGTGTGGTGGAAGCACTGCCACTCTGAAAACAAATGCCTTAGCTCAACAAAGAAAATCAACGCAACAGTTTGCATCGATGTTTATTGAGTTAAGACAACTTCTAATGAAATTGTCTTAAGCAACAAAGTTATTTGAGTTAGGGAGAAGGCTTTTCCTCTACAGTCAGAGGTGTGTTTAATTACCACTTACTTCATAATTGGAGCATAAACACAAGTTTTGAAGTTGAGTACTCAAAAGATTAAGTTGTTCCGGCTAGTTTTACCACATGATTTAAAAAGGTATTTTAAGTTGTATGTACTTAATTACCATCATTGTGAACACACGGTTTTAAGTTGACAACCATTTATAAATTAAGTTGTTCCAAATATATTGTATTCAATAGTTTTTTTCTTAGCTTTTTCATGTTTTTGCCTTTAAAGAAAGAAATTAATTGATTCCACAACAAAAATATTAGGCAATTCACTTTTTATTTTGAACTGCAGTTGTTTATTTCAACACATGAGGTTTCAATCAGGAGAGACTTCATTTAGTTGGAACATTTATTGACACATGCCATATGATAAGGTGCATGAAACACCTGACATCACAGCTGACTGCAGGAGAGAGGAGAACCATTTCATAGTTTGGCTGCAGCTCGCTGATTGGCTGCTGGAGAATGAGGTGAAATGTGATAGGTTAAAGAGAACGCCTGTGATGAGCTGATTATATGCAGCTGCGGAGTGAATGTATACACACCCAGTCTTCCTGAAAGAACTTGCGCTGAGCTTCATTTCAATCTTGAAAAAAAGATAAAAAAAACACATTTAAATTGCCCCACAAATAATAAATAAACGCATTAGCCATATTACCATGGGACACGGGGACACAGCTGATACATGCTGCCATCACATCGAAGTTAGAGGCCTTTGCAGATGTAAAACCAGTGCCAAATATGTAACATCTGTAAAGTGTTTTTAAAGCTACAGAAACAAACTCTCAATGGCCACCAGTCTGCAGATCACACATCCATTTGACAAGAGAAGTAACAAAGATGTTTACACTGCCGACAGTCATTATTTCAAACAGCATGAACACATTTAACGCAGAATGCTTGCTCATTCATTTGTTTCCCTCCCTCACCGTAAGGGCCTCGGGCCGGCCGTGGACAGAATCGGGCCTCCAAAAAGTTTCCCTAGGGGGGTCCCCACGAAGCCTCTAAAAATAAGCGGTCGCCGCCGACGCGTCCGGGCCGCCCGGGACGATCGCCCCGGGCAAAAAAACCTAAGCTCGAGCACCAGAGGGGGCCGCGCTGCGATTTTCCAAAGTTTTCGTCGTTTTGCCGAAACGCGCGCCTCGTCCCAGGGGGGCCGTTGCCCTCTTCCAATACATAAAACACAATGTATACGTATTTGAAGTGGACAGTCCACTCCAAATACCGTATATGATCCTAGTTATGTATTTGAAGTGGGCAGTCCACTTCAAATACCCTAGATAAAGCAGTTATGTATTTGAAGTGGACAGTCCACTTAAAATACTTGACTAGTGTCCTCTGTATCACAGGAAGCTGATACTTCAACTGTGCTATGTAGGCCACCTTGCGATTCATTCTGTGTGGAAATGGAGACAATTGGAACGATGTCAAACTACTTAGCAACCTGCAGGGTCTCCAAACGTGTGCAGGGACATTTGGGCCAATTGATCACACCTACACAGTTTGGGTGGCCATTCACACTTGTTGACTCTCTAAAATCAGTTGTGAATATGGAAATGTGCATGTCCACTTCAAATACATTACCGCAGTCTCTTGTTGTATTTGTAGTGGACAGTCCACTTCATATACATTACCATGTTGTCCTGTGTATTTGAAGTGGACAGTCACACTTCAAATACCCTAGATAAAGCAGTTATGTATTTGAAGTGGACAGTCCACTTCAAATACATTACCACAATGTCCTGTGTATTTGAAGTGGACAGTCCACACCTGGGAGCTCTCCAGGGTCCTGGAGAGTCATTTTAAACGGTTTAAAATTGTTTTTTCACTTTAAAAAAAAACGTTCTGCCCTATAAATGATTTTAATCATTATTACCATTATTAAGGGGCTGCAGGAACACTTTTCCCACGTTTCAAAACACTTATTCCTGGGTATAAATGCCATGTTATGCCTCCTGCTCTCTGGGTAAAATATCCTACTATTTAAAACACTTTTGCCGACGTTTCAAGCCATTTTCCCCACGTTTCAAACACTTATTCCTGGGTAAAAACTCACCCTGCGATTCATTGGTGTGGAAATGGGACAATTGGACGATGTCAAACTATTTAGCAACCTTGCAGGGTCTCCAAACGTGTTGCAGGGACATTTGGGGCCCATTGATCACACCTACACAGTTTGGGGGCCATTCACACGTGTTGACTCTCTAAAAACAGTTGGAATATGGAAATGTGTATGTCCACTTCAAATACATTACCGCAGTTGTCTTGTGTATTTGTAGTGGACAGTCCACTTCAAATACATTACCATGTTGTCCTGTGTATTTTAAGTGGACAGTCCACTTAAAATACCCTAGATTAAAGCAGTATGTATTTGAAGTGGACAGTCCACTTCAAATACATTACCACAATGGTCCTGTGTATTGAAGTGGACAGTCCACACCTGGGAGCTCTCCAGGGTCCTGGAGAGTCATTTTAAACGGTTTTAAATTGTTTTTTCACTTTAAAAAAAAACGTTCTGCCTTATAAATGATTTTAATCATTATTACCGTTATTAAGGGGCTGCAGGAACACTTTCCCCACTTTTCAAACACTTATTCCTGGGTATAAATGCCATGTTATGCCTCCTGCGCTCTGGGTAAAAATATCCTACTATTTAAAACACTTTTGCCGACGTTTCAAGCCATTTTCCCCACGTTTCAAACAATTATTCCTGGGTGGAAACTCACCCTGCGATTCATTGGTGTGGAAATGGGACAATTGGACGATGTCAAACTACTTAGCAACCTTGCAGTGTCTCCAAACTTGTTGCAGGGACACGTAAGGCCCATTGGATCACACCTACACAGTTTGGGGGCCATTCACACTGGTTGACTCTCTAAAAACAGTTGGAATATGGAAATGTGCATGTCCACTTCAAATACATTACCGCAGTGTCTTGTGTATTTGTAGTGGACAGTCCACTTCAAATACATTACCACAGTGTCCTGTGTATTTGAAGTCGACAGTCCACTTCAAATACATGACTAGAGTGTCCTCTGTATCACAGGAAGCTGATACTTGAACTGTGCTATGTAGGCCACCTTGCGATTCATTCTGTGTGGAAATGGAGACAATTGGACAATGTCAAACTATGTAGCAACCTTGCAGGGTCTCCAAACGTGTTGCAGGGACACGTGGGGCCCATTGATCACACCTACACAGTTTGGGGGCCATTCACACTGGTTGACTCTCTAAAAACAGTTGGAATATGGAAATGTGCATGTCCACTTCAAATACATTACCACAGTGTCTTGTGTATTTGTAGTGGACAGTCCACTTCAAATATATTACCATGTTGTCCTGTGTATTTGTAGTGGACAGTCCACTTCAAATACATTACCCGCAGTGTCTGGTGTATTTGTAGTGGACAGTCCACTTCAAATACATTACCATGTTGTCCTGTGTATTTGAAGTGGACAGTCCACTTCAATACATTACCACAATGTCCTGTGTATTTGAAGTGGACAGTCCACACCTGGGAGCTTTCCAGGGTCCTGGAGAGTCATTTTAAACGGTTTATAAAATTGTTTTTTCACTTTAAAAAAAAAACGTTCTGCCCTATAAATGATTTTAATCATTATTACCGTTATTAAGGGGCTGCAGGAACACTTTTCCCACGTTTCAAACACTTATTCCTGGGTATAAATGCCATGTTATGCCTCCTTCTCTCTGGGTAAAATATCCTACTATTTAAAAACACTTTTGCCGACGTTTCAAGCCATTTTTCCCCACGTTTCAAAAACTTATTCCTGGGTAGAAACTCACCCTGCGATTCATTCGTGTGGAAATGGGACAATTGGACGATGTCAAACTACTTAGCAACCTTGCAGGGTCTCCAAACGTGTTGCAGGGACACGTAAGGCCCATTGGATCACACCTACACAGTTTGGGGGCCATTCACACTGGTTGACTCTCTAAAAACAGTTGGAATATGGAAATATGCATGTCCACTTCAAATACATTACCCGCAGTGTCTTGTGTATTTGTAGTGGACAGTCCACTTCAAATACATTACCATGTTGTCCTGTGTATTGTAGTAGACAGTCCACTTCAAATACATTACCACAGTGTCCTGTGTATTTGAAGTAGACAGTCCACTTCAAATACCCTAGATAAAGCAGTTATGTATTTGAAGTGGACAGTCCACTTCAAATACATGACTAGTGTCCTCTGTATCACAGGAAGCTGATACTTCAACTGTGCTATGTAGGCCACCTTGCGATTCATTCTGCTTGGAAATGGAGACAATTGGACGATGTCAAACTACTTAGCAACCTTGCAGGGTCTCCAAACGTGTTGCAGATACATTTGGGGCCCATTGATCACACCTACACAGTTTGGGGGCCATTCACACTGGTTGACTCTCTAAATAAGTTGGAATATGGAAATGTGCATGTCAACTTCAAATACATTACCCGCAGTGTCTTGTGTATTTGTAGTGGACAGTCCACTTCAAATACATTACCATGTTGTCCTGTGTATTTGAAGTGGACAGTCCACTTCAAATACATTACCACAATGTCCTGTGTATTTGAAGTGGACAGTCCACACCTGGGAGCTCTCCAGGGTCCTGGAGAGTCATTTTAAACGGTTTTAAAATTGTTTTTTCACTTTAAAAAAAAAACGTTCTGCCCTATAAATGATTTTAATCATTATTACCATTATTAAGGGGCTGCAGGAACACTTTTCCCACGTTTCAAACACTTATTCCTGGGTATAAATGCCATATTATGCCTCCTGCTCTCTGGGTAAAATATCCTACTATTTAAAACACTTTTGCCAACGTTTCAAGCCATTTTCCCCACGTTTCAAACACTTATTCCTGGGTAGAAACTCACCCTGCGATTCATTGGTGTGGAAATGGAGAAAATTGGACAATGTCAAACTACTTAGCAACCTTGCAGGATCTCCAAACTTGTTGCAGGGACACGTGGGGCCCATTGATCACACCTACATAGTTTGGGGGCCATTCACACTGGTTGACTCTCTAAAAACAGTTGGAATATGGAAATGTGCATGTCCACTTCAAATACATTACCATGTTGTCCTGTGTATTTGAAGTGGACAGTCCACTTCAAATACATTACCACAATGTCCTGTGTATTTGAAGTGGACAGTCCACACCTGGGAGCTCTCCAGGGTCCCGGAGAGTCATTTTAAACGGTTTTAAAATTGTTTTTTTCACTTTAAAAAAAAACGTTCTGCCCTATAAATGATTTTAATCATTATTACCGTTATTAAGGGGCTGCAGGAACACTTTTCCAACGTTTCAAACACTTATTCCTGGGTATAAATGCCATGTTATGCCTCCTGCTCTGTGGGTAAAATATCCTACTATTTAAAACACTTTTGCCGACGTTTCAAGCCATTTTCCCCACGTTTCAAACACTTATTCCTGGGTAGAAACTCACCCTGCGATTCATTGGTGTGGAAATGGAACAATTGGACGATGTCAAACTACTTAGCAACCTTGCAGTGTCTCCAAAACGTGTTGCAGGGACACGTAAGGCCCATTGGATCACACCTACACAGTTTGGGGGCCATTCACACTTGTTGACTCTATAAAAACAGTTGGAATATGGAAATGTGCATGTCCACTTCAAATACATTACCAGCAGTGTCTTGTGTATTTGTAGTGGACAGTCCACTTCAAATACATTACCATGTTGTCCTGTGTATTTGTAGTGGACAGTCCACTTCAAATACATTACCACAGTGTCCTGTGTATTTGAAGTGGACAGTCCACTTCAAATACATGACTAGAGTGTCCTCTGTATCACAGGAAGCTGATACTTGAACTGTGCTATGTAGGCCACCTTGCGATTCATTCTGTGTGGAAATGGAGACAATTGGACGATGTCAAACTATTTAGCAACCTTGCAGGGTCTCCAAACTTGTTGCAGGGACACGTGGGGCCCATTGATCACACCTACATAGTTTGGGGGCCATTCACACTGGTTGACTCTCTAAAAACAGTTGGAATATGGAAATGTGCATGTCCACTTCAAATACATTACCGCAGTGTCCTTGTGTATTTGTAGTGGACAGTCCACTTCAAATACATTACCATGTTGTCCTGTGTATTTGAAGTGGACAGTCTACTTCAAATACCCTAGATAAAGCAGTTATGTATTTGAAGTGGACAGTCCACTTCAAATAAATTACCATGTTGTCCTGTGTATTTGAAGTGGACAGTCCACTTCAAATACCCTAGATAAAGCAGTTATGTATTTGAAGTGGACAGTCCACTTCAAATACATTACCACAGATTCCTGTGTATTTGAAGTGGACAGTCCACTTAAAATACCCTAGATAAAGCAGTTATGTATTTGAAGTGGACAGTCCACTTCAAATACATGACTAGAGTGTCCTCTGTATCACAGGAAGCTGATACTTGAACTGTGCTATGTAGGCCACCTTGCGATTCATTCTGTGTGGAAATGGAGACAATTGGACGATGTCAAACTATTTAGCAACCTTGCAGGGTCTCCAAACGTGTTGCAGGGACATTTGGGGCCCATTGATCACACCTACACAGTTTGGGGGCCATTCACACTGGGTGACTCTCTAAAAACAGTTGGAATATGGAAATGTGCATGTCCACTTCAAATACATTACCGCAGTGTCCTTGTGTATTTGTAGTGGACAGTCCACTTCAAATACATTACCACAGTGTCCTGTGTATTTGAAGTGGACAGTCCACTTCAAATACCCTAGATCAGGGGTGGCAAACATACGGCCCGCGGGCCGGATCCGGCCCGGGAGGCATTCCAGCTTGGCCCACGGAGCTGAAGGATTTTGCTAAGTAGGCTACTGTATGAGAGGAGGGAGAAAAAAACTGCTATTTTGAATCCTTCCACTAGTGGGCGCACTACCGCACCGGTACCAGTGAGAGCGCAGCCAGACTGTAAAAAAAGTGATGAGTAAGAGTAGTGATTGCAGTCAATAACCTCTGACACTCTCATCCCCAAATGTCTCTGTCAAAAAAGAGAAAAGTGGACACGGAGTGCCGAGTTTTCCAAGAAAAATGGACCGCATCCTATTTTTTTACAGAGGTAAATGGAAAACCTGTATGCTTGGTGTGTTTGCAGCAAGTTGCTGTGCCCAAAGAATATAATATTCGCCGCCATTATGAGACTCACCATGGAGAGAAATACGACTGCTTGCAAGGACAACGGAGAAAAGAAAGATAAATGACCTGCTATCAGGTCTAAAGAAACAACAGGCCGTTTTTACCCGGAGCCGAGATATAAGTGACGCAGCCGTGAAAGCCAGCTATCTCATCGCTAACGAAATAGCATCAGCCTCAAAGCCATACTCTGAGGGTGAGTTTGTGAAAACATGCATGCTGAAGGCTGCAGAAATCGTGTGTCCTGAGAAGCGACAGGCTTTTTCCAACATTAGTCTAACGAGGAATACAGTGAAGGATAGGATTGCCGATCTTTCAGCAGATTTGGATAGCCAGAAAAAAATAAAAGTCAAGTCATTCGTAGCATTTTCAGTTGCAATCGATGAGAGCACTGACATTACAGATGTTGCTCAACTGGCCATATTCATTCGTGTGTAGATGAGACTTTAACGGTCACCGAAGAGTTCCTTGAGTTGGTTCCTATGACAGACACCACTAAAGCGGATGACATTTTTAGCGCTCTTGTTGAAGCACTGGACAGGGTCGGAGTGGACTGGACCCGTGCTGTCAGTCTGGCTACAGATGGCGCACCATCAATGATCGGGAAAAAAGCAGGTGTTGCCACGAAATTCAGGGAGAAAGTACAAGCAGCAAATGGAGGAGATCGTTTTTGGACATTCCACTGTATTTTGCACCAGGAGGCATTGTGTTGCAAGACGTTAAAAATGGATCACGTCATGAAAGTGGTTGTCCAAACTGTTAATTTCATCCGAGCCAGAGGGCTGAATCACCGTCAGTTCGACAGCCTCCTCAGTGATAAAGACATCACCTGTAGCCTACCATATCACACTGAAGTAAGGTGGTTGAGCCGAGGTGCCGTGCTGAAGCGTTTTTTCTGATCTACGCGAGGAAATTGGACAGTTCATGGAGAAAAAGGGTAAGCCAGTGCATGAATTAAAAAACCCAGAATGGCTGCAGGACCTTGCATTTATGGTGGATATTTCAGAGCACTTGAATAATCTGAATATAACGATGCAAGGTCGCAAAAAAGTTGTCAGAATATTATGACAGCATACGCGCATTTAAATTGAAGCTGGCTTTGTGGGAGACACAGCTGTCAAGTGGTGACCCTGCTCATTTCCCTCATCTAAGAAATGTGCATTTGACCGGAGTTACTGCTGACATGAGTCGGTACAAAGACAAAATTACGGAATTGCTGCGGGAGTTTGAGCGGCGGTTTCAGGTCTTTGGTGAGCTTGAGACAGAGTTTGCAGTGTTTCGCTCGCCATTTGCAGTTAAGGCTGCGGATCTGCCCGTCGACATACAACTTGAGATAATCGACTTACAATGTGATCAGGATTTAAAGGACAAATTTGCCTCATCGGATTTGGGCACATTTTATCGGTATCTTTTGCCAGGATACCCCAAATTGACAGCCCTGGCAGCAAAAGTTTTGAGCATGTTTGGGACCACCTACCTTTGTGAACAGGTTTTCTCTGTAATGAACATTACTAAAACAAAGCTGCGCTCAAGACTCACACACAAGTGCCTGAATGAACTCATTAAATTGGCTGCTAGTCAGGATTTTAAGCCTGATATTGATGCCATTGTGAGGGCTAAAAGATGTCAAGTTTCAGGAGCAAATTAATCAGTGACGTGAAAATAAGAACCTACTGAAATATTTGAACATGTTATATTATTCTGTCATAGAACATTGTGTATTATAATGTCAATCAGCAGCTGCATTAGGCAAACAATAGTTTGATTTGATGTGACACTGTGGCTGCACTGCCCCAACTTCTTTTTAAAATATAGAAATGTTATATCTTCAAGGCAAGGGGGGTAACTCAAACTCCTCACTTAATAGCTCCCACGTTTTTATTTGTATTTTGTGGTGAGTCAGTTCAGGTGGAAACTGTGATCTGTTGTAAAGAACATATGTGTAGCACTTGAAATTGCACTTGTTTTTTCTTAATAAATGTCAGTTTGTTCATAACGTTTTGCGTCTCATTACATGTGGACATTTTCCGAATGTACTTGTAGCCTACTTATTTGCACTTAAACAGAAATATTGTCGTTATAGGGCCTGTGGGTTATTATGCTATGATTTTACTAGTCCGGCCCACTTTAGATCAAAGTGGGCAGTATGTGGCCCCTTAACTGAAATGAGTTTGCCACCCCTGCCCTAGATAAAGCAGTTATGTAGTTGAAGTGAACAGTCCACTTCAAATACATGACTAGTGTCCTCTGTATCACAGGAAGCTGATACTTGAACTGTGCTATGTAGGCCACCTTGCGATTCATTCTGTGTGGAAATGGAGACAATTGGACGATGTCAAACTATTTAGCAACCTTGCAGGGTCTCCAAACTTGTTGCAGGGACACGTGGGGCCCATTGGATCACACCTACACAGTTTGGGGGCCATTCACACTGGTTGACTCTCTAAAAACAGTTGGAATATGGAAATGTGCATGTCCACTTCAAATACATTACCACAGTGTATTGTGTATTTGTAGTGGACAGTCCACTTCAAATACATTACCACAATGTCCTGTGTATTTGAAGTGGACATTCCACTTCAAATACATGACTAGAGTGTCCTCTGTATCACAGGAAGCTGATACTTGAACTGTGCTATGTTGGCCACCTTGCGATTCATTCTGTGGAAATGGAGACAATTGGACGATGTCAAACTATTTAGCAACCTTGCAGGGTCTCCAAACTTGTTGCAGGGACACGTGGGGCCCATTGATCACACCTACACAGTTTGGGGGCCATTCACACTGGTTGAATCTCTAAAAACAGTTGGAATATGGAAATGTGCATGTCCACTTAAAATACATTACCGCAGTGTCTTGTGTATTTGTAGTGGACAGTCCACTTCAATACATTACCATGTTGTCCTGTGTATTTGAAGTGGACAGTCCACTTCAAATACCCTAGATAAAGCAGTTATGTATTTGAAGTGGACAGTCCACTTCAAATACATTACCACAATGTCCTGTGTATTTGAAGTGGACAGTCCACACCTGGGAGCTCTCCAGGGTCCTGGAGAGTCATTTTAAACGGTTTAAAATTGTTTTTTTCACTTTAAAAAAAAAATATGGAAATGTGCATGTCCATTTCAAATACATTACCGCAGTGTCTTGTGTATTTGAAGTGGACCGTCCACTTCATTTTTTTCTCAAATTATGATTTTCTGCCTAACAAAACTTGACTGATTGATTTAATTATTATCTGGAGCCCTGAAATTCTATACCAGTGTACTACATATAGCAGGGAATATTTGCTGTGAATATCAATTGCGTCACTCATATGCTTGAGTTTATATCAATGTTATGACACGGAAATGTGGTTTGTCCCATTGTGCTACAAATTCGTATCTTTTGATAACAACGTCTGATCGGTTCGGGATCAATGGCTATTCCCCACCTTTAATTATTCCGCATCCAATGGTAACCTCCCTGGGTCTCTAGGACCTCAGGGGGCGGAGCTAGGGCAGAGCGTCAGATTCTGAAAATGGGATTTCACGTTTTTTAATTATAAATATGTTATAGGAGCAAACGGTAGCAGATGGATCCCTGCAATTCTACACAAATGTACTACATATAGCAGGGAATATTTGCTGTGAATATAAATTGCGTCACTCATATGCTTGACTTTCTATCAAGACACAGAAATGTGGTTTGTCCGATAGTGCTACTAATTCGTATCTTTTGATAACAACGTCTGATCGGTTCGGGATCAATGGCTATTCCCCACCTTTCATTATTCCGCATCCAATGGTACCCTCCCTGAGTCTCTAGGACCTCAGGGGGCGGAGCTAGGGCAGTCAGACGTAAATGGCAGTAATGCATGATGGCATTTGATTGAAAAAAGTTCTGGGTGGCTTAGGGTTCCCATATTTCATATTTCTTATCTGGGCCCTATTTAGAGGCCCCCTGTGTCCCCAAATGTTGCAAGCGGGTTCCACACAAGTGCAACAACACACTCTCAAAGTTTCGGAGCGCCAACCACATTTTTTCAACGAGTTACAGACCACTATTTCCCCATGTAAGTCAATGGGAAAAAGTGTTTCCGGGCCCAGCAACCAAAAGGAAGTGTAGTACCGCCGTTTGACCAGCACGAATATTCTCATCAGACTCCGGCGCACTTCCTGGGGGCTTGGGTTGTATCTGTCACTACCCGATCCGTCCCCCTGCCCGATCGGTACTGCGCATGTGCGCGATGGTCCGCCATATTGGACAACTCCGGACGGCAACACCAGATGGACACTTGACACAGTGGCTTTTAGCAAAGCTCAAAAGAAAACTCGAGAGAGATGAGTTATTGTTATTACAACGTGACTTCACTATTATTTAACAACTCTTTTTATTGGGTTCTTTTATTTGGGGTTAAGTACATTGTCAGAATAAGTGAGGAATGAATTTAACATACTCTAGGGACCAGAGGGTACAATGGTCGGACATTTACTACCGGCCGCGGTCTGCCTAGTGCCAGGGTCCATATAACCGACCGCAATGCATAGCGGGAAGTCGGTTATATAGACATCAACAAAATAAGTGTTTAACGGTGACTAGTTTATGCGGGGAAAAGAGTGCTCAGAATCGGATTAAACAGGCCATTTCATCCACACCTCACGACTCCCATCAAAAGTGATTGAAATGTACAGGAATCTGTACATTTCATCCACATTTGACGACCCGAGCAGGGTGACTTTGTTACCCAGGAATAAGTGTCTGACAGTCGGGGAAGATTACTTTAAACACAGGGTACACATGGCTGCATTACCCAGCAATTAGTGTGTGAAAGATGGGTAAGTTTGCTGTGAATTTAAGGGAGATATGGCCCTTTCAAACAGGGAGATGTACACAGCTTTATTACCCCGGATTTAGTGTCTCAAAGCCCGGTAACATTACTTTAAATGCATGGTGCACATGGCTGCATTACCCAGCAATTAGTGTGTGAAAGATGGGTAAGTTTGATGTGAATTTAAGCAAGATATGGCCATTTCATCCACACCTCACGACTCCCATTAAAAATGCATGAAATGTACAGGAATCTGTCCATTTCAATCACATTTGATGAACCGTCCAGGGTGACTTTGTTACCCAGGAATAAGTGTCTGAAAGCTGGGGAAGATTACTTTAAATGCAGGGTACACATGGCTGCATTACCCAGCAATTAGTGTGTGAAAGCTGGGTAAGTTTGATGTGAATTTAAGGAAGATATGGCCATTTCATCCACACCTGATGACTCCCATACAAAGTGATTGACATGTACAGGAATCTGTCCATTTCATTCACATTTCTTACCCAGGAATTAGTGTCTGAAAGCTGGGTAAGATTACTTTAAATACAGTGTGCACATGGCTTTATTACCCATGAATTAGTGTGTGAAAGCTGGGTGAGTTTGCTGTGAATTTAGGGAGGGAGAGCAGCAGCAGCAGCAGCAGCAGCAGCAGGCTGTGACCCTGGCGGACATAAATTGATTGTTTTAGCCAGGAATAAGTGTTTAGAAGGCGGGTAAAGTGTTCCTGCAGCTCCTCCATGACGGTAATAATGATTAGATATAATTGCCAGGGCAGAAAGCTGTTTTTAAAAGTGAAAAAAACGATTTGAAACCGTTTGAAATGACTGGCGGGTGCTGATGGAAAGCAGGCGGAAATACATTGATTGTTTACCCATGAAAAGGTGTTTAAAAGGCGGGTAAAGTGTCCCTGCAGCTCCTCCATGACGGTAATAATGATTAGAAATCATTTACAGGGCAGAAAGCTGTTTTTAAAAGTGAAGAAAACGATTTGAAACCGTTTGAAATGACTGGCGGGTGCTGATGGAAAGCAGGCGGAAATACATTGATTATTTACCCAGCAAAAGGTGTTTACAAGGCGGGTAAAGTGTTACTGCAGCCCCTAAGTGCCTGATTGTTTCAGAGACCCATAGCCGTGACACAGTGAACCATTTACATCCAAAAGTATCCATTTAAAAGTCATTTTTGTAGGGGGGAAAGGGTGCAGAGAGAAGCCTGAAAATGCCTCTCCAGGACCCCGGAGAGCTCGCAGGTGCTGGAGAGGGGGAGACAGGCTCACAGGCAGGCCCGGGGACCCCTGCAGAACCCACAGCTGCTGGGTATCGACAAGGCGGTTTGGCAGTCCGCCTTTCAGCACCCAAACTCGGCCCTGAGACAGCCAGCCAGCCCCCCTCAGCTACTAGGAGCCAATATCCATCCAGCAGAGTCGGGCCGGGTCAGTACTTGGATGGGAGACCGCCTGGGAATACCCGGTGCTGTAAGCATTTTGTTGTTAAATACAGGCACATCCGTGGTGATAAGACAATATTTATAACCGAAAATAGCATGCTACACGTGGGTAGATTAGTTGCAAAGGTCGGGTGGTCTGTTTTAAGTCAGTTTGAAATTAAAATGGGTCATTCAGAAACTGCTATTTCTGAATAAATAGCACTTTCTGAACACATGTCAAACAGACATTCCTATTAAAAGTTATCAATTAGTAGCACGATCGGACACGAGCACTCTGTTTATTTCACACTGCAAGGAGACCGAGCTTGAAAAGCACCTCTCTGTGGCCGCTCCAAGACCCCCAAAACACGGACTAAGGAGCTCCAGGATCCCTCCCTGCCTTGAGCAAACAGGCTAGTTCACACTTCCATTACGTACACCGACAAAGCCACCTCTTCGGGGCCGCTCCAAGACCCCCAAAACACGGACGCAGCAGCTCCAGCATCTCTCCCTGACATGAGCAAACAGGTTATTTCAGACTTCCATGAAATACACCGGGGAAAAGCACCTCTCTGTGGCCGCTCCAAGACCCCCAAAACACGGATTAAGGAGCTCCAGGATCTCTCCCTGACATGCGTACTTCCAGAACCTCGCACACCTTGGGTCCCCGGGCCCCCGAACTTAAGCACTCCCCCACGGACTAAACCCAGATGATCACACCCTCAAGAATCTCGTGCCCCTGGGAATCTTAAAGGGGGGTGTATTTTGCGGTGCTTTCTCGTCCGCCCATCGGCACCCATAGTCGGCCTTCTTCACAGCAGCACCACCCACCCTTCAGTGGAGGATTTTTCTCGTGCCCCTGGCAACACTTAAAGGGGGTCTACTTTGCGGTGCTTTCTCGTCCGCCCATCGGCACCCATAGTCGGCCTTCTTCACAGCACCACCTGCCCTGCTGGAGGTTCACACTTTAACTTTTTTTACCCTCTTCTACCTTACAAATCATCCCACACTTGAGCACTCCTCACTCGGACTAAACCCCTCCATGCTACCACCAGAACCAGAATATCGTGCCCCTGGAGAGCTTAAAGGAAAAAAAACCATAGTGGGCTTTAAAAACAGAAGACTTAGTAATTTTAACAAACTTTATTTACAGTAATATTGATAGTAATAAATACAGTAATAAATACATTCACACAGGATATAAAGTATTTACAAGGGGACTGATTACAACAACACACTGCATATTTACAAGTTGATCACTGGCAAAAGTGGGTGAAGTTGGGGCAGAGTATGGCACCCTCTCTTCACCCATGTCTGAGGGGCTGTGTTCGGCCAGTGACTGGTCCCTCGTCGCTCGCCAAGCGTTGGCATGTCTTGGTAGGGAGTCTTGGTAGGGAGCCGGGCTGTGCTCCTCTCCAGAGATGTCACTGTCGATGTCAATACCCGCAAAAGTGTCTTCATTTCCCGCTGCTACTGCTGTCGATGCCGCCGCCGCTGCTTGCAGTGACTCTGTGAAGAGCAACCGAATGTCCGCAGCCTCCTTCAAAGAAGGATTATTCGCGTAAAATTTGTCCGCAGTTGCAGTGTTGTGACACATGAAATCACTAACTCTTTGGCGGTTGCCTTTGTCTTGAAACCTCTTCGCATTATCGGCGTGGACTGTGCGGAGGTCGGTGAAGTTAATGGGACCGTGGAGCCCCACATCAGCCCAGGCCAACCTCAGGGAGTAGGCAAGGTTCCTGGACGGGTTCTTCCCCGCTGTGTATAGGAAGTAGCGGCTCTGGGTGCAGGTCAGCGTACCCTTGATTTCCAGCCACCTCTTCATCCATCCAAATTCTTCCACGGTGAGGTACAGCTGCGCTTCCCCGAACGCGTTGGCCGTCTTGTGGTTGCTTACCTGTTATGACAGAGTTAGAGAGTGTCAATACAATGTCAATCATGCATATAACTGCCAGAATAAATGCATTGATTAATAGCACTCACATGAACCAGGTAGCCGAAGGCAGTGCCAGTTGTATCCGCCTTTCGGACCTCGGCGTTGGTCATGTTGGAGTAGACCCCCGGACGATGGCCGTAAAGGCAGCTCCAATGAAGAGTCATATAGCCATAGAGCAGGGTCCGGGTTGCGGTAGTCGGATTGCTGGCCATCACATCCAGGAGCTGAGGGATGCGAGTGGTGGTCGAAGTCAAGCATGTCATTAGGTCGTTGTGGCTCGGCAGACCTTCCATCTTGTCACGCTTCACTTGCATCTGGTGGACAAGTACTTGTCTCTTCAGGGACTTCAAGATGGCAACTACTTCCCGTTTGATTAAAATCATGTCGGTTTGGCTGAGCCTGCTCCCCTTGCACGGTGTGTCGGCCATGTACTTGAGAAAGTGTGATATATTCTTGATGTAGAAGTCGGAGGTCGTGACCTGAAGGCTTGACTTCATCAGGCTCCTGGACCACCCGCGTATCCTCTTGAGATCCCTCAAAAAGAGCCAGTCAGACAGGCGATTGAACCCGTGAGCCATGAAACTTAGGAACGACTTCACTCTGCTCAGTCTGGAAACTGTGTTTTCCTGGAGCCTCACTGGTGGGTCGATACCTGCATAATGCTCCCGGTATCCTTGAAGATACTCCTCTGTGAAATACAAACAGTACTTTAATGACACATCGTGTGTTACAGAAACTGCATGTGTCACATAGCCAACACACTTACCCATGACCCGTGGGAATGTGATGTCCCGCATTATATTTCCCCGGCCCCTGCCCCGGAACCAGGGGGAATGGATGGGAGGGGAGGTTGACGAGGCCTCGGTATGCATGGTTGCAGGCTCTGAGGAGCTGGATGAATGTGTGTGAGAGCCAGTGGGGGACTCGCTGCAGGCGGGAATGGGAGACTTGCTGCAGGAGGGACCTTTCGACTTGGACAGCCTCGTTAGTGTCGACTCTGTTCGGGGTCGTTTCTTCAGAATGACCCGCTCTCGTTCCTCCCCATCGAACGCGGGCATGTCCCCGGCCCGCTGATCCATCCTCTGTCGCTTGTGCTTTATCCTCTGCTGCAACTTGCAGCGCAGGGATTTCACCTCAGCAGCATATATGTCCCGCTGAGCCCTCACTGCGTTTGCCTCCAGCCTCCATTCTTTGCAGTCCGGGTTGTCACATTCATTCACCGGGGACAAGGGTGGAGGTTGTGACAGTATATCGTCGTCTGCCACCATGTCAACAGCCCAAGCGGTAATCATTTCTATGGTGGGATTTGTCATTCGGAGTTCATAAAGCTCCTTCTTGGCCACTGTCATTTTCATTTTATTTTGAACCACATGTAGTTCCTCCCGGGCCAGCTCAACATGGTCTCTGGCCAAGTGGCGATCCAGCCTTTACGGCCATCGTCCGGGGGTCTACTCCAACATGACCAACGCCGAGGTCCGAAAGGCGGATACAACTGGCACTGCCTTCGGCTACCTGGTTCATGTGAGTGCTATTAATCAATGCATTTATTCTGGCAGTTATATGCATGATTTACATTGTATTGACACTCTCTAACTCTGTCATAACAGGTAAGCAACCACAAGACGGCCAACGCGTTCGGGGAAGCGCAGCTGTACCTCACCGTGGAAGAATTTGGATGGATGAAGAGGTGGCTGGAAATCAAGGGTACGCTGACCTGCACCCAGAGCCGCTACTTCCTATACACAGCGGGGAAGAACCCGTCCAGGAACCTTGCCATCTCCCTGAGGTTGGCCTGGGCTGATGTGGGGCTCCACGGTCCCATTAACTTCACCGACCTCCGCACAGTCCACGCCGATAATGCGAAGAGGTTTCAAGACAAAGGCAACCGCCAAAGAGTTAGTGATTTCATGTGTCACAACACTGCAACTGCGGACAAATTTTACGCGAATAATCCTTCTTTGAAGGAGGCTGCAGACATTCGGTTACTGTTCACAGAGTCACTGCAAGCAGCGGCGGCGGCATCGACAGCAGTAGCAGCGGGAAATGAAGACACTTTTGCGGGTATTGACATCGACAGTGACATCTCTGGAGAGGAGCACAGCCCGGCTCCCTACCAAGACTCCCTACCAAGACATGCCAACGCTTGGCGAGCGACGAGGGACCAGTCACTGGCCGAACACAGCCCCTCAGACATGGGTGAAGAGAGGGTGCCATACTCTGCCCCAACTTCACCCACTTTTGCCAGTGATCAACTTGTAAATATGCAGTGTGTTGTTGTAATCAGTCCCCTTGTAAATACTTTATATCCTGTGTGAATGTATTTATTACTGTATTTATTACTATCAATATTACTGTAAATAAAGTTTGTTAAAATTACTAAGTCTTCTGTTTTTAAAGCCCACTATGGGTTTTTTTCCTTTAAGCTCTCCAGGGGCACGATATTCTGGTTCTGGTGGTAGCATGGAGGTGTTTAGTCCGAGTGAGGAGTGCTCAAGTGTGGGATGATTTGTAAGGTAGAAGAGGGTAAAAAAAAGTTAAAGTGTGAACCTCCAGCAGGGCAGGTGGTGCTGTGAAGAAGGCCGACTATGGGTGCCGATGGGCGGACGGTAAAGCACCGCAAAGTAGACCCCCTTTAAGATTCCCAGGGGCACGAGATTCTTGAGGGTGTGATCATCTGGGTTTAGTCCGTGGGGGAGTGCTTAAGTTCGGGGGCCCGGGGACCCAAGGTGTGCGAGGTTCTGGAAGTACGCATGTCAGGGAGAGATCCTGGAGCTCCTTAGTCCGTGTTTTGGGGGTCTTGGAGCGGCCACAGAGAGGTGCTTTTCAAGCTCGGTCTCCTTGCAGTGTGAAATAAACAGAGTGCTCGTGTCCGATCGTGCTACTAATTGATAACTTTTAATAGGAATGTCTGTTTGACATGTGTTCAGAAAGTGCTATTTATTCAGAAATAGCAGTTTCTGAATGACCCATTTTAATTTCAAACTGACTTAAAACAGACCACCCGACCTTTGCAACTAATCTACCCACGTGTAGCATGCTATTTTCGGTTATAAATATTGTCTTATCACCACGGATGTGCCTGTATTTAACAACAAAACGCTTACAGCACCGGGTATTCCCAGGCGGTCTCCCATCCAAGTACTGACCCGGCCCGACTCTGCTGGATGGATATTGGCTCCTAGTAGCTGAGGGGGGCTGGCTGGCTGTCTCAGGGCCGAGTTTGGGTGCTGAAAGGCGGACTGCCAAACCGCCTTGTCGATACCCAGCAGCTGTGGGTTCTGCAGGGGTCCCCGGGCCTGCCTGTGAGCCTGTCTCCCCCTCTCCAGCACCTGCGAGCTCTCCGGGGTCCTGGAGAGGCATTTTCAGGCTTCTCTCTGCACCCTTTCCCCCCTACAAAAATGACTTTTAAATGGATACTTTTGGATGTAAATGGTTCACTGTGTCACGGCTATGGGTCTCTGAAACAATCAGGCACTTAGGGGCTGCAGTAACACTTTACCCGCCTTGTAAACACCTTTTGCTGGGTAAATAATCAATGTATTTCCGCCTGCTTTCCATCAGCACCCGCCAGTCATTTCAAACGGTTTCAAATCGTTTTTTCACTTTTAAAAACAGCTTTCTGCCCTGTAAATGATTTCTAATCATTATTACCGTCATGGAGGAGCTGCAGGGACACTTTACCCGCCTTTTAAACACCTTTTCATGGGTAAACAATCAATGTATTTCCGCCTGCTTTCCATCAGCACCCGCCAGTCATTTCAAACGGTTTCAAATCGTTCTTTCACTTTTAAAAACAGCTTTCTGCCCTGTAAATGATTTCTAATCATTATTACCGTCATGGAGGAGCTGCAGGGACACTTTACCCGCCTTTTAAACACCTTTTCATGGGTAAACAATCAATGTATTTCCGCCTGCTTTCCATCAGCACCCGCCAGTCATTTCAAACGGTTTCAAATCGTTCTTTCACTTTTAAAAACAGCTTTCTGCCCTGGCAATTATATCTAATCATTATTACCGTCATGGAGGAGCTGCAGGAACACTTTACCCGCCTTCTAAACACTTATTCCTGGCTAAAACAATCAATTTATTTCCGCCAGGGTCACAGCCTGCTGCTGCTGCTGCTGCTGCTCTCCCTCCCTAAATTCACAGCAAACTCACCCAGCTTTCACACACTAATTCATGGGTAATAAAGCCATGTGCACACTGCATTTAAAGTAATCTTACCCAGCTTTCAGACACTAAATCCTGGGTAAGAAAGTCCCCCTGCATGGACAGATTCCTGTACATTTCAATCACTTTTAATGGGAGTCATCAGGTGTGGATGAAATGGCCATATCTTCCTTAAATTCACAGCAAACTTACCCATCTTTCACACACTAATTGCTGGGTAATACAGCCATGTGTACCCTGTGTTTAAAGTAATCTTACCCAGCTTTCAGACACTAATTCCTGGGGAAGAAAGTCACCCTGGACGGGTCATCAAATGTGGATGAAATGTACAGATTCCTGTACATTTCAATCACTTTTGATGGGAGTCGTGAGGTGTGTTTGAAATGGCCATATCTCCCTTAAATTCACAGCAAACTTACCCATCTTTCACACACTAATTGCTGGGTAATACAGCCATGTGTACCCTGTGTTTAAAGTAATCTTACCCAGCTTTCAGACACTAATTCCTGGGGAAGAAAGTCACCCTGGACGGGTCATCAAATGTGGATGAAATGTACAGATTCCTGTACATTTCAATCACTTTTAATGGGAGTCGTGAGGTGTGGATGAAATGGCCTGTTTAATCCGATTCTGAGCACTCTTTTCCCCGCATAAACTAGTCACTGTTAAACACTTATTTTGTTGATGTCTATATAACCGACTTCCCGCTATGCATTGCGGTCGGTTATATGGACCCTGACACTAGGCAGACCGCGGCCGGTAGTAAATGTCCAACCATTGTACCCTCTGGTCCCTAGGGTATATGGATGATTCTCGAAAAACGGCTAAGTGCCAACGGGGGAGGGTGAAAGTCCTGTATACCCTGAGTAATCTTCCCCGACTTTCAGACACTTATTCCTGGGTAACAAAGTCACCCTGCTCGGGTCGTCAAATGTGGATGAAATGTACAGATTCCTGTACATTTCAATCACTTTTGATGGGAGTCGTGAGGTGTGGATGAAATGGCCATATCTTCCTTAAATTCACATCAAACTTACCCAGCTTTCACACACTAATTCATGGGTAATACAGCCATGTGCACCCTGTATTTAAAGTAAACTTACCCAGCTTTCAGACACTAAATCCGGGGTAATAAAGCCGTGTACATCTCCCTGTTTGAAACGGCCATATGTCCCTTAAATTCACAGCAAACTTACCCATCTTTCACACACTAATTGCTGGGTAATGCAGCCATGTGTACCCTGTGTTTAAAGTAATCTTCCCCGACTTTCAGACACTTATTCCTGGGTAACAAAGTCACCCTGCTCGGGTCGTCAAATGTGGATGAAATGTACAGATTCCTGTACATTTCAATCACTTTTGATGGGAGTCGTGAGGTGTGGATGAAATGGCCTGTTTAATCCGATTTAGAGCACTCTTTTCCCCGCATAAACTAGTCACCGTTAAACACTTATTTTGTTGATGTCTATATAACCGACTTCCCGCTATGCATTGCGGTCGGTTATATGGACCCTGGCACTAGGCAGACCGCGGCCGGTAGTAAATGTCCAACCATTGTACCCTCTGGTCCCTAGAGTATGTAAGGGAAACTTCTGTTGAAATGGAAAGGAAGGACTCAGAGAGACACGGGATGAGCAGGAGTTCTGAATGTCAAACAAAATACATGGTCTGTATATCCATAAGGAGTGGCCTATATTCCCACGCTTCCATCTAATCAATACCAGACATTAGGAACAAAGACATCTCTATATGCAACTCTGCATGGTCCACACTTCCCCCACAGGAAAGGCATCGGGCCTCTTGACCTTTGTCCTCTTCAAATTACAGACAGAGCACATGCAAGAAGAACTGAGAATCTTAAAACACAAAGAGATATCCTAAAAATATTCTCTGACAGTTCCTTCCTTTTTATCAATTTATGATAACCAATTAACATTAGTCTTAGAATATTTCAGTCCCTTAATCAATAAGCGTCTTCAGAGTTGTGTGGGCTCACATACATCAATTACATCAAAAGTAAAACAAGATTGAAAACATTTCAATCACCATGAATGAACACAGTCAATCATAATTGAAAAATCATCTCTCTTCAGTGTTTGACTTCTTTTGTCAAAAAGCACAATAATAAACACATGAAATACAAAAATATAATAGTAAAATATATGTTTCAAAAATAAGATCTTTTATCATTTATCACTCAATTAATCTCATTCATCAAACACAAATTCAAAATCAGCTTACATCTCAAAGATTTACTTCAAGGCAATTACTTATTAAAACACAATTAGAATTTAGGATTATAAGAAATCCAATTGTGGTATGAAATCAGAATCATGAGAGATCCAGCTAAAATTCCCAGTTAAGGTATAAATTCACAGTGATGAATCGATCAATCTGTAATCTGTAAAGGTACAGTGTCCTCAATCTTTAGCATTACTTTACGTTTACTTCAGTACGCTTATTCAAGAGTAAGGCACTTAGTAGTACATATATTTAATTCAAATACATTTGTTCAAAATCTGAAAAGGAAGAATCAGACATTTTATTGTATAGCATCCTGAAAAGGAAAAATTAAAACACCTGTTCTTTATTCAGAGTGTCAACTGTGTAGGGGGCTTGCCTAAGGGTATTGGCTGCGTACAGTCATGTATTTTAACCTCAACGGAGTCCACTGTTCTGGAGCCAAACCAGGGAACAACTGTTACCAAGAATTCAATCAACAAAGATAGCGTGTGGTTGAGGTGAAAATGTTGGATTTGTAGAGTTTAGCCGAACAATTAGGCTATTAGCTAGAGCTAACTGGAATCTGTATTCAAAAGCTAGGTTAATGTATTTCTTCACATATATTAGTTTTAAAAACATCAATCGTTTGAAACCGTCAGGCAGGTAATTTTGTATTTACTGTATCAACAATGAGAGAGACTAAGCCCTCGTACTGTAAAGGTTGCTCGTTTAAAAGGAGTGATTAAGGCCTTTTTTGAAAAATCTACATCACCTGCTGAGTATTTAAGTGGAGTGGATAGAACATTTGTTTTTTCTATCTGGTCCAGAAAATGTGCATGCGGTAGCACCTGGAGTAGGACCCTGGTAATCTTGTTTCCTCGTTGTACATTTTACCTGGTAATGATTAAGGATAGTAACATTGTCTGTTATAATATTAGAAATATCTTATTGTTCAATACCTTATCAATCTGAAAATATCAATTAATTTATTTTGTTTAGTGTGAAAGTGTAATCTGATCTGACAAAATATATTTGTCACCACTATTTAACACATATCTGTTCATCGGAAATATAAAAACAATCATTAATTGTACATCTGTAATCATCTGGTCATTCAATTCAAATGTTATCTTTGTACAAGAGCTAGAAGAACATGTCCTCCTGACTCGTTCTCCTCCTTTCTTTATGACACAGAATGTCTGGTGTGTGAAGGCATGCTGATACTGTAGATTAGCACTGAGGTGCTGATTGGCTCAAAACTCTTCTTCACCAGAGCACCATATTTCAAACCCCCAATTGCTCTGCTTTTTGTGGCTCATTCAGTGAGCACTTTATGATCTCCCAGTGAACCAGAGGCTCATCTGCCTGCATTCCTTCTGCTATCTGCTTGAGCGCAGAGCCTATTCCAAG
Source organism: Chaenocephalus aceratus (assembly GCA_023974075.1). Taxonomy (NCBI): domain Eukaryota; kingdom Metazoa; phylum Chordata; class Actinopteri; order Perciformes; family Channichthyidae; genus Chaenocephalus; species Chaenocephalus aceratus. The sequence continues at coordinate 57,033 of JAMFTG010000225.1, forward strand.
TGGCACATCCAGATGCCCCGCCCCGTGATGGGAGAGGTTAGGAAGACATCTGCCCCTCCAAGAAACATGGAACCTCTGAAGCCATCGCTCGTCCTGCAGAGTTGTCTGAGCAGAAAGATGAAGAAGCATCCCATCCCATCAGAAAGTTGAAGATTAGAATCCTCTCATCTCGAACGACCTCGTGCCTCCTTGCCCGTGGTTGGGGGTGCCCTCTGCAGCCGGAGAGTGTGACCCTCTCTCTCTGACCCTTGGCCTTCAGAGCTGTCCTAGTTATTGGGTTAACACTTGATAGAGATGTTTTCCTGAGTGCAGACAACTCAAGGTAATGGATTAGCACATTATCATTCAATTACAAAAATAGGATAGGCCCCTCAGAATTATTTGGGAGCCTTCCTGACACATGCACATGCATAAATGTAAGGTTTGTGTTAGTCATTTAACATGCAAGAATCATATACTCATCAGTCCAAAGCAGAGAAATATTATTTTAAGTTAAATGTGAGCTAGTCACTGTGGATATAACCTTTTCTCAATTATTCTAAATGTTATATTAATTCACCATTTACCGTTTGATAAAAGATTAGTTTATCAGGAGTACATTTCCTCTTCCATAAAACATAGGTTTGAGAAATGAATGTTTCAATATGAGATCAATTACTCAAATATAATTGAATCTCCCCTCCCTTTTCTTACATATGTCACATAATGTAATAACAACGTAGAGGTCTATTTAAACATGGTATTGTCTATAAGCTATTAATCTAGAAAAGTCAGTATCAGCTGTGCGCAACTAACAAAAACAATTGTGAGAAACATATATTATGCAGGAAAGGCATACCGTTGTTGAAAAAACAAAGCATCTCTGATTTGGGAGGAAAAGCTTCACCCCCTTAACATCTGAGTCACCACTGAAGGCATAGCATGAATGATAGTGGGCGTCTGAAGGTGTCTTTACTGAGAAATGTCAAACAAATTCAAAACCTTACATTTGAAAACAGGTTTGCATTCCTCCACTTAAGGTGACGTTATCATTGGAAACAATAAAAACGAACTATTTTGATATAGAATCTATAAATTGAACAGAGCAGAACAGAATGGTTGTATTTTTTAGCCTAAGTTCCGTGCAGCCTCTAGTTTCACCAGGTGGAAACATGGTCTATATAATGTAAATACATGTAGAAGTAGACAGTAAGAGGCCCCTGACATCAGGCCTATACCAAAAATAGTAGGGGCTTTTCACAGCTTGCCAATCTTACAGGCATCCTCTGCATAGCAGTATGGATAGCCTTAAAAAACAAACAAACCACTCCGTGGTAACGAGAGTCATATTTCTGACCCTTATGCCCTAAGTGAAGCCGTTAGTCTCATCTGACTGACCCAAAGGTTTGGTGCTGGTGTGACAGGGAGGCTTCCAAGTGTTCAGAGCAGACGTCAAGCTTTCAGTTAATGGCTCGGTGGGGGGGAGCAGACCCACGTGAGACAGTATCAACGGCTGTAAAGTTGTAAATGTCATTCTCTCTGGGAGCAGGAAATGGTGTCCATTCTCAGACCAGACCATTAATGTCATGTAGAGCAGCCATAGCATCTCTGTGACTGCACTCAGCCGGACTGCAGCAGAGCAGAACTGAGTGACTTTTTAGTGAAGCCGTCCGAGGCCAGAGACAAAGTGGAACCACGTACCAACAAAAGGGACACAGGGTCATCAATGTCTCTCGTTACCATTGGCTCAATCATAAAACAAATTAGTGGGAAAATGTGGTACACTAATCCATCATGTGAAATGTTTGAGTTAATTTAAATAATTACTTATGGGTTGAAATCAAATTATCATTAACATTAGAACTAAAGTCAGTTAAAATAGGACTTGCAGAATCTAATCAATACACCATTTTTACAGCTCTGTAATAAAAAGGATAACAAGCAGGGATGCAAACTTGACACCTTTTGAATCCAAAATAGGTCGTTTGTGTGATTCATGTAGATCTGCAATACAAATATGTTTGGGGTGTGGGCAAGGTTGCCAACTTTGGGTACTTGGCTGGAGTGAGATTGCAATATCATGGGTTTAATTACACACATGCGCACGAAATGATTGCTATCGTGTCAGTCGCGGGACCTTAGCATATATTTAGGATATATATATAATATATATACAAATACACAATATTGGACACAGACTATAAAAGGGTACACAGTTTCATTCACTAATGAAAGTCAAACACATGTTTGTTTCCACTGTTTTATTGTGTGCCTGTCGCGATAAGCAATTCATTGACTTATCGGCTCCCGAGTATTTGTGTTGGGTAATCTATGGTAGGGCTAACCCATACAGTGGTGGGGCTCAAGTCAGTATTTGAAATGTAATTACATACACGCTATATTGCCCCCTTGACGGTGAAACGCCACGCGTGAGGTTTGGATTATTTCCCTGTCTCAATCCAAATTGAACTGTATGAAATAAAAAGGCACATTTGTGTTGAGTAAACAAAAAGCGACCTGGAGCCAATCCTGCAATTTCCCCACAGGTAAAAAAGTTGACATGCTGAAAATCCAACCCCCGCAGGGGGTCTGGGGGGATTTTTTTGAAATAATAACATAAAATACACATTCTCTCTTGAGATGAAAAAATAAATCCATCTATTACTACACGACATATTTAAATGAAGCTGAACCTGCTGCTCCTCACAGAGGGAAGAGGCTGTGTGAATTACTTTACATTGTGGATAAGGGTGGATAGCCCCCATTGTTCTGTGTGTGAAAATGGAAGACAGCCCACACACCTATCTATCATCAAACCGTGGGGTCTTATTTCATTATGTGATGATTTCTATCTATGTGTCAAGACACAGACAGTCTGTGGTTTGTACTTGTTTAACTTTAGTCCAGTTTCTGAGGAGCTGTGAGCTTTGTGTGCTAACAGCTAACAGCTAACGGCTGATGTTTTGGTTTTGTGGTTCAACGTCAGTGACGGCACGCTGAGATCCTCACCGCTGATTGGCTTCCGGGAGATCGCGTCACGCGAATTTGACGCTCGAGTTGAACAAATGTAACTCGAGCGGTTGTTGCGGCCCTCCCCAAGCGCCTGAATCGCGCCGTCGGAGCAAATTTGCATCTGTCCGCGTCTCTGCATTGACCTTACATGTAATCGCGGCGCCCCGAAACATCGCATCGCGTCCGGTGAGAATGCACCATAAGACAATCCTCACCTTCTCTCTCTCCGTCTCTCTCCCTCTCTCTCTCGTCAGTTCAGACTTGTGTACTGACGTTCCTGCGTGGCTGACTTTGGCTGTAGATTGTATTGACAGTGGTTACATATTGTTCATATTGAGTCACACCCATGCACGTCACAGGAGTGATCCGGTCCATCTTCTTGTTGTGTTCAGAGCTTTGACGCCACGCCTTCAGATAAAGGTGAACAGTTTATCAGAGACAGCATTTGTGCTACTGATGTGGTGTTTGGATACTAGGACCCCAAAGCTATAAAGTTTCAATGTGTTTAATAAAGAAAGCTAGTCCAAGGCAGGTACTGAAGACAGCTGGCTGCAGAAAGGTCCAGAAAAAAGCTGAGGGAAAACGTCCCAGGCCAAAACTCAAAAAGTTGCTAAAAAACTGCAAAGTGAACAAAGCTAGACTAAAAGCTGCAGAGAGGCATTCTGGATCGTCCAACATCATTTAATTGTCTGGCAGAGAAGTGAGGTGAGGGCCAGGCTCTTAGAGAACATGTGTGCCTCACCTGCAGCCGGGAGAATACCAGCCACGCCCCTGTCACACACCAGCCCTGCAGAGGAGGAGAGACAGAGTAGTGAGGGATAAAAGGAGCAAACAGGAAACAACACAACAACCAAAAAACCTCACGCATTAACATAACTCCTGAGTCTCCTGCTGTGTCTCTCCGTGTCTCTCCGTGTCTCTCGTGTCTCTCTGAAGGAGAATCAACGATCTCAGGCTTTTCTCAGCAAACAGCAGCATCTCTGGTGAGTTTCCTACAAACCTCAAACAGACTGAATACTTCTGTGAGAACCACCATCTGATCTAAAGAGATCTCAAGGTAGCACCACTCTTTGAGGAAAACCAGAACTGGGATCTCATCTAACGTCATGGAGTGCACTTCATTTGTCTTTGTGCTTGTGTATTGTATGTTTTTGATTGGATATTGGTACCGGTTGGTACATTTGCAACTATGTTGCAAATGTATTAACTTTTCAATTTACACACGGCATCTATTGCACGTCTGTCCGTCCTGGGAGAGGGATCCCTCCTCTGCTGCTCTCCCTGAAGTTTCTCCCATGTTCCCTTTAAACTGTGGGTTTTCTCTGGAAGTTTTTCCTTGTACGATGTGAGGGTCTAAGGACAGAGGGTCTAAGGACAGAGGGTCTAAGGACAGAGGGTCTAGGGACAGAGGGTCTGAGGACAGAGGGTCTAAGGACAGAGGGTCTAGGGACAGAGGGTCTAAGGACAGAGGGTCTGAGGACAGAGGGTCTGAGGACAGAGGGTCTAAGGACAGAGGGTCTAAGGACAGAGGGTCTAAGGACAGAGGGTCTAAGGACAGAGGGTGTCGTATTGTCATACTGATATTCTGTACACACTGTGAAGACCACTGAGACAAATGTAACATTTGTGATATTGGGCTATAAATAAACATTGATTGATTGATTGATTGATTGATTGATTGATTGATTGATTGATTGATTGATTGATTGATTGATTGATTGATTGATTGATTGATTGATTGATTGATGGTACATTTTCTGTATTCCACGTACGTTGGTATACAGATATCATACTTCTTTCTGAAATCTCCCAGTTGCTTCTTTTTTGTTGACCCATAACATTTAGCTTTTGGTGATATGACTTTGATATGATGTCAACAATGCTTTTGATAACTCTCCCTAGTTACAGTGGCGCAGGGTTTCTGATCAATGTCGTAGAACACAATGTGAAGACATCAAGGACACAGGAAGAGCCAACATGCTGAATCATTTGCTGGTTTTAGAACTCATTCCTGCGCCACCTTTTGGCATATATGTTATTAAAGAAGACGTTGACCTTGTTCTTATATAAAGTAACAGACACTTAGACTGTGAGGAGGAACAGACAAAAAGTATTCAGTCTTTACTTCAGTAAACTTATCAATACCATTAATGTCAAATACTCCTTTCACAAGTAAATGCATTTAAAACCACACTTAAAGGTGGGGTAGGTAAGTTTGAGAAACCGGCTCGAGATACACTTGTTGTTGTATTCCATGGAATGCTCTCAACATCCCGATAGCAATGAATATCTGCTTTGAAGCCGTGGCGCTGTAAAAAGCACGACCAATCATCTGAGCCGGCTAAAGTAACTGGACGGCCTACCTGCCTGTCAGCCTTCCCTCTGGGCACACACTGATCTCGTGCCCTCATTGGTCATGTGCGTGTTCGTGTGTGTTGGGGGAGGGGCTCTGTGAGGAAGGGGCAGATTTTCTCCGGCTGTGTATTTTATAATTCTAGCACTCGAGCTGCTTTCTCCAAAATGACCTAACCCACCTTTAAACTCACTTTTAAAGTATAAAAAGTAAGGAGACTAATTTAGCAGCAAAATGGATTTCATATGTGCTCTATTATAATATATGACATTATTGATTGTTAATATTGTTGTAACAATTAGCATTTTACGTCAGTTATTTATTGCTTATTGTAATCGACAGGTGACACACACTGCTCCTCTTTGTGGAGTAAAGCCTGTTCCCTTCCTTCCTGCTCTCAAACGCAGCCAGCTGCTCCCTCTCCAGGTATGTGATGGTTCCCTCCCTTCTAAATCTTTAGGGCAAACAACATGCTGGTAACTGCAGAGGCTGCTTGGTCCTTCAGTGCATCAACCTGGTTAACTCGTTTTTCTGTACATTGTGTGTGAAGTAATGTGTATATCATTAGACTGAGCCATCACTTTTACTTTGCTCAGAGAGCTTTCTGTCACTGCAGTGGGTGCTGTTTTGGCTGTTGGGTTGTTAATTGTTTAACCATTACATTACATTACATTACATTGAGCTGACGCTTTTATCCAAAGCGACTTACAATAAGTGCGTTCGACCAACAAAATACAAACTTGAAGAAAACAGAATCATAAAGTACATCAGGTTTCATAGAGCAAAAACATTTCAAGTGCTACTCAACTGGCTTTAGGTAAGCCAGCCCTTTGTTAGTATATAAGTGCTTTGTTAATAGTTCTATCCTCGAGGTGGAGTCGAAAGAGATGAGTTTTCAGTCTGGAAGGTGTGTGAGCTTTCTGCTGTCCTGATGTCAATGGGAGCTCATTCCACCATCTTGGAGCCAGGATAGCAAACCCACGTGTTTCTGCTGATGGGAACTTGGGTCCCCCTCGCAGCGAGCCGGTTGGCTGATGCAGAGCGTAGTGCACGTGCTGGGGTGTACGGTTTAACCATGTCCTGGATGTAGGAAGGGCCAGATCCATTCACAGCATGGTACGCAAGTACCATTGTCTTGAAGTGGATTCTAGCAGTTACCGGAAGCCAGTGGAGGGAGCGGAGGAGCGGCGTGGTGTGGGAACATTCAGGAAGGTTGAAGACCAGACGAGCCGCTGCATTCTGGATGAGCTGCAGAGGTCGGATGGCACATGCAGGCTGACCAGCCAGGAGGGAGTTGCAGTAGTCTTGGCGTGAGGTGACGAGAGCCTGGACCAGAACCTGCGTGGCTTTCTGGGACAGCTGGGGACGCATCCTCCTGATGTTGTAAAGCGTGTATCTGCAGCAGCGGGTTGTAGCAGCAATGTTTGCTGTGAAGGACAGGTTGTTATCTAGGGTCACGCCCAGATTCCTTGCAGTCTGGGTCGGGGAGACAGCAGAGGTGCCGATGTTGATAGTCAGGTCAAGAGTGGGACAATCTTTTCCCGGAAGGAAAAGCAGTTCAGTCTTGTCAAGGTTGAGCTTGAGGTGATGATCAGAAATCCACTGAGAGATGTCAGCTAGACAAGCAGAGATGCGTGCGACGACCTGGGTCTCTGAGCGGGGAAATGACAGGATTAATTGGGTGTCGTCAGCGTAGCAGTGGTATGAAAAACCATTCGGGCTAATGACAGATCCAAGCAAGTTTGTGTACAGGGAGAAGAGGAGGGGACCAAGAACAGAGCCCTGAGGGACCCCTGTAGTTAATTGACAAGGGTCGGACTCGGACCCTCTCCAAGTTACCCTGTAGGTACGAGGTGAGGAGGGAAAGTGCAGAGCCTGAAACTCCAAGTTCTTGGAGAGTGCGAAGGAGGATCTGATGGTTCACCGTGTCGAATGCAGCAGACAGGTCCAGAAGGATGATGACAGAGGAGAGGGAGGCTGCTTTAGCAGTGTGCAGTTCCTCAGTGACAGCAAGGAGGGCAGTTTATGTGGAGTGACCTGCCTTGAAACCAGACTGGTGCGGATCCAGAAGGTTGTTCTGATGGAGATAACAGGAGAGTTGTTTAAAGACAGCGCGTTCAAGTGTTTTAGACAGGAACGGGAGGAGAGAGACAGGCCTGTAGTTTATAACATCAGACGGGTTGAGAGTGGGTTTCTTCAGGAGAGGGTTTACTCTTGCCTCCTTGAGACTGTTTGGAAAGTGACCAGAAGTTAGAGAAGTGTTGATGAAATGGGTGAGAAACGGTAGAATATCAGGAGCGATAGTCTGAAGGAGGTTTGAAGGGATAGGGTCCAGAGGACAGGTGGTAGGGCGGGCAGAGGTAATGAGGGTAAGAACCTCACTTGGCGAGAGAGGGGAAAAGGAGGTTAGTGTGTGGGTGAAAGGAGGGTCTGGTGACCCAGCGGTGAGTAGAGGTGAGTCAGAAAAAGAAGAGCGAATATCATCAACCTTTTTTTCAAAGTGGTTAACAAAGTCGCTGTGAGGAGGGGGGGGGGGCTTTGGGGGGGTCCAGGAGGGAGGAGGGGGGAGGGGCTTTGGGGGGGGTCCAATAGGGTGGAGAAGATGGAAAATAGTTTTTTGGGATTGGAATAGGAAGATTGGATCTTATCTTGAAAGAAAGTGCTTTTTGCCTGAGAGATCGAAGCAGAGAAAGAGGAGAGGAGAGCCTGATAGGTTAGGAGGTCGTCATGGTGTTTGGATTTCCACCGTTTCCGCTCTGCTGCCCGAAGGACGGTTCTATTAGCACGCAGTGCGTCATTTAGCCAGGGAGCAGGAGGGGACTGACGAGCCGGCCGAGATGTGAGAGGAGAGAGAGAGTCCAGAGAGGATGAGAGAGTAGAGAGGAGAGTTTCTGCAGCAGAGTTTGGAGGCAGGAGTTGGAACGAGTCAGAGGAAGGGAGGGCTGAGAGCACCGATGAGGCAAAGGTAGAGGGGGAGAGGGAACGGAGGTTACGGCGGACAGGTGCAGGATGAGAAGAGATTAGTTTGTTATGTTTGGAAAGGGGTAGAGAGAATGAAATGAAGAAGTGATCGGAGGTGTGGAGCGGGTTTACAGAGAGGTTAGAAGTAGCGCAGTTCCTTGAGAATATGAGATCAAGGACATTGCCAGCTTTATGAGTGGGTGGGGACGGAGACAGTGAGAAAGCAAAGGCGGTGAACAGAGATGTTAGTTCGTCTATCTTCCCCGTCTGGAGGTTGAAGTCTCCGAGAAGTACAGCGGGAGGGCCAGATTCAGGGATGTGTGAGAGGAGATGATCCAAGTCCTCCAAGAAGTCCCCCAAGGCGCCTGGTGGACAGTAGAGAACAACAAGGGTTCATTGTATAGGATGGGTTACTGTGACGGCATGGAATTCAGAGGTGGAAGGAGTGAAGTTAGGTAGCTTGAAGAGGGAAAAGCTCCATTTGGGAGAGCGCAGGAGACCAGTGCCACCTCCTCTGCCAGTGGGTCTGGGTGTATGGGAGAAGGAATATGCTGTGGAGAGAGCTGCTGGGGTGGATGTGTTGGATGGAGTAATCCAGGTCTCAGTGAAAGCAAGGAAATCCAGAGACTGCAGGGAGGCGTAGCCAGAGATGAAGTCAGCCTTAGGAACAGCTGACTGGCAGTTCCACAGGCCGCCTGGAACTAGATGTTGGATGTCAGTGGAGCACGTGGGATAGACGAGAGCAGGCCGGTTATATCGATTAGGAGATACACGGGGCAAGTGATACTTGCGAGAAGACACATGAACAGGAATGGAGAAAATACACATGATTATAGCATGAGGGGCTAAACAACCAAATAAATAAAACACCAGCGATACTTAACCACTAGATTCAGTGAGGTTTATCTCACCGATCTCCATTCGGAGAACACGCATTTTAAAAGGTTTTCTCTGCCATCTGTCTGCAGACTTGTCAAAGCATTAATTCATGGTTTTTACTAACCGGTGTCAGTATGTTGTTACTTCTGCATCATTTTGAAACGTGTATTACAATTAAATCACGGTCAAATATGTTCATCTTGTTGTAGTTGGAGCCCCCCCCCCCCCTTGCCAGCGATTCTCTCTGACCATTCAGCAGTCGAGAGTGTTTACGTCACTAGTTTAATATACTCAGCCCGGTTGTTGGCCCGGTAGGAACCTCGATTTTGGAGGGCCAGAAAAAAGATGAAAAAGTAGCCCTGAGCCGGAACTAGCCCTAAAAAAGCGTGAATATTGACTTTCTGTCATCAGACTGTTCATTGAAAAACAAATTGATGACGGTAACAAGTCCATGTAACCTAGATCAGATGATCAATCAACCAACCAGGGTAATTACCAATAGCTCTGGAGTAACATCATCGATGTTATTGATCACACAAACGCAAGTGAACTGTGCTCAAAAGCGGTATCAGTACCAATTGGCTTCAGCGATCAGAACCTTGTAGCAACATGTAGGAAAGCCAAAGTCCCAAAAGCAGGACCGAAAATAGTGCTGAAGAGATCATATAAAGGGTTTTGCTGTGATTCATATGTGGAGTATGTTGGTCTAATGTTTTTAAAGAGAGTGACACAAATGCGGCACTGGATGTTTTCATGAACTTGTTGTTACCAGAGATGGATAAACATGCACCTGTGAAGAAGTTAACCGTTACAACAGTAAAGGCACCATGGATTGACGAGGAGCTAAAGAAATGTATGGCTGATGGAGACAGAACAAAAAGGGCAGCAATGAATTCCGGCAATCATTCTGAGTGGCAGTTATATTGCAAAATAAGAAATAATGTGACAAAACTGAACAGAAAGAAGAAGAAAATGTATTATGAGATTAAGATAAATGATGGAAAAAAGCTCTGGGTACCTTGAATACCATCATGGGTAGGAAAAACAACTCTACACCCTCCTTTATAGAATCAGAGGGGGCATACATCACTACACCACTAGATATTGCCAATTATTTTAATAACTATTTCATTGATAAAGTGGAGAAGCTAAGGCAGGGAATGCCAACATCTAGCTGCGAGTCGTCCTATGTTAATATTAGAGAACGTATTGTGAAAAATAAAAATTGCACCTTTGAGCTGGGTAAAGTTAGGACAGAAGAGGTGGAAGAGTTATTGTTGGCAATCAATAATGATAAACCACCAGGTATTGATAACTTAGACGGTCAGCTATTAAAGAATGTAGCCAAGTTCATTGCTGCACCCATCTGTCATATTTGTTTTCATATTGCCTACGTCAACCACCTCAAGAAAGCATCTGCAGTCTCCGAAGCCTGATAAGGATGTGTGTGTACAAAACACAACAAACTCTTACTGATATGTGCTGGGTCCAGGCTCAAGGGCATATGGCACTCTCAACTCTTTCCAGGACATGCCGGGGCCCTGCCTGCCAGTAGCTTTGCCGATATCTGTGTTGATAGGTAATAGATTAAGAGCGGTGAATCATCTTAGATACAGTTTATCTAATTTAGCAGTGATTCCATGTCAGCCACAGCTTGTTACAAAAAACATGACTGATAGTGTGTTTAACAAACTTAAACTAGCTTTATTAAATGTCAGGTCTTTGGCTGGAAAAACATTTTTAATCAATGATTTTATCACTGAGCACAATCTTGATGTTATGTTTTTAACAGAAATTGGATTGAACAAAATAACAGTGCAGCTGTTCTTATCGAATCAACCCCTCCCAACTTTAGTTTTATGAGTCAGGAAAGAATGCATAAGAAAGGGGGTGGAGTTGCTATTCTGTTCAATGATTCCCTTCAATGCAGGAAGACATCGTATGGAAACTTTGAATCTTTTGAATATGTGGCCCTTCAGCTGAAATGCTCCTCTCGAGCTCTGTTCCTAAATATCTATAGACCACCCAAATACTGTGCAAGCTTTTTTGATGACTTTACTGAACTGCTGTCTATAGTGTGTATTGACTTTGACCGTCTAGTCATTGTTGGTGATTTTAACATCCATGTTGACAACCCCCAGGACAGAGGGGCTAAAGAACTGTTTTGTGTTCTTGATAGCTATGGACTGACTCAGCATGTGACGGAGCCCACGCACAATAAGGGGCACACTCTGGACTTAATTATCTCAAAGGGTCTGAATATCTCTAAGGTTGTGGTGACTGATGTTGCACTCTCTGACCATTCCTGTGTTTTCTTTGAGAGCTCTATTTCTGTTCACACAAGTGTTCAAAAAGAGGTAACCACAAAGCGATATTTAACTGAAAATACTAGGGAAATGTTTACTCAGACTTTTTCTACCACACTTGCCCCTGCTAACATCTCAGTAAACGAGCTAGTAGATCATTTTAATTCAAAAATTTAAAATGTTATAGATGCCATTGCTCCAACTAAGGTAAAGGAAGTCACTGGGAAGAAAATATCTCCATGGAGAAAGGCCATGACTGTGAAAACAGAAAAAAGAGAATGTCGAAAAGCTGAACGCAGGTGGTGAAAAACAAATCTCCAGGTTCACTTTGAAATCTATAAAGAGAGACTTGGCCTTTATAATTTGGAATTGAAAAACCCACGACAATCGTTCTTCTCTGACATCATTACCAAAAACAAAAACAACGCACGTGCCTTGTTTGCTACCGTCGACAAACTAACTAACCCCCCAGTGTCAGTAGCCTCTGAATTTCTATCCACCAGGGCGTGCAATAACTTTGCCTTTTTCACTGACAACATTCAGAAAATCAGACAAGCAGTCAGGGCCTCTGCATCCGGAACAGCAAATGTGTTGTCTCTGTGTCCACTTAACATCAATTCAGACATCATGACACAATTCCATCAGATTAATGATAAAAACCTAGAGGACATTATTCAACTTCTGAAGTCCTCCTCCTGCTGCCTTGATATTATTCCAACAGGATTTTTCAAAGATGTTTTTCGTTGCATGGCCTCAGATCTACTTCATATAGTTAACACATCTCTTCACTCAGGTATTTTTCCACAGGCCCTGAAAACTGCAGTCATTAAACCGCTCTTAAAAAAGAATAATCTAGATGCTTCAGTAATGAACAATTACAGGCCCATATCAAACCTCCCATTTCTAGGTAAAATCATTGAAAAAGTTGTTTTTCAACAGTTGAGTAATTTCTTGCATTTAAATAACTGTTTGGATGTGTTCCAGTCAGGCTTTCGTCCAAACCACAGCACTGAGACTGCTCTTGTAAAGGTATTTAATGACATCCACTTAAACACAGACAGTGGCAGAACTTCAGTGTTAGTATTATTAGATCTCAGTGCTGCGTTTGACACTGTTGACCACAGCATATTACTAGACCGACTGGAAAACTGGGTGGGACTTTCGGAAACAGTTCTAAATTGGTTTGAATCCTACTTAAAGGACAGAAACAACTTTGTTTCTATAGGTAAATACACATCTGAGTTGACAAATATGACATGTGGGGTTCCTCAAGGCTCCATCTTGGGGCCTCTTCTCTTTAACATCTACATGCTACCACTGGCTCAGATAATGAAGAACAACAAAATAAGTTACCATAGCTATGCAGATGACACACACATTTACATAACAATTTCACCAGGAGACTATGCTCCAATTCAAACACTGAGTAAGTGCATTGAACAAATCAATGACTGGATGTGTCAGAACTTTCTCCAATTAAACAAAGATAAAACTGAGGTAATGGTTTTTGGAGCCAAGGCAGAACGTTTAAAAGTTAGCGCTGAGCTTCAGTCTGCAATGTTCAAAACAACAGATAAAGCCAGAAATCTAGGTGTCGTCATGGACTCTGACCTGAGTTTCAAAAGTCACATTAAAACAGTCACTAAATCAGCCTACTATCACCTAAAGAACATATCTAGGATTAAAAGACTAATGTCACAGCAGGATCTGGAAAAACGTGTCCATGCTTTTATCTTCAGTAGACTGGACTACTGCAATGGTGTCTTCACAGGTCTCACTAAAACATCTATTAGGAAGCTGCAGCTGATTCAGAACGCCGCTGCTCGAGTCCTCACTAACACTAAGAAAGTGGATCACATCACTCCTGTTCTGAAGTCTTTGCACTGGCTTCTGTGTGTCAAAGAATAGATTTCTAAATACTGCTGCTGGTTTATAAAGCACTGAATGGTTTAGGCCCAAAATACATGTCTGACCTCCTGCTAAACTATGAACCATCCAGATCTCTCAGGTCTTCAGGGACTGGTCAGCTTTCTGTCCCCAGAGTCAGAACTAAACATGGAGAAGCAGCGTTCAGTTATTATGCTCCAAATATCTGGAACAGACTCCCAGAAACCTGCAGGTCCGCTGCAACTCTGACTACTTTGAAATCCAGGCTGAAGACTTTTCTTTTTGCCGCTGCTTTTAATTGAACTATTCATATCTTAAACTGCACTGTAACTTTTATCCATGTATTTTTTCTTTTAATGTTTATTTTATTAGCTTTTCTTTTTTAATGCTTAATGTCTTTCATTTTTTGTAAAGCACTTTGAATTGCCTTGTGTTGAAAAGTGCTATATAAATAAACTTGCCTTGCCTTGCCTTGCCTTTCCTTACTAGAACAAATTGTATTCAATCAAATACAATGCTATCTTTCTGTTAACAGTCTGATGAGTGAGTATCAACATGCGTATAGAGAGGGTCACTCCACAGCCACAGCATTAACACAAATGACAGATCAATGGATGAAAGAGATTGATGTGAAGAAAATGGTGGGAGCAGCGCTGCCTTTGATTTGATAGACCATATAATTGTACTTGACAATTTGGAGTGCTATGGTTTTGCCCCAACGGCGATATCATGGCTAGAAATCTATCTATATAACAGAACTCAAAGTGTATACTTTAATGGCAGTATCTCTAGTGCTAGATGTGTTGCAAGTGGAATTCCACAAGGAAGTTCACTAGGTCCTTTACTCTTCTCAATCTTTACAAATGATTTTCCATTAGCTCTTGAAAAAGCACAAGTCTCCATGTACTCGGATGACACCACAATATATACACAGGCTCCCACAATCGGTGAGATAACTGATATTCTGAACAAAGAACTGAAAACAGTAATGGAATGGGTGGCCAGCAACAAATTAGTGCTCAACATTCAAAAAAGTATTGTATTTGGCACAAATGACGTACTAAGGTCTAAACCGCAGTTGAATCTGATGCTGAATAATGTGGAGGTTGAGCAGGTGGAGGAAGCAAAGCTCCTGGGACTCATCCTAGTGAACAATTTATCATGGACAAAACACATAGAGTCAGTGGTGGCAAAGATGGGGAGGAATACATCTGTCATCAAGAGGTGCTCAGTGTTTTTACCACCGCAACTGACAAAACAAGTCATTGAGACTGTAGTCCTTTCACACTGGACTACTTGCTCAATGATCTGGTCAGGGGCAAACCAGAGGGACCTGGGAAAGCTGCAACTGGTTCAGACAGAGCAGCTCGGCTTGCCCTTAGGTGGACACCAAGACATCATGTAAACCAGGGGTGTCAAACTCAAGGCCCGGGGGACAAATCCGGCCCGCGACTTCATTTCATGTGGCCCCGCAAGAGCTTGCAAAGAATATAATACGCTTATTGTACGGTTACATGCCACTTTACAGAAGCAGGTTGCCCATAAACTACATGTCCCACAATGCATCTCGTTTTGTGACATGCGCACTGAAGAGACTTGCAATCATTTGACTTCTGCTTTCAGACGTAGTTAATTACTAAGTTATTATCCTATCCGATAATAATCCAATTCAGAGGCAATAATGTAATATAATTAGGGCTGTCAAACGATTAAAATTTTTAATCAGATTAATCACAGCTTAAAAATTAATTAATCATGATTAATCACCATTCGAACTATGTCCAAAATATGCCATTTATTTATGTATATTGTTGTGGGAATGGAAAGATAAATGAAAGAAGGCGGATATATCCATTTAACATACAGTATCTATGTTTATTATAACATTTTTCTGCATGTCAAAATGAAAGACAACCCACACCCCTATCAATCATCAAACCGTGGGGTCTTAATTCATTACGTGTTGATTTCTATCAACGGGGGAGTACTTCAGGAAAGTCGACAGAGGGGGGGGGGGGAGCTAGTGGAGTACTTCGGGACCACAGAGTGTGAACGTTGTGATCAGCTGTTCTAGCGCAGTTCTCCAGTGAAGGGGGGAGTCTCCCTCCGCAGCCGGTTGGCGTAGTTTTGGCACAGTTCCGTTGTACAGACCGACGTTAACAGCAGCCCTGTCTGTGCACACGGAGACCGACTCTGTCGTCCGGTGATCGAACCGCCTTCTGGAAAAGCTTCACAAGTACGTCGGTACGCAAATGCGCTTTGTGACACAAGTGACGGTACGCATATCAGATTACATAACCTGCGTACCAGTTATGTGCACCCCTGTACCAGAGCCATATTATTACAATGATATGGCTCTGCCCTGTACTCCAGCACAAGTATTCTCTGTCGGGACTTCCTGCAACAACACCACCGCCGTTATCAAAGATGTTCTATTGAGAAGACGATCACTACGTGACAAAAGTTTTCAAAACCGTGGCTACTGAAATCAATCTTACTAACTGCTGTCTGTGCAATTTACTCCGCGTGAGTTGGCAGACTTTATTTTGCTTACTTTAACATAATTTGTCATGGTGGGGCTAAGCCATTTCTTGGTATGGGTGTAGCCTACCCCAGCCATACCCTGGCGCTGCCACTGGTGGCACGGGGCGGGCCATTCTGCACATGCGTTAAATGCGTTAAATATTTTAACGCAATTAATTCAAAAAAATTAATTACCGCCGTTAACGCGATAATTTTGACAGCATTAAATATAATACATTATTTTATATATATATATATTATATATTTGTATAGTCACAACCGGCCCTTTGAGTGCAACCTTTATGCGAATGTGGCCTGCGATGAAATTGAGTTTGACACCCCTGATGTAAACACAATGCATGTCAAGCTCTCCTGGACATTAGTCACGGAGAGGCTGATGGTATCACTCCTTGTCTTTCTGAGAAACATAAATGAGCTGAAGCATCCAACCTGTCTATATAAGCAACTTACACCTAGCTCTAACATCCATACATATACAACGAGACATGCCACAAGAGGCTGCTATCAAATCCCTAAAGCCAAAGCAGAGTCTATGAAGAGCACAGTGCTGTATAGAGCCATGGCTGCATGGAACACACTGCCACATTAGATTTATAAAGAAACAACTAAAGCAAGCTTCAAAAGACGATTGAAGAGGCATCTAGAAGCCCAAAGACTGTAAATTACACAAGCAGCAGACAGGTTATGGTAAACATACAGCAGCACACCGATTCATATAGGTTTTTTAAACACATGCAGGAATATGGTAACTTTCGCTAACATAGACACACACACAGCCTTTCACAGTTATGACGATTGTATTTGTTTTGTTAGTTTTTACTCTAAAAGAAGCGAAGGGAGACATTTGTAAAATCACTATTATTATTCTTTTTTTTCTTTTTTTTTTCTTTCCAAGGAAATGGGGAATCAGACAATAAGGAGCAATTTCCATAGACCCCCATGTTAAATGCCCAATTTTACAGCAGAAAAAAACATGTTTCTACCCCTGGCTCCATACATTTTTATTATCGATATAGTTAGATTCCACCTTCATGATTATGGATCTGTGAGTGAATTGTTTTCTAACGCGACCCTTTTATTATATTAGGTCTTAAAGTTGTGCATAAATTAGGGCGTGGTCACGTTGAGTGACGGCTCTGTCAAGTGCCTGCCGCTGTTAGCTTCTTGTCTCTCTGCTAGCTGCTCCGTGAAGCTACAGGGACTCTGCCTGCTCAGCTCATCCAGGAAACACAACTTGTAGCCGGCCGTGGTTGTTTGTTCTTCATGCTTATATATCGGACTATTGTGACTCGCTCTGCGGTTAAAACAGACAGTGCATGAATGCGGTAAGTGAAATTCGAGTGCTTTATTTATGTGTTAATGATTTTAATCAGCTAAGTAATGAATAGTAAGGCTTGGGTTAGCATGTAAGCTAGTGGTAGCTACATCGGTGCTAACGATGCTAATCGTAGCCCTCCAAGTTAAAATCATAGACTGTATATATAAAGGTTAAAACGAAATAGACAAGCGTTAAGTGGGATAATACTGTTGAACAAACGGCTTCTGTTGAGGTTGATAAAATAAGGTTACATCCTTGTAACTTAGAGATATTTTATTATGTAGGAGGAACTGGATGCATCTAAGGTTAATTTAAATTGGCTATGCTCAAGTATGTAGACAAGCTAATGTCGAAGTAGTGTATGTGAAATCAACCTCGCAATAAGATGTGTGTATATTACAATTATTAATGTCATATTTCAAGATGATTACTTAGATATTACAAATGGTTGGTTGAGCTGGAGTTCATTATCGAGCTTACACGTTAACGTCACAGTCATCTGAAGAACGAACCCAAACCTTGTTGTTTTTATTAATTGCATTACCAAATGGGTATCAAATAAACAGTAAGCATTGGTAACACAACTTCCAAAGTTACAGTAAAATAAAAAGGACCCTGACTCGGACAATACACAACATGTTCAACAGCAGAGAATCAGTTATATTGTTTGTTACACATGGTACTTTACATATATATATATATTAGGGCGGGACTTTAACGCGTTAATTAAGATGAATTAATTACACAAAAATTAACGCGTTAAAAAAATTAACGCACTTTAATCGCACTTATTTTTGCACAGCGGAACGTTTCTCACTGGATGAGTTTCAGGCGTACCGATTATACTGGAGCACCAACTAACGTTCATGACTTCAGCATGGGACTTCAAACAACAACAAACCACGGTGAACAATAGTCAAACATGAACGAACAAGCTGATGAGACCGCTTTGGTCGGCCCCGTGGATGGGACATTTTGTTTTAAAAAATGGATGGATGGAAGCGTCGATAAGAGCACGGTTGTGTGCAAATTATGCAAAAAAGAATTTGCATATCACCGCAGCACGTCAAGCCTAAAGTATCACCTAAATGCAAAGCATGTAGCAGCTAGCATGGACGTTAGCCCGACTCCGAGTGCAAGGAACCACACCCTGACCCAACCCACACTCAACCAGACGACTGGTTTCAGGGCCAGGATAAGTAAGTCCACGTCTGAGAAAATAACCAACTCCCTGGCTCACTGGATTGCACTCGACTGTAGACCACTTGAGTAACATCCATGTGGAAATGGCTTCTCACTGTTCTCAGGTCAAATATGTATATTTGATTAAAAATGCGATTAATTTGGATTAATTAATTACAAAGCCTCTAATTAATAGATTAATTTTTTTAATCGAGTCCCGGCTCTAATATATATCTGTTTGTTTAAGGTGTCCAGGTGATGCAGACAGGCTGGACCAGAGAGTGAGAGACAGAACTGGACTCCTCACAGCAGTGAACTTCAGCACAGGTACAAAGACTCTTTTTTTCATACTGTACAAAGAATCAAGAAAGATAGTGGTTTAAATGAATGAAGTATTGACTTGAATACACTGATATACATTCCATTAAACAATACTAAATACTAGATCACCTACCATCACTTAAGTTGAGGGTTTATTCCATGCAAAAGGTTACATTAGGATATTTAGCAATAATGACTTTGTCAGCTTTCTAATGTAATGTATTGAAGGCAAAGATATTTAACACAGTGAGAACTGCTAATATTTATCTCTCAATATTGTCTGAAAAAAACGTGGTAAAAGTGATTCTTTCAGTGAGACAACAGAGCAAGCTTCTACAGTTGCACTACGTTTTGGTAACAGTTACATATTATTTTGATAATAACATATATTCAATGTTGATGAACTTCATACTGTTCATTCATAATCTGATCGTCTTTGTAGCTCACTGTTAAAATAAATAAAAAACATTACAATTACAAAATAATGATATCTACAGCCCTCTAAACACACAAACACACCGCTTTCATAAAATAACACACTTGTTCTGCAATAATATGTTTTATGTTTCCTGTCCATTTTTGTTAGGAAAGGACATGCCTGAAAGACACGACATCGTCTCCTTCTCTGAGGGTCAAGAAGAACATCCAAGAGGATCATTAAAAGCTGATGTTATGAGATTTAAGACCAGTACAGGACATTCACTAAAGAAACTACTTTTATTGTAAAAAACAGTCAGCTGATTGAATGCAGCTATTTCCACATCTACACTCCATCCGCTGATTTATTTCTATTCGCCTCACTTTATGAGCTTCACATCACTTGTGCCTTGGACCGCAGAGTTTGCAACGTCACAAATAAATGGGGCCAATCTTCAGTCAGATATGATGTGTAATCTAACACTTTCAGTAAGAATAATGGACAAAAGGAATACAATACAATTTATTGAAATGTGAACCAAAAGTTAATCAAATGTTTTAAATAAAAAGCACACATGGACAGAAGGTGTAAACCTATTAAGGTATAAGTAAACACATTTAGTCAAATAACGTGACAGACTAGGCCTGTGCATTGGTATCAGCTTTTGCCCAGCATGGGCTCCTCCATCAGCCCTGGTCCTCCTCGCTGAGGAAAGACCTCAGTCCTCTCCCAAACCGACAGACGGACGTCCATCACACGAGTCTCAGCCGCTCTCTGGACACCACGCTGTCTCAATATCCGTCCACACTGAATAGAGAGGGGGAAGAATGAAAATAATAAATGCTTTAGACACAGTGGTTCCGAAACTTTTTGTGCCCAAGGCACCAAAGGACAGTAAAAATCTCAAGGCACACCTATTGTGCAAAATAGCCCTTATAACACGTGTTATA
The DNA here is from genome assembly GCA_023974075.1 of Chaenocephalus aceratus. NCBI lineage: Eukaryota > Metazoa > Chordata > Actinopteri > Perciformes > Channichthyidae > Chaenocephalus > Chaenocephalus aceratus. The sequence goes on from JAMFTG010000225.1 coordinate 77,143, forward strand.
CACTCATATCATGTAAAATATCTGTAATGTGCATAATTATTTACTAATGCCAAATAAAATGTGACAAAGCCAACTATATTACCATGAAATATTTATTAATGAAATATTTCAGAAATTAATTTGAAACTTTATCAAATTATGCTTCAATCAAAAAAGCAACACACTCATTTAAACCAGGACAGGGTCACACAATAAAAATGAGGCAAAGGAAACTCAGCAGAAATTCAGCACAGAGAACTGTCAATGCAAGGAAGCTGCATTGTCCATGGTCCTGAACTACAAATTATAAATGTAACATTTCAGCAATCAGCATTGAAACATGTGCTATTGTAAATATTTTTGCCGACTTACAAATTAGTGAGATACATGTGCCTGTCGGGGCGCGCAGAATTTTTTTAATCTTTGGTGGCACTGAGGAGAGGGCCACTCGCAAGGCCTGTTCAACAGAGAGCCGTGGCCTCCTGCTGTTCTTCATGTAAACCAGAGTAGAGAACGCGTTACTTTACTCGCCCGAGCAAGTACGAACTGTGCATGCGTGAGTGGCAATAACTTTCCTTACAAGCAGGCGGCGGTAGTGTGTATTTGTCATTCAAACACAGGCAACAGCCGGAAAGACAGAGAAGAAGAACAGACTACGTGATAAACAAACAACAAATAGCGTGTGCGTTAGCTTCACCTTAGCATGTGTTCTTTGCAGGTGCTTGTTGAGGTTTGACCATAGGGTTTGACGTGGTGTTTACAGCAGGGGATAACAGCTTCTGGCCTGGACACATTTTGCACCTCACCGTCACATTCCTGTCTATTCTTCGGACGACTCAAAGTAACGGGCATACCTCCACCACTCGAAAGTTATCGCTGACTCAGCCATGTTATGCAGCACTGCACGTGGAGATGTGGACGCGCAAGTCGCGCAGATTACGTACATATAACCTACAAAGTACTGATATAGTAAAATTAAATAATTTTTTTTGTGTATTATATTGCAATAATAATGTATGGTGGTCACAAAATCCCCACGGCACACCCGGAACTTGCCTCACGGCACACCAGTGTTGCCGCGGCACACCGTTTGGGAACCACTGCTTTAGACAATAAGAAACATAAGTTGACTGTTGAGTTGCTCAGTTTTTTTAGATTGTCAATACTATTACTGTATAACTAATATCTCAGGTTAAGAGGCACATTCAAATAAAGATTGGTCTTTAAATACATTTTGTCTTTTGAATTGTTTTGTCTAAAGTCAAGGATCTAGAACTGGTACTTAGTTTGAATTGATACAGTCTGGTTATTATGCTGTTTGGAGGAGGCCTCACAGGTAAGAGCACTAACTAACTAACTAACCATCACATGCACCTGAGCTTGACTTACATGTATTAAACGTATAGTTAGTGATATCAAAATATAAATAACTAATATCATTGCAAACATTAATATTTGCTTGATTCCAGTGTTGAATTAGCACAGTTTGCATACAAACGTCAAGGGGTTTTAAGATTCTGTAGTATTATGCTAAAAACTCAATAACTTAGATTATTATTATAGTTCTGCTGAATAGTTTCAAGGCCGCTTACCTTAGAAACGTAAAAATGTAATGGCAGCGTGCAGATGGGGAGCATGTTAGCTTAGCTTGGTAGCTTCAGCTAGCTCTGGAACTTCCAGCTCGGAGGCAGCAGGTCCCGCCTCGGCTCCGCCTCTTTGCCCTTATTTGGAGCAGGCTGGAGAAGGCGGGAGTTGAACTCTGACGTCACTGTTGAGCCGTTAGTGGCCGACTCCGCCCACTAAGGGCTTCACGGCAACTCTGCAGAATCCTATGGGTGACGTCACGGACCCTACGTCCATTATATATACAGTCTATGATTGTCATTCACATATTTATACATTTTGCTCTCGTGTACATTCATTCAATGTTTACATTTAAAATTATAAATAATATATGCATGTCTGAAGACAATATATGTATGCAAGAGAAGAAACGGAAGGAGTATGGTTGAAACGGAAGGCAGTCATTATCGCGCTGTGATTGGCTCAGAAGGTCGAGAGGGGGCGGGCTCATGTTCAGAACTTCGGATTCAAATCAACACGATGGAGGGAGATGAATCCGTGTAATCTACGGACCATTTGTTTTTCTTTATTCAACAAGTAAACGGAAGAGCGTCTGCGAAGTGCTTTTGTTTGTTACCTTACTAAATGGTCAAATGTGTGGGGGACACTTCTGTGTAGCAGCAATGCAGTGGGAGTCACCGACTCATGGAGGAGACACGGGAAGAGCAGGAGCTTTGATGTCAAACACTGATGGTTTATTTAGGAGTTTCGGCCGGAGAATTCACATCGCAAGTCACAGCAGCCACGATCTGACCGCACGGGAGAGTTGCCACGTCAGTTCTGGAGCGTCTCTCTCTCGTCAGCCCATTTAACTGGTTTCACAGAGTAATCAACATATTTGAGAAGATAGCCTAAACAGCTGGGAACACTGAGTCACTTGCATCTGACACTTATTGCCTCGAAGATTTCACACCCTGGAGTCCACAAACACCGAGAAGGAAGCGTCCCAGTGCACCCACAACAATAAACTATCTGTGACCGAGGGTTGCCCGGTCACAGAAATGGGAACAACAACATCATGGCTGAAGCAGCATATCTCCTTAAGCAGATAGCATACGTCAGGGTTGGCATGCACATCATATCTAAGGAGTCTAGGACAATTATTTCCCTAACAACATTGTCATTGAAGCAGGGGGGGGGGGGGTGAAACACACGGATGTAATTTGTTGAGTGGCCTCTCAGTTCAACTATGCATTTGTATACAGTAGCTCACCTACGATCTTTCTGGATCATTTTGCATTATAAGCCCCTAATGAACTTTTGAGTGATGCCCGATACATTTGCCTGGCATGTATCCTTGATGTTCTTATCAAAATAGTGTTGAATTTCGAGGTATCTATAGAAATCCTGCTGGGCAAGGCCATATCTTTCTGACATCGTTTTAAAATCTATAAATTCTTGATTATCAACCAACACACAAAGTGCTGTAATTCCTTGCCTCAACCATTGAATGAACCTCGTGTCATTAACAGCTGGTTGAAAATCTGGGTCGTGAGTCGGCCACATTAAGATTCGTATTTATTTTTGAATGTTGAGTTGTTTCATTTGCCGGACCAGATCTCCAGAGAAAACCGAACCCACCGACTCGGGATTTCATATTGTTTAGCAGCTAGTGGGCATCCTAGCAAACTCTGTAAGGGCCTGTCTAGCATTGACAGCTCCATGTGTTTCCATTTTGCAAAAATATTCTTTATTACACCAGAGCATCAGTGGCCGCTTTACGGTTGGGTAAGCCCATCCCTCCGCTTTGCTTTGGCAGCTGTAGAGTTTTGTATCTCACCCGAGGGGGTTTGCCTTCCATATTAATCGTGATATCACTTTGTCCCATTCTCTAAATGTAGTATCCGGAATAAGAATGGGTAATGACATAAACAAGTAAAGAAGTCTGGGTAATATATTTTGTTTTTACTGACATAATTGTGTTTCCAAGATCCAGGGGCAAAGAGGCCCATCTATCTAGATCCTCTCTTATCTGTGAATCTCTATGTTCATACACTGAACAAAAATATAAATGCAACACTTTGTTTTTGCTCCCATTTTTCATGAATGAACTCAAAGATCTAAAACATTTTCTATTTCACAAAATAACCATTTCTCTCTGAAAAAGTCTGTGATAGTGAGCACTTCTCCTTTGCCGAGATAATCCATCCCACCTCACAGGTGTGGCATATCAAGATGCTGATTAGACAGCATGATTATTGCACAGGTGTGCCTTAGGCTGGCCACAATAAAAGCTTTCCTCCCTAAGACAGTCCTAGCACTTGGCACATTTAATAAAACCACAGCCTGCGATCTCAGGCAATAAGTACTTTCAATTCGCCGAGAGATCAGGGAGAGATATAAGATGGTAGTTTATCCAACATGGCTTTGTAAATGAACATGTACCAGTGACTGAGCCTCCGTACAGTTAGTGAAGGCAAAACCGCCTTGGTATACAGTGTGATGCGTAAGCGCTTTACAATTTGTCAAAAATCTCAGAGCGCTGTGATACGCAGCATCTAACTTGACCAGGCAATGGGCAGGTGCATTCATATACATCAGATCACCAGAGTCCAGCACAGGTCAAAGGTCACAGAGCCTTTTCCTGGCCTCAAGCGAGAAACAGGACTTGTTCCTGTAGAAGAAACCTAGCCTGACCCTCAGCTTTTTAAGCAGGTTATTGATATGAAGTTTAAAAGAGAGACAATCATCAAGCCAGATACCAAGGTATTTGTAACAGGCAACCACTTCAAGTTTTATTCCTTGCGTAGTTACAATATCTAAAACAGGCTCTGGTGTCTTTTTAGCTTTAGAAAGAGCGTTACCTTGGTTTTATCCACATTTAGAAGAAGCTTTAGTTCAGAGAGCTGAGTCTGAATAGTGTTAAAAACAGCCTGTAATTTAACAGCAGCCTCTTTAATGGAGGGACCTGCACAGAACATCACAGTATCATCCGCATAAAAATGTAAAGTAGCTTCATCCACATTTTCACCTAAACTGTTGATGTAGATGGAGAATAAAAGTGGACCTGAAACAGAACCTTGAGGAACACCATTAGCAATGTTTAACCACTCAGAAGACAGTCCATCAAAGTGAACACATTGGGACCTTTCAGAGAGGTAGTTCTCAAACCACCCACTGCAAGGCTGGACATGCCTATACTGAGTAGCCTCTGCTTTAAGATGCGATAATCGATGGTGTCAAACGCTTCGGACAGGTCAATAAACAGAGCTGCACAACTCTGCTTATTATCTAAGATACTCTCCACATCGTTCACACGTTCATCGTGGCAGTGATGGTGCTGCGCTGCTTTCTGAAGCCTGACTGATGCTTAGACAGGATGTCATTTGTACATAAAACACCTTTACCTGTTCACTCACTAGGCGTTCAAGAACCTTAGCCAGAACTGACCACTTAGAGATGGGCCTATAGTTATTTAATAAGGTTGGTTTTATCCACATTTAAAAGAAGCTTTAGTTCAGAGAGCTGAGTCTGAATAATGTTAAAAACAGCCTGTAATTTAACAACAGCCTCGTTAATCGAGGGACCTGCACAGAACATCACGGTATCGTCCGCATAGAAATGTAAGGTAGCTCCTTCGACATTTTCACCTAAACTATTAATATAGATAGAGAATAATAGCGTGTTATTTATTATTTGCATGTACAGCACTTTGGCTCGACCAAAAATCGTTTTTAAAATGTGCTATATAAATAAAACCTGATTTGATTTGAGAAAGCTTTTATGAAATATTGGTATTAAATGCTCTCTTAGTGATGTATACCACTCTCCTGGAAATACATCTGGAGATTTACATGATTTCAGGGAGGACTCTTCTTCCTTCCCGAGGGAGGGCAGGTCCAATCGGCTCAGAAACGCATCAAATCATACTCATCAAATGGTGTGGACAGCGCCTGATAAAATGTCTCAAATGCGTTTTGTATCCCCTCCAACTCACATGTAATCTTTTTAGGAAGAGGGTCCCTAATTTAATAAACTTTATTTTCAGTTTGCTGTTTCCGCAACCTCCAGCCTATTAACTTAGAGGCCTTAGAGCCTGCCTCATATCTCAGTTTCGTAAATCTTAGCTTTTTCTCCACCTCATCACAAAATATCTTATCAATTTCTTGTTTAATTGGTCTCATTTGAGTAACTCTGGATCTTTATTCTTACTATGTAGTTTTTCAAGATCAGAAAGCTGTGTTAGCAAAGTGTCTGGGTTTCATCTTTCTAGCAAAAGCCGTTTCTGATCAAATCCCCCCCCCGCAAAACTGCTTTTGCTGCATCCCACCGTATCATTGGGCTAACATTTCCGTCAGTATCAGTCATGTATATTTTTAACTTGTTCTTTAATCTTTCCAGGATGTTATTTAGTACACTTATATTTAATCTCCACATTGTTCTCCTAGTTCTACCATCTAAATGTAGTTTTAAGTGTACAGTGGAATGATCTGACAAGTCTCTCTGACTTATTCCACATTATTTTACCATGTGCCTCTCAGAACTGTGCATGAATAAATAATCAATCCTTGAATAGACATCATGACGGTTTGAGTAGAACGTGAACTGTCTATCCTGATTATGAAAGTCTCTCCAAGCATCTATCAAGATGATCACAGATTGAAATTCAATTAAATCAAATACTTTTTTATAGAACGCCCTGTTTCTACCCGGAGGTGCATACACATTAAGCAGTCACCTCTTTATTATCTAGTCTACCTTTAACCAGAATGAACCTCCCCTCCTTGTCTTTTGTCTCCGACAGAAGTTCAAAGTGAACCGAATTTGGCATCAAAATAGCCACTCCCCTCTTATGTCCTGTTTCTAAAGATAAATAATAAGTATATCTAAAACCCATTTTTTTTATTTGTTCATGTTCTTGATCCGTTAAGTGAGTTTCTTGCCAGAATATAATATGGGCCTTTTCCTTTTTTGCCTTTGATATAACTGTACACCTCTTAATACGGCTGGACAAGCCATTAACAGTCAGGCTGATAACCTTGAGTTCTTTGTCATACATGTGAAACCAGAGTTCCCTTAGACCCTCACTCGTGATCCCCCAAAACAACAAACAACAACTATAAACAGTAAGCATTGAACAGCCATAACAGTAAAAAGAAAAAAGGGCTTCCATCAATGAGGTCTTCTCTTGACCTCTTGAGTAGGGGGATGTTCCTAACTCTAGGTGGCGGGGCCCCCTCGGGAAATGTCTGTGGGTGGCGGTCATTATAACTCAACAAGACTGACTCCCGTAATCCAAAATTAAATAAATAAAAAAACCTTTGGCCCAGATAATCAGGGGGTGCTCTCTGTGGAGCCTTATCTTGGTTCAGTTTGGGTAGGTGAGAAATACATGAAAAAGTGAAATCCACCTAGAAATGTTCAGCCTACCGTCACCGTCCTGTTTCCGATGGAGAAGATGCAAAGCGATTGAATGTTACGATGAGGTGAATTAACAGTCCTTAGCATCCGTTTCAGGCGGTCGTTGAAATCCACGGAGCTTGACCCGGGCCCGTTGCTGGTACTGCTCTCTGTCTCTGCGTCGTGTGTTTTCCGCCCTTTCCCAGCCGGAGCTCAGCCGCCTCACTCCTCTCGGTCTGCCTTCAGGTGTCGGTGGAATCCCTTTGCTCGTAAATCCTCGGCGGCCTGGTCCGCACTCTCATATGTGACTGTCCCCGAGTCCAAAAAACGACGCCATTTCTCCTAGCTTAGGCTTAGCCTCGTGGCCGCAGCTTGCATCTTCCACGTCCGTGTCCTTCTCATTGCTTCTCAACCTGTCAAGCCCCAAAATCACAACATCTGTAAGAAACTGCGTCTGAGGGCTTCTTAACATTTAAAAACCTATTATTGTGTCATACCCACTTAATGGGAAGAAACTCAGCTTTCAGACAATATTAACCATTTTTAGCAAAACGAAACATAAGGGTAATAACAAAGGATCTGAATTAGCCCTGAGCGAAAAAATGCTAACACACTTAGCACAGAGCTCACATTAAAATACCCTTATTACTTATCGTATCTGCACAAACAAGGTATCGATTAGCAAACTGAGATTCCACAGATTATACAGGTATTAGTATCATTACTGACCGATCCGAACTCGCGACATGAGAAGCTAACAAAGACATCACACCACGTAGCATTAGGTAGCCAACACGGCAATCATTACCTTTGTTGTTTTCTGATCAAAAGTTTTCTTCAATGGCATTAAAACGATAAAAACGCTTCTGAAGGTTAATCCATAGGTTAATCCAATGTTTCTGTGTCACTTTGAAATTATTACTGATAATCCATCAGCAATAAACCTAGTTTTCAGTTTTCAGATTTCAGAGCGTAATAATAATAATAATAATAAATGATATTTATATAGCGCCTTTCAAGGGACCCAAGGTCGCTGTACATGGTGGACAAACAAAACAAACAGATCAACGGGCAAACCAAAGAAATAAATAAAGGAGCTGGGGGACCAGAAAAGGGCGAGGGCCCGAAGGCCAGGGTGAACAGGTGTGTTTTTAGCGATGATTTGAAGATGTCCAGGAAGGCAGCATTACGGATCTCGGCAGGAAGTGCATTCCAGAGGGTGGGAGGGTGGGGGCCGTAGCACTGAATGCCCTGTCACCAACAGTTCGGAGGCGAGAGCGGGGGATGGAGAGCAGGCCCATGTCTGAGGACCGCAGACTCCGAGAAGGGGTGTAGGGATGGAGGAGGTCTGATAAGTACTGGGGGGCGAGGGAATGGAAGGACTTGTACGTGAGGATGAGTGTCAAAATCCAGTAAGGGGGGCCAGAGATATGGAAAATCCACCCAAATGGACCCAGAAGAGGGTTTTTTTGTGCTAAATCTGTCTAAAAACGTCAAATGTCACTTGTTTTGCATCAATCTTGATCCAGGGTACTTATTATATGTTGTACTTTGGATTCCTAAAGCTTTTAGTTTACCTTACCATCATCCAAGGGTAGTTTTCACTATAAGTACAAAATATGTTTTGGACGGACACTATAATTTACAGTTTTTTACCATGTTCAATCTGAATTTTCTTTAAAATAAAAAACATCTATATTGATTCTGAGTTTTCTACATCCAACTCACAGGTTTATCATTACTTTGAGAAAAAAGATTATTAATTTACCCCTTTTAGAAGATATGGTCATTTGTTCTGGGAATGTCATTTTCGAGCCTGAGACCTGATAAACAGGCTCGGGGCTGAACAGGTTAAGAAAATAACTAACCATAATAACCTCTCCCCCACTTTGTATCTCATCAGTTATTTCAAGAGGAAGATTGTCACCAGCCTGACCATGCTCCAGCTCCCAGAGGCCCCGTCCCAGGATGGCCTTCAGTTTTCTGGGGCCACTGAGGAGGACTTTGATGAGATCATGGGCATGAGCCAGGGTATACATGGAGGTCTCGACTACCTGCCCACGAGATACATGGACTGGCTACAGGAGACCAACCGCACCGTCATAGTGGCCCGCAAACAGGGAAAAGTAGTAAGTTCAATCAAAATATTTGATTATGAGTAATATAATAACTTATAGATGCATAAAAAGCTGAATTCTTGAATTACAGAAGTCGGGAAATAGTTTTCTTATCCAAGACATTTCTCTGTACAAAAGTAAGAGTTTCCTGACTTAAAATTAAAAAGTAAAAAATTATATTTGTCATAATTAAGGCCATTCCTCGTTGGATTCATTTTTCAGCAACTGCGTTTAATAAGCAGAAATCTACTGGAAACTTTCCATTCTCCAACTATCCAAGAACACAGAATTCAAATGAAACAATTGTGAATTACTGGGAGTCCCCTTTGTCCTAATTTGGAGACTAACTGCCATTCTGACAGGTCCCAGAGCAGTCTCTCTAAAGTAGAACCCACCAATGTGATTAACCTTAACATTCAAATTTTCATTCAACAAATCAGTTAATTTTTGCTCATTTCCGCATTCGTATACTTCAACTAGTCCCGCATGAATTCAGAGGACCTTTCCTCACAGGTGGCAGGTACTAGCTTTCAACAAACATCAATTAATTCCGCTCATTCAACAAAGAAATTCACTCCGCATTGAACAAAGAAATTCGAGAGATATTTATCGTGTGCAGTATTGGAAAATATTGGGATTCTATTAATATCTAATAATAAAAATAATGAAATTCAATAACATGCTTTAACCACTAGGTGTCCCTTTCTATCAGCTGTGCACCTTTATGGTGTAAATACAGCCTATCTACCAATTGGATCAAATATAAAAGTGAGCCGAATTAGTGTTGATACTGCAAGGAGACGTATTGTGTGAAAAGAAATGTAAGATGTTGTTTAATGGCTGATATATTTATGATCCACGTCACGTTTTCAGTTCCTCGTGTTTGTCTAGAAGTCTTCTCATCAGGGCTCTATAAATAGAGAACTACAGCATATATGTAATATTTAATGCAGCCGAACCGTGTATCACAATGCCGCTATGTGATGACTTTCAAAGAGAAAAGCAAGCACACTCGGAATAAAATGTTTTCGGTCTGTTTCCGGTATTTGTTAATGACGATGTGCTGTGAGATGTGAGGCTGGAATTGCACAGGGGGAAAATAACGTAGGCTATCTTTAGATGCGGATTTTGTTAAACTAATATGTTTGCGCTGTGGACCAACACTATACATTGACGGGGAAGGGGGTAGCAATAAAGATAACACCATTAAACAGTTACACAACATAACAGAAATAATATCGATAGCAGCGTCCCTAGCAACCACCTTGGTAACAATGAAAACGTTGTATAGACACATTTCCTGAAGTAATGTTCGTAATAACTAGCAAACTAAAGATCATGTGCATCCACTGCACACATAATCTGAAATAACAACTCATATTTCTCGCATCAAATGACATCAAAACGCATTTTAATGGCCAAACTAACCTTTAAATAGGCATTTTACACCGAGAATAAAACGAAGTTCGGCCATGTTTTTTTTTTTCTGCAGGGAGTAATTTGAAGATCATGTGACATAGACGCCAGCCATTGGAATGAATGGTGAAAAAAAACGTTTTTTCAGAGGCGTTTTTGTAGAAATACTACGTCCTACGTTGTGGACCAACGTAGTTATTAAACGTTTAGATGTGAGACTGGGTTGGCTTATCCGACTCAATGACATTGAAAGTGTTTTAGATAACTTTCAGTGACAGAAGGCAAAGTATCCAAAGGGTTCTTCCCAACATACCCTGGGTCATCCCAAGGTATTTTCAGGGCAAATGGATAATCTCTTTAGCTATTCTGAGTTGTTGGGGTTCTCCTTCCAGTTGGACGTTCCCAGAACACCGTGACAAAAGAAGGTTCCAGAATAAGACAATAATAAGATGAAGGATCTCAACTGGCTCCATCTAGCTCCAAAGATCAGTGGTTCCAAGCTAAACTTCGTTAACTGTTTACAGATGTTCTGGTTCTGGTGGTACATTAATTAGTCTGCTGCCAGTGCCACACAGAACTTAGCATGTTCTTGTTTCCCAAATCTCTTAGAAATGTAAGATCATTCATCATTTGTCAGTTATGCTGCTCCAGACCAGCTTCAGAAATGGTTCTAAAAAGGACATGTCAATGATTTTCTTCGCATTTTTTCTTTTTCTACTCAACAGATTGCTCTGGAGTCAGTGTTTGTGATTGACGATGGGGAGACTATGCTGATGCAAGGTCTACGTGTCGCCCCTCAGGAAAGGGCTAAGGGTGTGGCTCGGGTTCTGCAGAACTTTTGCTCTGATCTGGTCAAATCCAAGTTCCCTGATGTCAAAGTAACCCGCTTCACCCGTGATCTGCTCTTACCAAAGGATTTCCAGAAATATCGCCTCATAACCAAGCAGGTACAAGCAACAAGCCTTTCTATGTATCGGCTTGTGCTTTATAAGCCTCCATTTAAGTCCGTTGGTTACAATATTGATGTAAATATGTACGATATAGTCCATGGTCAGCTCATGCATTGGCTCTCTTCTCTATAGGGTATTCTCCTGGTGCGCTTCAGGGCTGAAGAACTCAAGCTGCGTCTGTCCGATCTTGGTCTTGGAGATATTCAATCTTCTTTGTCCACCTCCTTCAAACCTCCTCCAGTGCGTCTCGACAATACAGCCGTCCGCCAGCTGTATCTGACCTCTGATCGGATGCTTGGGGTCCTTCCTAACGCCACCATCATTCAAGATTGGCAGCCATTCAAGCTTCTACCCAGTAACATGGCTATTCTACTGAAGAAGGACATCGACTGGATGGTCGACGATGTGGCCAACCCTACTGTGACCAGCCTCTGTACATTCCCTGTCAGGGTGCCCATTGGAGATGACTGGTAACTCTTCTTTCTTTCTTCTTATAATAATTTCAATTCAGGGACAACTAGTGTGCAGAAAAAGATGCAATAATGTTGTCTTACAATAATACCATTGGTGCCAGATTTGATCATTTGTTATATACATAGTGGTTTTAACCCTCCTGTCATGTTCGGATCAAATTGGAATGATTACTTCTTTCCTCAATCATAAATATTGTGTTTTATATTTGATTGCGTCAAGACCTTATGATATCCTCCACAGTCGGCATTTGAACATATAAAGTTGCTGATCACCACTTTCTTTCAATTTTGAGTGGTTTAGTTAACTTTGTAACAATGATGGTGTTCCCAGTCAAAAATGACCACCATAGGAGATGAATGGGTAACTCTAGAGCAGTGGTTCTCAAATGGGGGTACGCGGACCCCTGGGGGTACGTTGGAATACTGCAAGGGGTACGTGAGATGTATTTTATGTTAATAAAACAAAACAACCTAATTAATGCATTTAAACAAACTGCTAATAGTAGATTAACTACTTTATTCAAAGGTTTACAGAAACTCTGGATAATAAAATGGGAAAAATAAACGGGGTGCTCTCTTTCCCTCTCCCTCTCCTGACAGCCCGTCAGTCTCGTGCAGCTCGCTGAACCTGTAATGAGTGACCCGACAGTAAAGAATACATATATTTATAACTAGTTTAGCTAGTTCCAGAGTAGATGAGCTAGCTACGTGTGTTAGGTCTAACTCTTAGTGTATTTTGCTCCACTCACCGGCGTGTACTCCGTCAGCAGCAGCTGATCTGCTCTCTCTCTCGCGTCCGGTTATACTTCACTCACTCGCGTTTATGTCCAAATCTATTAGATCTAGCTAGTTCTAGTTAATGATATGACTGCCTGCTTTTCAAAGGACCTAAACAATAAGCAAAGTATAGCGCAGCATTATGCATATGTTTATATGAGGGGTCAAAATCCCATGCTCATAAAATGCTCATATATCTTATTCTCTTCATTCCCCACGCCCCGAAATAAATAAATAAATAGACCAATTTTAGGAAAAGTAACGAAGTTTGAGCAGTGTGGGTTTTATATGAACAGTTACACATATTTCAAAACGCAAAGTGTAATAACTGCAGGTGCCTCCCTGTCAGCATGACAAAGGTCCTCAGTGAAGATCAAGCCCATGTTTCTCTACATTAAGTACAACTTAATAAAAAGATCAGTTCAATGCAGCTAATGTCGTCTCAGTGTTATTGCATGATGGTAAAATTGGTTTGCCATGAATTTAGTGATGGATTTTAAACATTTGAAATGTAGCATTTAAGTGTTTCTCAGTTACTGTTGTTGTTTTAATAAATCAGACACTGATGGTGCAGCGCTGTGCTGTACCTCTTTATATAGGCTTTTTGTCCTTAACAAATAGTTGTTGCGCTGATCAGGGGGGACGTGGCGGAATTTTTTTTTCAAAGGGGGTTCATTATTGAAAAAAGTTTGAGAACCACTGTTCTAGAATATGTTCATCCATCAGATAGACACACCCATTCATGTAAACCAGAAGTCTGAGACATTGGTTGCATCTTAACAGTTAAATAAAATGTGATGATTTCTAATGGTTTTTGTTTCAATGTAAGATAAGTTAAAGTTACAGAACGGTCATATTTTCCCGGGAACACCAAAGTAAGGGGGAGAAACAGACACGACAGGAAGGTTAAGATTTCCAGAAGTTATTGTAGAACAAGAAAGTATGTTCACTCAATTGACCAGTACACTTCTTTTCAACCAGGTATTACCTGAACATTGACATGTTCGGTAAGGAGCTGGATCCTATCCGACAGCAGTTGCTGTGCCACCTGCAGCGCCACACTGCCACTCTGAAGGGTCACGTGATGTGCCGGGTGTTCCTGGACCCCCCACTCTGGAAGCCCATGGTGGAATTCTGCCGCAACACCCTGAACGTGGAGCTGGTGAAGGAGTACACCCAGCAATACGTGCTGGAGTCAGACGTCATCTAGCTACGGGAGGTGGATGGAGAGGAGTAGGAGAGTGGACACAACTCAATTGGTGCTACATATGGTACAAATGTTTGTCAGCAGCTTGAAAATAAAAACTGCTCCACCTGTTAAAAATCTGCTCAAAGATTGTTGGTCCACTTTTATCTTACTGATTGTACCGTTATGTTAAATGTTTGTTGTTTGTGTTTCATGTATTGTGTCTGGATACTTGTCTGTTGATGTTGGACATGGAGCTGCTATCTGACAAATAAAGTAATATCGTATCAATTACACAAAAACACAACCCTTTGTAATGAGGAGGTAGAAACCAGGCAAACAAAATGTAGGTTCCACAAAACAAAACAAGTTTTTGCTGGTAGTGCAGTTTCATTTAACCATTTTCCACGGGGGCAAAACGCAACATCTTGCAAGAAACAGCGTCTGAGGGCTTCTTAACATTTAATAAACTACAAATGTGTCATATCCACTTAACGGGAAGAAACTCAGCTTTCAGACAATATTAACCATTTTTAAAACAAAAGGGTAATATCGAAGGCTCTGAATTTGCCCTGAGCGAAAAAATGCTAACACACTTTGCAAAGAACTTACGGTAAAATACCCTTATTACTTATCGTATCTGCGCAGACAAGATATCGATTAGCAAACTGAGATTCCAGAGATTCCAAACATCTAAGTATCATCACTGAGCGATCAGAACTCACGACATGGGAAGCAAACACAGACATCAGACAACGTAGCATTACGGAGCAAACACGGGAGAAATTCTTACCTATGCTGCTGTTCTGATCCAAAGTCGTGTTCAATGGCATTAAAACGATAAAAACGCTGCTGAAGGTTGATCCATAGGTTAATCCAATGTGTCTGTGTCATTTTGAAATGATTTCTGATAATCCATCTTCATATTTATGTCAATAACGGAGATTTTATATTAGCTACGAGAGTGTACAGCTTCCGGTGTTGGGCATTCTGGCTACGCAAAACTCATTAACCAATGGGTAATGTTTAGATGGATTTAAGGAACTGCCTCTCGATTCTATTGGCTCTGACGGTTAGAAAGAGGTGTCAATCATCACAATCGACCAAGGGGGGCCATAGATATGGAAAATCCACCCAAATGACCCCAGAAGTGTTTTTTTCTTTTTCTAAATCTGTCTAAAAAGGTCAAATGTCACTTGTTTTGCATCAATCTTGATACAGGGTACTTATTATATGTTATAGTTTGGATTCCTAAAGCTTTTAGTCGACCTTACCATCATCCAAGGTTGGTTTTCACTATAAGTCATGTTTTTTTTTGGGATGGACACTATCATTTAAAATGTTTTACTTAGAGCCGGGACTCGATTAAAAAAAAGAATCTAATTAATTAGAGGCTTTGTAATTAATTAATCGAAATTAATCGCATTTTTAATCAAATATACATATCTGACCAGTGAGAAGCAGTTTCACATGGATGTGACTCCAAGTGGTTGACAGTCGAGTGCAGTCCAGTGAGCCAGGGAGCTGGTTATTTTCTCAGACGTGGACTGACTTATCCTGGCCCTGAAACCAGTCCTCTGGTTGAGTGTGGGTTGGGTCAGGGTGTGGTTCACTCGGAGTCGGGCTAACGTCCACGCTAGCTGCTACATGCTTTGCATTTAGGTGATACGTTAGGCTTGATGTGCTGCGGTGATATGCACATTCTTTTTTGCATAATTTGCACACAACCGTGCTCTTATCACGCTTCCATCCGTCCGTTTTTTAAAACAAAATGTCCCATCCACGGGGCCGACCAAAGCGGTCTCATCAGCTTGTCCGTTCATGTTTGACTATTGTTCACCGTGGTTTGTTGTTGTTTGAAGTCCCATGCTGAAGTCATGAACGTTAGTTGGTGCTCCAGTATAATCGGTATGCCTGAAACTCATCCAGTGAGAAACGTTCCGCTGTGCAAAAATAAGTGCGATTAAAGTGCGATTAAAATGCGTTAATTTTTTTAACGCGTTAATTAAGATTAATTAATTACACAAAAATTAACGCGTTAAAAATGTACGCGTTAAAAAAATTAACGCATTTTAATCGCACTATAATCGCACTTATTTTTGCACAGCTAAAGTCCCGGCCCTAGTTTTACTATGTTCAATCTGAATTTACTTTAAAATAAAAAAATGACATCCAACTCACAGGTGTATCATTGCTTTGAGAAAAAAGATTATTAATTTACCCCTTTTAGAAGTTAAGTTATAGTGAATTGTTCTGGGAATGCCATTTTCGAGCCTGAGGCCTGAAAAACAGGCTTGGGGCTCACCTGGTTAACGATACCTAAATATATACAGAGGGTGGACATTAAATAATGTTACGTAATCAGATACAATACGTCTGTTAGAAATACATTTGTAAAGACTATGATATTCAATTGCTGTTTGAGGTGTTGATACAACCTCATATTTGTATGTATTTTTAGAGGCTATCAAGGTTCCAAACAGAGTTGGGTGTAACGCGTTACTGTAATAATATTACATTTGTCGGTAACGGACTAATGTAACGCGTTACTTCTATAAATTCAGTAATCACACGACAGTTACTAACATTGCGCAAAATGTGTTACTTTTATAGATTCAGTCATTAGGGCTGCACGATATTGGAAAAAACTGACATTGCGATTTTTTCCCTCCCTCCTGCGATATATATTGCGATATGAAAACATACAGGAAATGAAGTAAAGACCGTTTTTGTTCCCGCAAACCATCCTTTCTTGAACTTTAATGCTATACAATTGGTATTTTTTAACTATATTCAGTCGCGGTGCTAGACCAATTTGACTGGGGGGGCCACTGGAGGGCCAGTTATTTTCTGAGGGGGGCACAATAAATGCAGGACGAAAAAGAGAACTAGACAGTATGAAGTAATTGCGCATAAGAAAACAATGCAATCCAGTTATTGGTATTTGTTTCAGTACACTTATTTATTTCAGATAGATCCGGATGACGGATTTTAGTCACGGACGTCTGGATCTTAAGTTATCAGAGCAACAAGCTGAGCTAGCTCGATTAGCAGCGCCGAACTGCCCTGGAGAAACTCATGAAACGACTTTATTCAGTGTTTTGACCTTTAATCACCGGGTCTGTTTGCTCTGGAGATTTGATTGTGATTGGTGGTTTGCTGTGCATGCAGAGCCTGCATGTCACTCACTCGAGTACCCCTCACATGAGAACCGCGCAAGTTTTCCTTTTGTAGCAAGCAGCAAAATAATTGTAACATGACGTGTTTAAGTAAATGTGCCTACTTAATATCGCAATTACAAAAAAAAAAAAAAAACATTTTAAATAAAAACCTTTTTTTTTTTTAAATCACACGTTGTGAATATCGTGCATGCGCATATCGTGATTATCGTCACGACACGATATATCGTGCAGCCCTATCAGTAATCAGACTATAGTTACTAACATTGCGCGAAAAAAGACTAGATTCTCCCTTTGACGGACTAGTAGTACGTTATTCAGAAGTTTACAGTAACTTTGGATAATAACACGGCGGGTTTAATAAACCGAGCCTCTCTTTCGGCCCATTCCCAAACCGCCCCCTACACCCTACCCCTACACCCTACCCTACACCCTACCCTACACCCTACCCTACACCCTACCCCTACACCCTACCCTACACCCTACCCCTACACCCCTACCCCTACACCCTACCCCTACCCCTACACCCTAACCCTACCCCTACACCCTACCCCTACACCCTACCCCTACACCCTACCCCTACACACCCTACCCCCTACACCCTACCCCTACACCTACCTACCACACCCTACCCCTACACCCTACCCTACACCCTACCCTACACCCTACCCCTACACCCTACCCCTACACCCTACCCTACACCCTACCCTACACCCTACCCCTACACCCTACCCTACACACCCTACACCCTACCCTACACCCTACCCTACACCCTACCCCTACACCCTACCCTACACTACACCCTACCCCTACACCTACCCACACACCCTACCCTACATCCTACCCTACACCCTACCCCTACACACCCTACCCCTACATCCTACCCGTACACCCTACCCTACACCCTACCCCTACACCCTACCCCTACACCCTACCCCCTACCCGTACACCCTACCCGTACACCCTACCCTACACCCATACCCCTACACACCCTACCCCTACACCCTAACCCTACACTACACCCTACCCCTACACCCCTACCCCAACCCTACACACCCTACACCCTACCCGTACACCCTACCCCTACACCCTACCCCTACACCCGACCCTACCACCCTACACCTACCCTACACCCTACACCCTACCCGCCTACCCGTACACCCTACCCGTACACCCTACCCCCTACACCCTACCCCTACACCCTACCCCCTACCCCCTACCCCTCCATTTGCGCGTTCACGCGGAGGGTCCGCCATATTGAGGGCTGTTCCAAAGCAACGAGTGTGGGGGGGGAGTGGGCTATCAAGCCCTCAGACAGGAGTCTGCAGCGGTGCTGACTGGAGACCGGTCTCTGCCTGACCGGAGTCACGCTGTGTGTGTCCTCAGGAAACACGCTGTGTGTCCTCAGGAAACACGCTGTTAACAAGTAGTTCCAGCAAACATCCACTGATAAACTGCGATGTTAACAACCCCATGATGACCTCATATGTTTTTAACTCTGGATCAAACCTGTGTTTAGTCTAGAAAAAGGTAAATGTGTGCATTTTATTATAAAGTTGTGTATATTTACAGACCGTTGCAAAAAACTAAGAAGCTTATAAACATCAGCTTTGAAACTCAATGAAAGATGTTTGGAGTTTTATTTGAGTTATTCATTTAAACTCTTTGTCAAAGAGATGCTGATTTGAAACCGTTGTTACAGACAGTTACGGCACTTCCTGTTTGTGGCCGGAGAGAGGGGAGGCCGTCCCAAAGCTGGCTGCTGTGTTTACTCCCTCCATCTGAGTGAAATAAGACCCACGGTGTGATGATTCATAGTGTGTGGGCTGTCTTTTAATAATAATAATAATGAGTTCCATTTATAAAGCACTTCATATTTGAATGCAAATCCCGAAGTGCTACAAGTAGTGAGCATGAACAGTATAAATAAACATTACACAACACGGTAGAATTAATTAAAAAAAAGCAATAAAAATAAAAATAAAATAACAGGGTGATAAAAAGGCAAAGGCTCGACTGAAGAGATGGGTTTGAGGCCTTTTTTAAAAGCCTCCACGGTCTGTGGTGCTCTCATTTGGTCGGGGAGAGCGTTCACAGGCTGGGAGCAGCCGAGCAGAAGGCCCGGTCTCCCTAGCACGGAGCTTAGTCCTGGGGGGTTTGAGGAAGTTGGAGTTGCTGGAGCGGGTGGTCCGCAGGGAGGTAGGGGGGGTGAGGAGTTCCTTGAGGTAGGGAGGGGCAGTTCCATGGACACACTGGTGGGTGAGGACGGAGACCTTGAATTCGATCCTCAGCTCCACGGGGAGCCGGTGTCGTGCTTTAAGGATGGGGGTGATGTGATCATATTCGCGCACCCTCATCAGGATCCTAGCAGCGCTGTTCTGAATGTACTGGAGCTTCTGGATGCTTCTGTGAGGGATCCCGATGAGGAGTGCATTGCAGTCGTCCAGCCGGGAGGAGACGAAGGCGTGGACCAGCTTTTCGGCATCTTTCATTTTGACACACAGAAAATGGGGGCTATCCTCCCTGATCCACAATGTAAAGTCATTCACAGCCTCTTCCTCTTCTCCGTGAGGAGCAGCAGGTTCAGCTTTCAGAACAAAGTAACAAAACACTAAAATAGCATTCATTTTTTTAAATATGTCGTGGAGTAATAGATGTATTTTTTTTCTTCTCAAGAGAGGACCAGAATGTGTAATTTATGTTAGTATTTCAAAGTATCTCCCGAGGGACAATCCCCCCAGACCCCCTGCAGGGGTTGGGCTTTCAGCAGGTCACTCTTTCCCCTGAGGGGAAGGTGCAGGATCGGCTCCAGGTCGCCCTTTTTTTACTACAAGACAAATGTGCCTTTTTATTTCATACAGTTCAATTTGGATTGAGACGGGGAAATAATCCAAACCTCACGCGTGGCGTTTCATGTCAAGGGCAGCGTGTATGTAATCACATTGCAAATACTGACTTGAGCCCCCCCGCTGTGTGGGTTAGCCCCACCAGAGATTACCCAACACAGATACTCTGGAGCCGCCACTGTTTGAGGGTGAGTTTGATGAAGGCCGTTTCCTCCCAGTGGGCCAGGTAAATATCTGCATATGCCGCAGTGCTTGCGGCCCATAGCACAACCGCACAGCTGGAGGTACCGGTGTGCGGTACCGGTGTGCGGTACCGGAGGTGCGCGCTGCATGAGGCCGGAGGGCGCGTTCTCTCAATAATACTCGAAATACTCAATAATATCTTTATTTTTCAAGGTTTTGCACGCAAGATATATATTCTTGTTAAACAATATATACTGAGCCTCTTGGTATCGATGAATGAACTCTGAATATATAAGATTAGGTGTTTCATTGTGTTTTGTCATATAGGCCTATTTCCAAAACACGGCTGTTTTGGGTGTTTCGACGGACTGCTGGAAGAGCCCACTGGAGACCCCCCAAACCAAAATCAAAGGTCCGTCACCCCCCCCCCCCCCTCCGGCGATTTGGAACCCGCCCTCCGGCACTCTCTGGCACTGTAGACGTGATCACAGCGATTTGGAAAGGGCCCTCCGGCGCCCTCCGGTCTTTAGTCACACCCGGAGGTACTGGTATACTGTTGAAAACAAAATCATTGCTGGTGAGGCTGAGGTGGAGTGACTGGAGGATGTGACTGTCGGGTCTGGCTGGGTTGGGTATGTATTGAATGTGTGTTGAAGTGTGACTGGGAATGGGAGGGTTTTTATTGTATGAACAACATGATAGGTGTCTGGATGTAGCTGGGTGGCGTTTGGAGAGGGGACAGATCAAGCGATATGTATTCTGTGATGTTGTAGGTTCCAGACCAGAGGGGACCGCCCACGTCTCCACAGGCGTGTGGATCTTGCGGAGCAGGTAGAAGAGGCGGGGCCTGGGCCCCTCCGGACCGTCCAGACACTGTTTTAGTTTTGTGTTGATGGATTTGTTTCTGTGTAGTTTTCTGTAATGTTCCTAGTGTCTGTGTTTCTAATTGTAGTGAGTGGTCTGTAAGTATGTTATTTAATTGTCTCTGTGCTTCTAATCTGTAACTGTCCCTGTCCTGTATGACTATGTGTCCCCCCTTGTCTGCTGGTTCAAAGACTGTGTGTTGGCTGTTCCCTAATGTGTTACTAATATTTCTCTGTTGCTAATGTTGGGTGTTCTCCGTGGGGGGCGCCACTGTCTGAGTGTGTCAAGGTTCTTATTGATGAGTTGTGTTAATGTCTGACTACGGAGGCGTGTGGCGCAGTGGGTTGGGCGTTGGTGTTCGGTTCAGGGGAGCACAGGTTCAAACCCCACTGCAGTCAGCATGTCGTTGTGTCCTGAGACACTTCACCCCAAGGTGCTCCTGTGGGGATTGCCCTCAGTATCGAGTCATTTAATTTCAAACCTTTATTGATCCAGATTGTCCCTCGAGATCAGAGATCTCTTCTTCGAGGGAGACCTGGAGTATAGTCGCTTTGGATCAAAGCGTCTAACACGTGACATGTAATGTAACCCTCTCCACCCATAGGCCGATACACACTTTGAATGCACTTTACCCTTTATGGTGTCTGTCCTACTGCCATGTTTTTAATGTTACGTATGTCTAGATTCTGCACACTGGGACAGAGTCTGAATCTCGTTGTACTTTTTGTATAATGACAATAAAAAACTTGGTAACACTTTATTTCGATAGTCCAGTTAACACTCTATTGACATTCAACAACACTGTTTCAACAGACAAGTAACATGCATTCAACTAACTGCCAGGAGAACATACATCAAGCTTTAGCTGATGATCAGCAGATAAGCAACTCCAGCTCTACCTCTGACTGAAAGAAGCAGAAGAAGAATGGCAAGAAGAGAAGCAAAACAAAAAGAAGGAAGAAGGAAAACAAAAAGGCGAAGACGTCAAGATGTTCCCTAGGCTGGCTGCTTTTGGGGGCGAATGGGCCGGGAGATAACTGTTCAGATGATTCCGACATCATGTGAATGCAGCACAAAGCCGATGGCATGCACGCTGCCGAGCGGCTACGGACCTTCCCGTACTCATAGTTCTTCTACGATGTGATATCTATGAGCGCACAGCGGACGTTTGATTCTGCGAGGAAGTGCAACCAAACTAACAGTTGGGGATATTTAAAGTTTCAGTGGCGAAGCGCAGCCAGAGAGCACCCGCAGAGTCCTGACATGTTGACCTATGTTATAAAGAATTTCTTGTGGCGATGTGCACTTCGCTGCTGCTGATGTGAATTTGGCATACAGAGCAGCTGTTATTGGTAGTGAGAGCAACAAGTTAGTGGACTGCAGGTCGTTTGAAAGCCGCCTCTCACCTCCGCACACAGACCCCGTGTGTGCGGAGGTGAGAGGCGGCATTCAAAGTGTAAAGCTCTGCCCTCGTTGAAACAGAGATCAGAGGAGAGGAACAGTAAGACTCTCACTAAGCTGATATGAGACCAGACTCCCGATGATGTTCCGTCACTGCATCCATGCAGAATCGTACATCGCGATGCATCTTCTACATGGAGAAATGTCCACACCTCTAATGCTCATCTACTATGGCTGCTCACTGAACCTGGAATGAATAATGAAATATAAATAATGTTCTCACCAGTTTTTACCACCAATATGTTTGTTATCAATAAATAGCAAATTATCTAACTAGATTTGCACACTGCGCATACAAGCACACTACCTAGTACCTACTATGACATACAACACATGTTTTACAACAAATGGGAAGTCACACACATCCATCCAAGTTCTCTTTTCAAGAGAACATATGTGGCTCACCCGGCAACTAAGACACTGCACACACACACACCACAACAATTATTGGGGGGCCATAACATGTATTGACATTAATGTATTCTTTATTTGTCAGTGTCTTCCATCTCAGATGTGGTGGGAAGATATCCTTAAACTGTGAGAGGCTTCAGGATGACCAAAGCTTTTAAGAAAGCTCATGTTTCCAGGAATGCTGAAAGACACGGCAGCAGAGCTGAAGTGTTCCCGGTGGACAGAAGTGTCCTCGACCAGTTTAAGGGTAAAACCACACTTTTAAAATCAGCCCAACTCCGTCAGAAGAAAGTCGGTGGACTGGCAGAGAAGATTGCTGAAATGAAAAGCAACAAACAGCTCATCCCCTTTTCTGTCAGGTAATCCTGAATGTGGGTTGTTGTTGTTGTTGTTGTTGTTGTGTTGTGGGGGGGGGACGTTTTTTTCATTTTGGGAAGCTACTTTGGGGAAGTGTTTGGGCGACCTAATAATTATGTTTAGATGTCCTTTAGTAGGACTGAATGTGGTAAGATAAGATAAGATGAACCAGTTGTACAAAGCAGCAACAGGGTAAGCGTGAAAAAAAAAACAGTACAGCAAAGATTCACACAGATCAATAAAATCTAAAATAAATAATAAATAACATAAAATCAAGGAAATAATGATAATAATAATAAAAGACTATAAAAATAGGAGATAAATAAAAATAACTGTCAGCATATATACATATTTGGTCATCTAAGTTATAAAGTGCGGAATAAGTTAAAGTGACAAGTTAACATGGGTTGTGGAAACAGTGTATATTTACGACCAGTGATTTAATTTGATTTCTTTTTCATATTTAACCCCTTGTTGTGCCGCCTGATGGCTCCAGGCACAAAGGACTTCCAGTGTCCCTAGTGTTTGTGTTTCCACCCCAGCACACCACGGCAAAGAAGAGCACACTGGCCACCGCAGACTGGTAGAACATCTGCAGCAGCCTCGTGCACACGTTGAAGGACCTGAGCCTCCTCAGGAAGAACAGCTTGCTCTGTCCCTTCCTGAAGAGGCATCGGTGTTGTCTGACCAGTCCAGTCTATGGTTTTAAGTGCACTCCCAGGAACTTGTAGCTGTTCACCACCTCCACATCCTCCCCCCTGATGGTGATAGGGGTCAGAGGCCTCTTGCTGCTCCGCCTGAAGTCCACCACCAGCTCTGTTCAGTGTTTTTACTTGTAGTATATTATTAAAATAAAAAGCTTTCTTTCTCTGATGTGCTGGATAGTGTTTGTTCTACTGTGCTTTTACAGCCTGGCATTGACTTCAGTTATCCAGTTGTGCAAAACATTTCGCTTTATTTCCATGTCTGTAGATAGTGGATGAATGTGTGTGTTCTGTGGATAGGTTATAGACTTATCCTGTTCCTCAACTGTGTTTCACTTTCATTGGATAGTCCTAACACACGCCTACAGACGCTTAGTGGAGAAAAACCTAAAAGTATACTGATAGTCAACTCTAGATTAGGTGACGATCAACAGATAGTCAACTGAACTCTAAAGCTGCTTATCTGTTGATCATCAGCTAAAGCTTAATGTAATAGTCACTGAACTTTAGCTGCTTATCTGTTGCTTAGTTACTTGTCGGTTTGAACGGTGCTACTAAATGTCAACTGATGACTTATAGAGTGTTAACTATGGACTATCAAAATAAAGTGTTACCAAAAACTTTAAATTAACTTTTAACTTGTTTATTATTTGTATTCATTATTATTATTATTGTTTGTTTTTATTACTTTTATGGATACATAATTCTAGTCAATTGTCTTATTTACTTGTTGTAGTCCTCCCTCCAACACAGTAGGTGGCGCTAATGCACCTTAATGTTATTTAGCAGTCTGCAAAGTATTCCCTTTTTAATACTTTTTTAAAAATGTATATTAATAATGTATATTTATTATTGTTATTATTATTTTGGATAATTCTGGGGCCTATTTCCATATTTTCTATAATTTTCTTCCTTTTTAATTCTTATTATTATTGTATTAATTGCAGTCCTCCCTCCAGCGCAGGAGGTGGCAGTAATACCCCTTCCATGTTAGTGAGCTCTCTACCATTAAACCACAGAAGAAGTCGGGTATGTTATTCCGGAAAACGCTCGTGAGCAGAAACACATTTTTTATTCTCGTTTTGTTTTGTTTTGTTTTGGTTGCTTCGCAGGTTGCAGCCTCCAGAGCGGGAGTTTATCACATGCAACGAGATCACGCAATCAGGACGCAAAGAAGGTAACTATATTCGATTTACATGACATTAGAAAGCACAGAGATGACTACTGTAGCAGCATAACATATACATGCATATGGATATATTACAGGTACACGTATTGAATGCATTTTTCCTTATATCTACTTAATTCTTCTAAATACATTTCTCTTTGAATACAGCACACCTGATTTATTAAACAGAAATATAATATAATGTATTAATATCCTAGTTCTTCTTTCTAAGGTGACATATATAACTTAATTAAATAACATCCTATTCAATTGGATTCAGTAATCCAAAAGTAACAGAAAGTGAGATTAAGTTACTGACAGGTATAGTTGTAGTAACGGATTACTTTCCTAAAGTCTATCAGGTGCTCAGACGCGTTACAGAGGAGGACACGAGATGAACCGCCGCTGCTATCGTGGACCTGTGTACTCGCTGCTGAGGCTAATGTGTTTCTTGCACCTGACACAAAGCAGGGCTCTGGTTGGATGGCGTCTCTCCGCGCGTCGCTCTCCAGGGAGCAGATCTCATCGTCCTGAGCGCTCTGACCACCGCCGCCGCTGCAGGTAGGTGACCAGGGGTGGAGGGCACCAGCTGGGCGTAAGCTGTGCACCTCTACGTCCGAGTAGAACCGAAGGCTAAGACCAAACTAAAGTTATGACTAGTGCACCACTCAGACTCAAGCCCGTATACGCTGCGCCCGGGTGTAACTTTTACACCTAGTATGGAGCAGGCGTAAATCGGAAAGACAGACTAGTATCCATAGTAACGTAAAACAGGCAAGAAGGATATTAGCGATGGCAGGGCGTCTTGTTTACATGTTTAACAATGAAAGGGCGTTAAGAAGAGAAAGAGTCGTCCGTGATGGAACAATCCCACTGGACATCTATTCAGTGAGCTGATAGAGAGGTTTCGTTTCGGCAGACGAGCCCTTTTGATTTAATCGAGGAGATCTCCCTCACTCCAGCACGGATCAGACCGAAACGCTGCGCTCTCCCCAACCTTGCAGCTGCTGATTGCGCTCAGATTCTACGCGAACGGGGCCTTTCAGAATACTGTGGGAGACATGATTAATGTTCATCGCACAACTGCATGTCGGGCGATAAGACGAGTGTCAATTGGCCCTCCAGCACCGACTTCTCTCTCCGTCAGTTCCCGCTGTCGCTCTGACAAACCCCTCTTCTCTTTCGGGGTGCGGCCATTTGGGATTCCCCTCGAGTCGTCGCTGACGCTGTGGGTGAGGGACTTCCCTCTTCTCTGCGGTCATCTGAGTCTGTAAAAATGGCGTTGATTCGCAACATACTGTTTCGCGTGTATTCAAGTGGACGCGCATCTTAAGACCAGGCGCCAGCGACCGCCCGAGACTAGGCCAAGGCGTGGTGCACTCGGTGTAAATTCGAATCACTACGTCGGACGTAGCTAAGCCGACGTTAGAGATAAGCCCCTACTTTGTTACGCCCATCTGGTGAACTCCACTCCAGGGCGGTCCCACCAGTGGTCCCACCTACAACGTCCCCCATTGGGGTGACCAGGGGTCCCACCGTTGTCCCCATAACGTCCCCCATTGGGGTGACCAGGGTCCCACCGTGTCCCCACAACGTCCCCCATTGGGGTGACCAGGAGTCCCACCGTGTCCCCACAACGTCCCCATTGGGGTGACCAGGGGTCCCACCATGTCCCCACAATGTCCCCCATTAGCTGTGTCGGATGTCAATCAACCAACAAAGTCTATAAATGTATTTACTAATTTATAAGCTAATAGTTTCAATAGAAATGTTTATTTTTAAAACGTATCTTATCGCTGCAGTAACTTATCCCACATTGTCCCACTCTTTTGTGTCCCTCTCTTTTGTGTCCCTCTCTTTTGTGTCCCTCGTTGTCCCCCATGTCTCTCGTTGGCCCCTGGTCACCTGCAGGAGATCTGTGAGCTGGTGGCGGAGGGATACCAGGCTCTGCAGACGGAGATCCAGCGCAAACACAAGGAGAACCAGGACCTGAAGAAGAAGCTGATCCTCATCGAGTCCATCGTGGTGCGGGGGGTGAGAGCGGGGATCGAACCGGCAACTGAGGGGAGAGCGGGGATCGAACCGGCAACTGAGGACGCACAGCAGCCGGAGAATGACCGGGGACACACAACAGCTTGCTGGAGGAGGAGGAGCGGTGCTGAGGGAGGAGGTAAACACGAAGCCTGGGATCTACTTTTCCCCCCGAAATACCTCCGGAGCGGAGCGGTCAAACTCAATTTCGTCGCGGAGCACCTGGTGTACTTATATAAAATAATGTATTGTGTTACATTATTGGCCCTCTGCATTTGATTATTATGGGATAGGGTAATAACTTCATAATTAACTACGTGTTAATCTCAAAATGAGATGCATTGTGGGACATGTAGTTCATGGGCAACGTGCTTCTGTAAGTGGCCTGTCACCGTATATATTATATTCTTTGAAAGCTCTTGCGGGGCCACATGGAAGGAAGTTGTGTGCTGGATTTGAGCCCCCTGCTATGACAGGGATTGTAGCCTCTGCAGACCATTTACATGCACTAAAACCTATAGAAAACACTACAGGAAGGGGACGAGTACAAAAAGGAAAATAGGGCCTCTGTGGCGAAGGTGGCTTCGTCACTAAGGACTGACGGCTTCAGGCCGGGGGGTGATATGGCACTTTGTTGCGTGATAGCACAGTATATGTTGTCTGTGCTGATGATTGTGTGCACCTGGTGTCCTGTGGTGACTCTCCCCCCTCACCTGGTGTCCTGTGGTGACTCCTCCCCCTCACCCTGGTGTCCTGTGGTGACTCCCTCCCCCTCACCTGGTGTCCTGTGGTGTCTCCTCCCCCCTCACCTGGTGTCCTGTGGTGACTCCTCCCCCTCACCTGGTGTCCTGTGGTGACTCCTCCCCCCTCACTGGTGTCCTGTGGTGACTCCTCCCCCTCCCTGGTGTCCTGTGGTGACTCCTCCCCCTCACCTGGTGTCTCCCTGTGGTGTCTCCTCCCCCCTCACTGGTGTCCTGTGTGGACTCCTCCCCCTCACTTGTGTCCTGTGATGACTCCTCCCCCCTCACCTGGTGTCCTGTGGTGACTCCTCCCCCTCACCTGGTGTCCTGTGGTGACTCCTCCCCCCTCACCTGGTGTCCTGTGGTGACTCCTCCCCCTCACCTGGTGTCCTGTGGTGACTCCTCCCCCCTCACCTGGTGTCCTGTGGTGTCTCCTCCCCCCTCACCTGGTGTCCTGTGGTGACTCCTCCCCCTCACCTGGTGTCCTGTGGTGTCTCCTCCCCCTCACCTGGTGTCCTGTGGTGACTCCTCCCCCTCACCTGGTGGCTCCTCCCCCCTCACCTGGTGTCCTGTGGTGTCTCCTCCCCCTCACCTGGTGGCTCCTCCCCCTCACCTGGTGTCCTGTGGTGACTCCTCCCCCTCACCTGGTGGCTCCTCCCCCCTCACCTGGTGTCCTGTGGTGTCTCCTCCCCCTCACCTGTGTCTTGTTGTGCTGATTGGAGGGTGGGTATTTAGGCTCTGTTGCCCTGTCTGTTGAGAGGGCTGGGTGTGTGTGTGTGTGTGTGTGTGTGTGTGTGTGTGTGTGTGTGTGTGTGTGTGTGTGTGTGTGGTGTGTGTGTGTGTGTGTGTGTGTGTGTGTGTGTGTGTGTGTGTGTGTGTGTGTGTGTGTGTGTGTGTGTGTGTGTGTGTGAGAGATCCTTGTGGCTGCAGGATAGGTGAAAGGAGAACCGCAGATTGAGGCGGTGAACTTTGTGCCCATGTTTTTAATAAATGCCCACGTCGGGTTATATTTTTGGACGTTCTGCCTCCTTGCTTGGTCGGGCCGCTCAATTGTCAGCTTCACAGCCTCTTTAAGTAAATAACAAGCATTGCATCGGCAAGTCAACCATCGCTGATTTGAATAATAGCCTGTTCTTCCTCCACACCTTTAACTTCCGCTTTAATGATGATATGTTGGCTTTTCCAGAACAAAGCGGTCACTGCATCCTTTCAAACATCCTCACCACGCCTTAAGTTCCACCTTCGTGCACTGACGGCATGACGGCATGTTAATCCTCTCCTTATCCGAAGCTGATCTCAAGATAAAACATTTTCATTTATTTCTTCGTCTCGGTCTCGCTGCCTTGGGCTGAAACTCAGGTTTTTGTGATAAGATGTTTTTTGATTTTAATTCTAGATAGTGTGATAATTAAACGGAGGTTTTGAGATAATGGGATAAAAAAAAAAAGCTTCCATGAAAATGAAATGAACCTTGAAGAAGAATCAGCCAATCAGGACTCAGGAAACATTTTATCTTGATTAGTTTTGGGTTTAATTTGATAAAGCAAATTCTTCTGCGATTCATTTGAAATTGATTTACGTACGTTCTTTTAAGGTTAGGCTTCTAAAACGTTTTATCTACTTAATTAATATTAAAATCTCTTAAAGGGCACCTATCATACGGTGCGTCGGGGAACTCACGCAGCGTCAGAAAATAAAGCCCTCTCTTTTCCTCCGTACCCAAATCTCTAAAAACAGGGTACAACGGGCGGATACAGATTTGGGTCCGATATGACGTCAAATCGGCGGCGGACCCACAGAGAGTTGCTATCAGAAACAATGCCTGACGTGATCTGGTCTTTGTTTACATTAGCCTCGCTAACACTCAGAGCTAACCTGCGCTGGAGAGCATGTGTGTGAAGAAGCAGGAAATGAAAAAGGAACTCACCTTGTGATAAACCTGCAAGAGAGAAAGCCTTTGAGCTCCATACTGTTTCAGAGATAATCCTTGATGTGGTTTAGAACAGGATGGTGTTTTCACAGCAGAATTTAACGTTATCTCCGGTCGAATTCTGATCAGGCGTTAGCTCCGCCTCCTCTTTTTTTCAAGCTAAGGACCCAAATCCTTGTTTCTCTAACAGCTGTAACAGAGGGGTGTGAGCGGTATTAAAATAGCACGATAGGTGACCTTTAAATGCCTTTTGAAATCGTTCACATTCTAGTATTCCTTTATATTTATATATTGTATTTTTGGGGGGATTTAAGGTATAATTTGTTCTGATGTTCCATTATAAAATACAAAATAAATTGGTCTTTTAATTAATGCATTTTAATACATCATTTTCCAAATACACCTTGAATTAAGGTCACACAAATTAAAGTAGGAATTTGGAATTAAAGACGTTTTAAGTCTTGCACACGTTAAGCTGTAACTGATTATACCTGCTTTATTCTGTCCAGCTTCCCGACGTGGTGTTGATCAAAGACGAAGACTCGGACAGCAACCACAGCTCAGAGGAAGGTGAGGGGGAACCACCCAGTATTTGTTACTTTTTCTGTAAACTTAATTAACAAACGGTTAAAAAACGACGCCACCATATTTGAATATTTTATTTGCGTCACTTGAGACGACTCTTAAAATGACGAAACTTAAATTATTTCAAAAACAAAGCTTTGAGGTTAACATCATTTTAATCACGTGTGTCTCATCACTGCAGAAAGAAGGTTTAGCGACAGTTTCTGAGAAGAACAGGAAATATATTCAGTGTTTTATATATTTCCCTGACGCAGCGTCCACACGGCGGCGTGCGTTGAAGCTTGCCGGCGGGCGTGTCTGAAAATCGGCCAACAACCAATCACATGACTCTCCCGCCCCGGACACACAAGCACGCGGTTTGATTGGCTAGCGCTTGTACTGGCATATGATTTGATTGGCTGGCGCTTCCGTCGAAGCTTCAAAAGTTGAACTTTTCTCAACTTTTGAAGCGAGCAACGCGAAGCGACGGAACCACAATGCAGTTCGGCAAAGCCTGGAGCGTTGAAGCTTCAACGCACGCCGCCGTGGGACGGGCCGTTACACTCATACCGAAATGCAGATTTTGAAATGTAAAATGCCGGAAAACAATATTTCTGTTCGTCAAAAACGGTATAATTCTCACTCCAGAAATATGAGCATCAGAGTAATTATGGGATGGATGTCCGGTGGGTCTGACTCTGTCCTTTTTGTTCTATAGAGGAAGTAAAGAACCGTGACTCTGGATTTATTTGTGTTTTATATATAATTTAGAATCAGTGATATTTTTGTTTATCATTTGACACTTTATCTTTTGTATTATTGTTTTACACATTCGAAATAAATCCAATCAAATGTGTTGTTTGAGGTGACTCGGCAGCTTTAAGAAATGAAGACGCTATTATTTCCCGCTCTAATGCATTATTTTCACCACCGGAAAGTGGGCGGGACTTAATTGTGTCCGGAAGTGACGTTAGACGTTAGTTCCTCTCAGTGATGCGTTTTGTATTTCCCTGCAGATGGTAAGACGTCTTCCTCCAGAGATCTCGTCAGCCGGAGCGTGAAGAGACTCTGGCCCGGAGGCGAGGACGCCGACAGGAAGTCCTCCTCGGAGCCGCCGAAACCAGCGAAGAAGAACTTCCCAGTGTATTTGGTGGATTCTCTGGAGGCCGGAGAGTCGCTGGGATCCTTCTCCTCTCACACGGACCCGAACAGACCCTCGTTCTTCAGCCTGACGGAGTCTCCCTCCGGCAGCCCCAGAACTACACTTCAGATGGTGAATCACATCACATCACATGTTAGACGCTTTTATCCAAAGCCACTCACACACTCAGCACTGTGGGCAATCCCCACAGTGCTGATCCCCCAATCTTCCCTTTCTTCCTCAAGTACTCCACTAGCCCCCCCCACCCCCGTCGACTTTCCTGAAGCACTCCCCCGTTGATAGAAATCAACACGTAATGAATTAAGACCCCACGGTTTGATGATTGATAGGTGTGTGGGCTGTCTTTCATTTTGACACGCAGAAAAATGTTATAATAAACATAGATTGTGTTAAATGGATATATCCGCCTGCTTCATTTATCTTCATTCCCAACAATATACATAAATAAATGGCATATTTTGGACATAGTTCGAATGGTATTAATCTGATTAATTAATTTTTAAGCTGTGATTAATCTGATTAAAAATTGTAATCGTTTGACAGCCCTAATATATATATATATATATATATTGCTCGCATAAAAATCCCCGGGGTTTTTTTGCTTTGTATGTCGGGGGCGGGAGATTCATGTGATTGTTGTTTGGTCGCGTCCCCAAGCTGTCAGACACGCCCAGCTCCAAGATGTTCAAGGTTTTTTCAAAGCTGCTGTGGGACGTACCGTAAAGCTGCTGTGGGACGTACCGTAAAGCTGCGTGTGGACGTACCGTAAAGCTGCTGTGGGACGTACCGTAAGCTGCTGTGGGACGTACCGTAACCCTACAGCTGCTGTCCTCCCGCTCTGAAAGAACAGGAAATCTTCTCACCGTGTTGATGCTTTTTGTGTTTCGTGCAGACGGACTCTCCTTCCAGCCCCAGGACGCTGCCGGCCCTTCCCTCAGTTCCATCAGAGCGGGAACCTGGAAGACGGCGACGCCTTCGGGCTGAAGATGGTCAGCGTCAGCGGCTCGTATTCGAACGAGAGCAGCGGCTCTGCGTTTGATTACGAGATGAGGTGGGAAGAAGTGGAGTACAAATACTTGAGTAATGTTTCTGCTATCTGTACTTCTACTTGAGTAAAGGGTGTGTGTCCCGCTCTGATTTGCTCTTCTCCTCCAGGGACCAGTTTAGCGGCGCTGAGGGAGGGAAGCGGCTGTTTTGCCCCGTGTGCTCGAAGACGTACGCCACCTCTCAGAACCTGGAGGTGCACATGAGGATCCACACCGGCGAGAGGCCCTTCAGGTGCGCGCATTGCGGGAAGAAGTTCACGCAGTCGGCGCACCTGAAGGCTCACGAGCACGTGCACAGCGGGGAGCGCCCGTACACGTGCACGCTCTGCCCGCGCAGCTTCATCGTCAAATACAGCCTGAAGCTGCACATGGACCGCTGCCATGCCTCTGGGGGCGAACAAAACGTAATGTCGACGTAATGTGTAAACAAGAGAATACGTTTTTACCTACACATGTACTTAAGTACAGTAACGGAGTATTTGTACTTCGCTACTTCCCACCTCTGGTTTTCAAATGCTTCCGGTTTTCCACCACCAGGATTCAAGGCTTGTAATGGCATGTGTTCAGAGCTACGGTGGAGCTGAGGTCACAGGCCCCCCCCCCCCCCAACAGGGCAACACAGATACACAGATACAATAGTGCAGGTAAACACACATGGAATATAAAACAGTGCCATACGAGTCTATAAGTGGAATATGATATTAGATAATGTGTGAGTTGCAAACGGATGAATGTTATGGATGTTCTTAAGAAGGTTCAGGTGTTGAACCGCCTCATGGCCTGAGCGATGAAACTGACCCGGAGTCTGGGGTCTGAGACCAGATGCTGCAGGTGACTGATGTGTGTGATGGCAAACACTGACGGTTTATTTGGAGCTTTGGCGAAACATGAGCTGAGCCACGAGGTGACATCACATCCCGTGTGGTGTGTGTTGTGTGTGTGTGGTGTGTGTGGTGTGTGTGTGTGTGTGTGTGTGTGTGTGGGTGTGTGTGTTGTGTGTGTGTGTGTGTGTGTGTGTGTGTGTGTGTGTGTGTGTGTTGTGTGTGGTGTGTGTGTGTGTGTGTGTGTGTGTGTGTGTGTGTGTGTGTGACCAAGGACCATGGACTGTTTGAAATATATCTATTAATCAGTTAATTTAGAAAAAAAATTATCCCATCTTTGGAAAATATTGAACCGATGTTTAAATTGTTGAAAACTTGATTACAGTTATTGTGTTTTCTTTGTTTATAAAACTCTTCCTACAGTTTTGTATGTTATTACTTTTTGTATTTTGCAGATTTTAACACATGTATATATATTTTAAGTTATCTTGAACCTACATGTGTTGCTCTCCTTTTCTTCAAAAGAGGATTTATTTGTACTTGTAAGAAATCAATGATTGACCCGTCACCTCTGCAAAAGGTGTTTTAAAGAATCCTGAATAAATATGATCGTGTTTTGAAACGTTTCACCTTCATCTAAAGGTGCTGATTGAACAGAAGTGTTTCATTGTGTGCTGCTGGCAGTGTGTTAAATAGCTATGTTAATAGTGTGTGGTTCTGTGTTTTAGTTTTTGGATGAGCTATTATTTCATGTGAATATGATCAGGTATGCACTGAATGATGACTGCAAAGATACACGATGGGCAAAAAAGAAGATAATAAAAGCAATATGAAAACTGACATTGCCGAGCGAAAAAGCAGGCTAATAATAATAATAATCATTAATTAATTTTAGATGAAAGTCTATCAATAAAGGATTGACATGATTTAAATGTGTGTTAATTACAGCACATATTCTATTTATATACAGATTATTTATATTTTGTGGTAATAAAATATTCAGAGAATAATGCAAAAACTACAGAAATTATGTAAAATTGCAAACAATAATGAAAAAACTTCTATAAAAATGCTGCAAGACATAATGTAAACTGATACTTTGCACATGCGCACTAGCTCTCTAGTCCTTGTAGCCCCGCTTCACTTCCGGGTTTGTCTCTGGACTGTTTACATCTCGTTGGGGGAATCTAGTCCAGATTTTCACACTTTATTCTTATTATAATAAACATTAAACCATAAAACATGTCCCCTGCCGCGTCCCTGCACGTGCAGCTCGCCTCCATCATGGAGGTCCTCGCGAACACGGCGGTGGCGGAGATCTGTGAGCTCGTGGACAGCGGGCTCGCGGTGCTACAGCTCGAGGTCTCACGGAGCCGCAAAGAGAACGAGGCGCTGCGCAGAAAGCTGCGGCTCGTGGAGATCCGAGCGGTCCGGGTCACCGCAAGCGGAAGAACCACCGCAGGCGGCACCGCGCTGAGAACCACCGCAGCCGGCAGAACCACTGCAGGCGGAACGGCACTGAGAACCACCGCATGCGGCACCGCGTTGCCCCTATCTAACGCTCGCGCTGCCGCTCATCATCAGCCTGGAAACGGCCGGAGGACCGGAAAAACTGGTGGTAAAAAAGTTTATTTTAACTTTAGGTCAAACATTTTACATTTTGATAAAGTGTTTTAATGGAACTTGTTGGTTATCTGTCGCCACTTTTTAATGGCGGCTAGTTTAGGGTTACCAGACGTTCCCGGTTTCCGGGGATAATCCCCGTTTGTATTGGCCTGTCCCAGGTTGAAACTGTCCCCGGAAATGTCCCCGTTTTTTAATATAAGTTTAAAAACACATAGCAAGGTGAAATAAAACGTTTTATGTCAGGAAACACTGGGTACACAGACTGCAGTCGAGCCAGCCCCCACTTCGGAAAGCACAGAGTCACAGCCCGCACGTTGTATTGCGGTGCGCGAATATCCTATGCATTACGGTAGGGGAGAAGCATGTAAAAACTGCCTTCAAAATAAAAGCGTTTAATCGGTCAATAACAAATATACCTAAAAACATATTCATATACTGGAGCTTAAATTAAGAAATATGTACTATATAATGTGATCAATAATAATTTAAAAAAACTACGTATAACTACCACATTATAACTGAGTGAATGTACAATGTAAGGATACAGTTATGAAGGCATATCTGACATTTCCACTGCGTGACTATTTCAATTGATGTTGACACCATCTCACAACACTCCTAAAGTAACATTACTTTCTGAAGCACAATTTAAAATGTATGCTGTTTAAAATCTCAAATTAGATCTATTGTCCATCTATATTTTGATTATTATTTAATGGAAACCGTCCATATCAAAGAGTCATTCGAAGTCAATCAAATACTTAGTTCACTCCAGGGTGATAGCAGGACACCTCATCTAGTCACTCAGAGAGAATCAGGACAATCTGATGTAGAGTTCAAAATAAAATACTTTTGAAATCTCATATGGGCTATCGTCCTTCTGTTTTTATACAATAATAAATAAAAAACTGTGAAATTATCAAAGACTTATTTCACTCCAGGGTGATAGCAGGACACCTCATCTAGTCACTCAGAGAGAATCCGGACAATCTGATGTAGAGTTTCAAAATAAAAGACCTTTGAAGTCTCATATATGAGCTATCGTCCTTCTGTTTGTGTCCAACTGTTAAAATGTTCGAATTACATTAAACCAGAATTGTCCTCCTTTTTTCTTTAACAGTGAAGTCAATTGGATATGTTGATGAGATATTGACCGCAAAACTCAAATGTCCCCGGTTTTAATTTTGAAAATCCACATGAACTTTTCATTTCTCAAAATAACAAACATTAATCCTAGGGGTTAGACCAGTGGTTCTCAGCTGGTCAGGCCTCGGGACCCACTTTTTCCTTTGTCATAAATCGCGACCCGAAATTTTTTAACCATTCAAATCTATTCAACAAACATCGTGCTGTAATATATATAACGCTTTTCAGCATACAATATGAATGAAAGTGAAGTAACAGTGCATCTATCCCTCATATCCCTTCACAGAACTAAAGGGTGATGGAATCAAAGCTGAACTGACATGAAAAGGCGCACATGCTGGAAACCCAACCCCAGCAGGGGGTCTGGGGGATTCTCCACCAGGAGATTTTTAGAAATACTAACATATAAACTTCGCATTCTGGTAAACCTCTGAGAAGAGCATAAATACATCTATTGCTACCCCCGACATGTTAATAATATGTTATGCCATTGTTTGTGTTTCACTTAGTTCCGACAGCTTTGCTGCTCCTCACGGAGAGAAGAGCAAAGAGGAGAGAGTCTGTGAAGTACTTGTGGGTAAGGGGAGATAGCCCCATTGTTCTGTGACCTGTCAGTAGTGTTTAATTTCGTTGACTAAAACTATGACGAAATATGTTCGTCAACAACCTTTGTTTCCATGACGAAAACGAGACGATGACGAGACGGCACCGACGGCAGTAAACAATAACTGTAACGAAATCATCATGCAATATCGTTGACGAAAAGTGACGAGACGAAAATGTAGTTTACTAAATAAAAACTATGACAACATCTCTCTTTTACTTTCGTTGACGAAAAATGAGGAGACGAAATATTATCAAAGATAACGTTACATCTCTGATAGTCAGTTTTTTCTCCCAGCAGTTCCATTTCCGGTGCTGCGGCTGGGCAGCAGCTGTGTGTCTGTGGGGCGGCTGGGCAGCAGCTGTGTGTCCGTGCTGCGGCTGGGCAGCAGCTGTGTGTCCTGTGGGGCGGCTGGGCAGCAGCTGTGTGTCTGTGCTGCGGCTGGGCAGCAGCTGTGTTTCCGTGCTGCGGCTGGGCAGCAGCTGTGTGTCTGCGCTTGCGGCTGGGCAGCAGCTGTGGTGTCTGTGCTGCGCGCGGCGGTACTTTTGAATTACAACCGTGCAGCGCACAATATGAACTGTCCAGGAAGACTCGGTCTAACTCATGTATGGTCTAACTCGTGGTCTAACTAACCTTATTTAACAGA
Source organism: Chaenocephalus aceratus (assembly GCA_023974075.1). Classification (NCBI taxonomy): domain Eukaryota; kingdom Metazoa; phylum Chordata; class Actinopteri; order Perciformes; family Channichthyidae; genus Chaenocephalus; species Chaenocephalus aceratus. Next base: position 114,493 of record JAMFTG010000225.1, read on the forward strand.
AAATAAAATGGCAACAACAGGGCTTAGGAGCAGTGGGTTCGCGTTAACCGAATACCCCCCCGTCAGCGCGAGTGAGTGATACAGTGTGCACTCGACGGATAATATGGATTATGACGGAAATGTTACGATTTCCGTCAAAATGACTGACAACGAAAAAGTCTAAAGCCTCCACTGCTTGGGAGAAAGAAACGAATGTGATATTTGGGCCCATTCCGCTACAATGAGGCGGAGAAAAAAAGCGAATGCATTGTTTCATCAGAAGGGGAAGCAAATGTGGCCATAACACAGCTGGTGAAACACCACAAACCTGACCAGCAGATACCTCTGCAAGCTGCTTTCTTAATCATTCAACCTGTGTTTTTCATCAATAAGGACAAGATAATCTTATTTATTTATATACTAAAATGACAAATTATTGGTTTTGGCTAGACTAGTTTGACTAAAATGTTCTATTAATCTGATGACTAAAAAAGACTCAACAGTTTTCATTGACAAAAAGTAGACTAAATAATTACTTTGACTAAAATAGACTATGCTGACTTTATTTGACTTTTATCGACTAAATGACTAAAATGCAGACTTTTAGTCGACTAAAACTTGACTAAATGCTCAGACTTTTAGTCGACTAAAACTTGACTAAATAAAAACAGGATGAAGGTGACTAAATGACTAAAACTAAAAAGGAAATTTAACACAGGACTAAGCTAAAACTAAATTAAAAAATAGCTGACGAAATTAACACTACCTGTCAGTCATCATCTGAAGTTGTACCCATGGATAAAGAATAGTTCTAACCGCAAAGTTATTCTCCGTGGGGACTTCCGGCAACACTCTTGATTCTGATTGGGTCAGAAGACTCGAAATAACATCAGCAAAGATGTTTTATTGAGAAGATGATCACTACGTGAAAAAAGTTTTCAAAACAGTTTTATGGTGTCCGGTACCTCCGGTCCAACGCCGACTGCATGCGTGTAGAACATCGGGCCTTCAAATAGAAAGTTTGACTTTTTTATCAATTTTTTTTTTCTTCACCACACATCTGCGACCCACTCGAAACGGGTCCTGGGTCGCGACCCACCAGTTGAGAACCACTGATTTTGAGAATCTGGAAAAAAAAGTGCGTATTTAGTCGGAATTTTTTTTTTTACGTTCGTATTTAGAGTCTGATTTTTTTAGAAACATTTTATTTAGAGGGTCTGAAAAAAACAAACAAAATGGCGACAGATATCACAAAAGTACATTTTAACTAGAAAATACATTTCCTGCTGAAAATGCGTGTGAATGCTGTAAACCAGGGTGTCAAACTCAATTTTAATTGAGGCCCACAACAGCATTATGGCTGCACTCAAGGGCCGGTTGTAACTTTAAGACTATATAAAAATACATATATAAATATATATATAAAATAACGTATTATATTACATTATTGCCTCTGCATTGGATTATTATCAGATAGGGTAATAACTTCATAATTAACAACAGCTTTTAGCTACAAATAAGTGTGTGAGCCCAGAGATCAAAGGTTACCATGGTGACGTTATCAAACACCTGTGTGGGCCCAGAGATCAAAGGTTTCCTTGGAGATGTGCAGTGAAAGGAGAGCCTTTCCATTGATCTGAATGAGAAATAAACCTCCTATATTTCTAACTATAGTTGAAAAACGGTTGCAGCTATCGGTAGAATTTCACATTGCACAGCATTAGCTCTAATTATCCGTCATGGGAGAAGTAATCTGAAAATGTTTTCGTTCACCTCCTACAGGTGAGGCGGTACGATGTGGAGACCCCTCTGAACACGATGCTACACGGGGGACGGTGAGGACTCTTTAAAGTAAGACACTACATACTGATATCCACCTGAACATCAGCAGGAGAGGACTCTTTAAAGTAGAGACACTACATACTGATATACACCTGAACATCAGCAGGAGAGGACTCTTTAAAGTAGAGACACTACATACTGATATACACCTGAACATCAGCAGGAGATGACTCTTTAAAGTAGAGACACTACTTACTGATATACACCTGAACATCAGCAGGAGAGACTCTTTAAAGTAGAGACGCTACATACTGATATACACTTGAACATCAGCAGGAGAGGACTCTTTAAAGTAGAGACACTACAATACTGATATACACCTGAACATCAGCAGGAGAGGACTCTTTAAAGTAGAGACACTACATACTGATATACACCTGAACATCAGCAGGAGAGGACTCTTTAAAGTAGAGACAACTACATACTGATATACACCTGAACATCAGCAGGAGAGGACTCTTTAAAGTAGCGACACTACATACTGATATACACCTGAACATCAGCAGGAGAAGGACTCTTTAAAGTAGAAACACTACATACTGATATACACCTGAACATCAGCAGGAGAGGACTCTTTAAAGTAGAGACACTACATACTGATATACACCTGAACATCAGCAGGAGAGGACTCTTTAAAGTAGAGAAACTACATACTGATATACAACCTGAACATCAGCAGGAGAGGGACTCTTTAAAGTAGAGACGCTACATACTGATATACACCCTGAACATCAGCAGGAGAGGACTCTTTAAAGTAGAGACACTACATACTGATATACACCTGAACATCAGCAGGAGAGGACTCTTTAAAGTAGAGACACTACATACGGATATACAGCTGAACATCAGCAGGAGAGGACTCTTTAAAGTAGAGACACTACATACTGATATACACCTGAACATCAGCAGGAGAGGACTCTTTAAAGTAGAGACACTACATACTGATATACACCTGAACATCAGCAGGAGAGGACTCTTTAAAGTAGAGACACTACATACTGATATACACCTGAATATCAGCAGGAGAGGACTCTTTAAAGTAGAGACACTACATACTGATATACACCTGAAAATCAGCAGAGAGGACTCTTAAAGTAGAGACACTACATAGTGATATACACCTGAACATCAGCAGGAGAGGACTCTTTAAAGTAGAGACCTACATACTGATATACACCTGAACATCAGCAGGAGAGGACTCTTTAAAGTAGAGACACTACATACTGATATACACCTGAACATCAGCAGGAGAGGACTCTTTAAAGTAGAGACACTACATACTGATATACACCTGAACATCAGCAGGAGAGGACTCTTTAAAGTAGGGACACTACATACTGATATACACCTGAACATCAGCAGGAGAGGACTCTTTAAAGTAGGGACACTACATACTGATATACACCTGAACATCAGCAGGAGAGGACTCTTTAAAGTAGAGACACTACATACTGATATACACCTGAACATCAGCTGGAGAGGACTCTTAAAGTAGAGACACTACATACTGATATACACCCTGAACATCAGCAGGAGAGGACTCTTTAAAGTAGAGACACTACATACTGATATAGTGTAGTGGAGTATAAGTATGAAGCAGACCTCTCTTAAATCTCTCTCTCTCTTTGCAGCTGGCTGTAGGAGAATCCATCAAAGTGGAGGACGACGAGTTATGTTCCCAAACTGAGCCGTACCGTGAGTCCAGAAATAATAAACTCTCTTTTATTGGACATAATATCCAAAATCTAAGACGATACCTGGTCACATATTACAATAAAGAAATTGCATTTGAGGCTAAACTGACAGAGATTTATAGATTAGAGCAGTGGTTCCCAAACTTTTTCAGTCGGGCCCCCTTGTGTAATTAGAAATATTTCCGGGACCCCCAACCCGGTTCTATATTGGTAGGATTTATCGTATATTGTTGTAAAACATTACATTTGTTCTACTAATAATAATAATAAGATATAAAGTTCCAACTATAATTGTATATTTTATTATGGATTACACATGAACTAAAGTGCTGTAATACTGTGAATTAATTTTGGCCTAATTAAAACTAGCAGGCCTTCTTCCAGAGTAGTAGATTTTTAAATTCAAATTTCTTAAGGAAAATATATTACTATGTCTACTGCAGGTTGCAAACGATCACATCACGTTACCGTTCCTATTCCACATAGCCTATCAGTGACTTGTGTGCTTGCTTTCCCTCGCAGGTCTTCTCAGAGCGGGGCTGCTGTTTAGAGACGGCCTCTCAGTTCATTCTCAATGTTCAGCTTTGATCTGTATCTCGTTTTGATGGCAGCAGAAAAAGCCTCTCTCACAAGTAGGATGTTGCTAAAGGCAGCGTTAGCCACAGCTCTCTGACCAATGAGACATTTTCGAGCAGTGTTTGTTTACAATTGAATAATATTAATAATAATAATAATAATACATTTGTTTTATATAGCACACTTTAAAAACAACGTTATCTCAAGGTGCTTCACAAAGCTAAAAGGAGAAAATAATAAAAATAAAAAAATCTTCCCGCGCCCTCTGCAGTACCTCCGCGAACCACCAGGGGTCGCGCCCCACAGTTTGAAAACCACTGGATTACAGCATTTGACATACGTTTATTTAGTACACTGTAACAGTTTGAAGCCGTTCTCACGCTAAATGAAAGTGTTATTATCATTTGAATCATAAAAAAACACTCGATAAAGTTTGTGAAAGTGTTAAATTCTGGTCTTATTTTCTCCAGGTGTTGACAGACACACAGAGAAGGAAGCCCCGCCCCCTCCGACCAAACGGAAGTAACGAAGGAAGTTGTCAGCTCTTCCTGCCAGAGGTCAGAGGTCAGCGAAGAGTCCGACTGCCTGATATTCGAACCACAGCTCCAACACCCCCCGCTCATTACCCACAATCCTTTGGGGGAGGATCCCAGCTGCTCGTACGCCAGCAACAGCGTTTCCGCGACGTCGGATTCGAACGGTTTTCATTTGGTTTACTGACGAAGGAAACGGCCAGCAGGGGAAACAGTTCTTCTGCACTTTCCTGTGGGAAGACTTTGGCCTGCCTGAAGAACCTGAAGACTCACCTGAGGGTCCACACAGGTGAGGGGGTTGTCGTAGCAACTTAAAATCAGCTGCTGTCTAGAGAAAATGATGAGCAAATATGCAAAGAAACACAATATCGATATAAAGTATTTTAAGATCTTTTCCTTTAATGCTTGCAAGCATGACGACTCCTCTGAGAGCTCATGAAGAAGAGGGGACACATGTTGATGTAGAGGAGACATGAAGAAGAGGGGACACGTGTTGATGTAGAAGAGACATGGAGAAGAGGGGACACATGTGTGATGATGTAGAAGAGACATGAAGAAGAGGGGACACATGTTGATGATGTAGAAGAGACATGAGAAGAGGGGACACATGTTGATGTAGAAGAGACATGGAGAAGAGGGGACACATGTTTATGTAGAAGAGACATGAAGAAGAGGGGACACATGTTGATGTAGAAGAGACATGGAGAAGAGGGGACACATGTTGATGTAGAAGAGACATGAGAATGAAGAGGGGACACATGTTGATGTAGAAGAGACATGAAGAAGAGGGGACACATGTTGATGTAGAAGAGACATGAGGAAGAGGGGACACATGTGATGTAGAAGAGACATGGAGAAGAGGGGACACATGTTGATGTAGAAGAGACATGAAGAAGAGGGGACACATGTTGATGTAGAAGAGACATGAAGAAGAGGGGACACATGTTGATGTAGAAGAGACATGGAGAAGAGGGGACACATGTTGATGTAGAAGAGACATGAGAAGAGGGGACACATGTTGATGTAGAAGAGACATGGAGAAGAGGGGACACATGTTGATGTAGAAGAGACATGGAGAAGAGGGGAACATGTTGATGTAGAAGAGACATGAAGAAGAGGGGACACATGTTGATGATGTAGAAGAGACATGGAAGAAGAGGGGACACATGTTGATGATTTAGAAGATACATGAAGAAGAGGGGACACATGTTGATGATGTAGAAGAGACATGGAAAAGAGGGGACACATGTTGATATGTAGAAGAGACATGGAGAAGAGGGGACACATGTTGATGTAGAAGAGACATGAAGAAGAGGGGACACATGTTGATGTAGAAGAGACATGAGGAAGAGGGGACACATGTTGATGTAGAAGAGACATGAAGAAGAGGGGACACATTTTGTAGATGAGAAGAGGGGACACTTTGAGAGATAAGAGGGGACACATGTTGATGTATAAGAGACATGAAGAAGAGGGGACACATGTTGATGTAGAAGAGACATGGAGAAGAGGGGACACATGTTGATGTAGAGGAGACATGAAGAAGAGGGGGACACATGTTGATGTAAAAGAGACATGAAGAAGAAGGGACACATGTTGATGTAGAAGAGACATGAGGAAGAGGGGACACATGTTGATGTAGAAGAGACATGAAGAAGAGGGGACACATGTTGATGTAAGAGAGACATGAAGAAGAGGGGACACGTTTGATGAAGAAGAGGGGACACATGTTGATGTAGAAGAGACATGAAGAAGAGGGGACACATGTTGATGTAGAAGAGACATGGAGAAGAGGGGACACATGTTGATGTAGAAGAGACATGGAGAAGAGGGGACACATGTTGATGTAGAAGAGACAAGAAGAGGGGACACATGTTGATGTAGAAGAGACATGGAGAAGAGGGGACACATGTTGATGTAGAAGAGACATGAAGAAGAGGGGACACATGTTGATGTAGAAGAGACATGAAGAAGAGGGGACACATGTTGATGTAGAAGAGACATGAAGAAGAGGGGACACATGTTGATGTAGAAGAGACATGAAGAAGAGGGGACACATGTTGATGTAGAAGAGACATGAAGAAGAGGGGACACATGTTGATGTAGGAGAGACATGAAGAAGAGGGGACACATGGTGATGTAGAGAGACATGAAGAAGAGGGGACACATGGTGATGTAGAAGAGACATGAAGAAGAGGGGACACATGTTGATGTAGGAGAGACATGAAGAAGAGGGGACACATGTTGATGTAGAAGAGACATGAAGAAGAGGGGACACATGTTGATGTAGAAGAGATATGAAGAAGAGGGGACACATGTGATGTAGAAGAGACATGAAGAAGAGGGGACACATGTTGATGTAGAAGAGACATGGAAGAGGGGACACATGTTGATGTAGAGAGACATGAAGAGAGGGGACACATGTTGATGTAAAAGAGACATGAAGAAGAAGGGACACATGTTGATGTAGAAGAGACATGAGGAAGAGGGGACACATGTTGATGTAGAAGAGACATGAGAAGAAGGGACACATGTTGATGTAGAAGAGACATGAGGAAGGGGACACATGTTGATGTAGAAGAGACATGAAGAAGAGGGGACACATGTTGATGTAGAGAGACATGAAGAAGAGGGGACACATGTTGATGGAGAAGAGACATGGAGAAGAGGGGACACATGTTGATGTAGAAGAGACATGAAGAAGAGGGGACACATGTTGATGTAGAAGAGATATGAAGAAGAGGGACACATGTTGATGTATAGAGACATGAAGAAGAGGGGACACATGTTGATGTAGAAGAGACATGGAGAAGAGGGGACACATGTTGATGTAGAGGAGACATGAAGAAGAGGGGACACATGTTTGATGTAAAGAGACTGAAGAAGAAGGGACACATGTTGATGTAGAAGAGACATGAGGAAGAGGGGACACATGTTGATGTAGAATAGACATGAAGAAGAGGGGGACACATGTTGATGTAGAGAGACATGAGAAGATGGAACACGTGGTGATGAAGAAGAGGGGACACATGTTGATGTAGAAGAGACATGAAGAAGAAGGGACACATGTTGATGTAGAAGAGACATGAGGAAGAGGGGACACATGTTGATGTAGAAGAGACATGAAGAAGAGGGGACACATGTTGATGTAGAGAGACATGAAGAAAGGGGACACATGTTGATGGAGAGAGGGGACACAGTTGATGTAGAAGAGACAGGAGAAGAGGGGACACATGTTGATGTAGAAGAGACAAGAAGAAGAGGGGACACATGTTGATGTAGAAGAGACATGAAGAAGAGGGGCACATGTTGATGTAGAAGAGACATGGAGAAGAGGGGACACATGTTGATGTAGAGAGACATGGAGAAGAGGGGACACATGTTGATGAAGAAGAGACAAGAAGAAGAGGGGACACATGTTGATGTAGAAGAGACATGAAGAAGAGGGGACACATGTTGATGTAGAAGAGACATGGAGAAGAGGGGACACATGTTGATGTAGAAGAGACATGAAGAAGAGGGGACACACGTTGATGTAGAAGAGACATGGAGAAGAAGGGGACACATGGTGATGTAGAAGAGACATGTAGAAGAGGGGACACATGTTGATGTAGAAGAGACATGGAGAAGAGGGGACACATGTTGATGTAGAAAGACATGAAGAAGAGGGGACACATGTTGATGTAGAAGAGACATGAAGAAGAGGGGACACATGTTGATGTAGAACAGACATGAAGAAGAGGGGACACATGTTGATGTAGAAGAGACATGAAGAAGAGGGGACACATGTTGATGTAGAAGAGACATGAAGAAGAGGGGGACACATGTTGATGTAGAAGAGACATGGAGAAGAGGGGACACATGTTGATGTAGAAGAGACATGAACAAGAGGGGACACATGTTGATGTAGAAGAGACATGAAGAAGAGGGGACACATGTTGATGTAGAAGAGACATGGAGAAGAGGGGACACATGTTGATGTAGAAGAGACGTGAAGAAGAGGGGACACATGTTGATGTAGAAGAGACATGAAGAAGAGGGGACAAATGTTGATGTCGAAGAGACATGGAGAAGAGGGGACACATGTTGATGTAGAAGAGACATGAAGAAGAGGGGACACATGTTGATGTAGAAGAGACATGGAGAAGAAGGGACACATGTTGATGTAGAAGAGACATGAAGAAGAGGGGACACATGTTGATGTAGAAGAGACATGAAGAAGAAGGGACACATGTTGATGTAGAAGAGACTTGGAGAAGAGGGGACACATGTTGATGTAGAAGAGACTTGGAGAAGAGGGGACACATGTTGATGTAGAAGAGACATGACGAAGAGGGGACACATGTTGATGTAGAAGAGACATGAAGAAGAGGGGACACATGTTGATGTAGAAGAGACATGAAGAAGAGGGGACACATGTTTATGTAGAAGAGACTTGGAGAAGAGGGAACACATGTTGATGTAGAAGAGACATGGAGAAGAGGGGACACATGTTGATGTAGAAGAGACATGAAGAAGAGGGGACACATGTTGATGTAGAAGAGACATGGAGAAGAGGGGACACATGTTGATGTAGAAGAGACATGAAGAAGAGGGGACACATGCTGATGTAGAAGAGACATGAAGAAGAGGGGACACATGTTGATGTAGAAGAGACATGGAGAAGAGAGGACACATGTTGATGTAGAAGAGACATGAAGAAGAGGGGACACATGTTGATGTAGAATAGACATGGAGAAGAGGGGACACATGTTGATGTAGAAGAGACATGAAGAAGAGGGGACACATGTTGATGTAGAAGAGACATGAAGAAGAGGGGACACGTGTTGATGTAGAAGAGACATGGAGAAGAGGGGACACATGTTGATTTAGAAGAGACATGAAGAAGAGGGGACACGTGTTGATGTTGAAGAGACATGGAGAAGAGGGGACACATGTTGATGTAGAAGAGACATGAAGAAGAGGGGACACCTGTTGATGTAGAAGAGGACATGGAGAAGAGGGGACACATGCTGATGTAGAAGAGACATGGAGAAGAGGGGACACATGTTGATGTAGAAGAGACATGAAGAAGAGGGGACACATGTTGATGTAGAAGAGACATGGAGAAGAGGGGACACATGTTGATGTAGAAGAGACATGAAGAAGAGGGGACACATGTTGATGTAGAAGAGACATGAAGAAGAGGGGACACATGTTGATGTAGAAGAAGAGGGGACACATGTCGATGTAGAAGAGACATGAAGAAGAGGGACACATGTTGATGTAGAAGAGACATGAAGAAGAGGGGACACATGTTGATGTAGAAGAGACATGGAGAAGAGGGGACACATGTTGATGTAGAAGAGACATGAAGAAGAGGGGACACATGTTGATGTAGAAGAGACATGGAGAAGAGGGGACACATGTTGATGTAGAAGAGACATGAAGAAGTGGATTTTACATAATGGGTCCCCTTTAATCTGTGATGTTTCCTCCTGCAGGTGAGAAACCGTTCGTCTGCTCGCTCTGCGGGACGCGTTTCTCCGACTCCAGCAACCTGAAGCGGCACCAGAACGTTCACACAGGAGAGAAACGATACGGATGCGCTCATTGCGGGAAACGATTCGCTCAGTCCGGGTCGCTGAAGGTCCACATGAGCGTGCACATCGACTGCAAACAGTTCAGGTGTTCCTTCTGCGGGAAGACGTTCATCTCCGGGAGCCATTTGAGGAGACATGTCAACGAACACGTCAACGAACACGTCAACGAGAAGAGGTTCGAGGAAACGCTACCGTGATGGAGAAGGGACGAAGAAGAGAGGAACATTTAGTATTCTGGACAAAAAGGTATCGTGTGCACAATCCAGAGGTGTCCAAACCACGGCCCGCGGAGCATTTTGAATCGACCCTCACTCAGCAAATTAAAAAGTATAACGACTTAAAGGGGACCTATCATGCAAAATGCACTTGTTGATGTCTTTTATACATAAACACGTGTCCCCGGTGCGTCGGGGAACTCACGCAGCGTCAGAAAATAAAACCCCGTCTCTTTTCCTCCGTACCCAAATCTTTTAAAAACGGGTGAACAGCGAGCGGATACAGATTCCATCCGAACTGACGTCAAATCGGCAGCGGACCCACAGAAAGATGCCGTCAGAAACAATGCCTGACGTGTTTTGGACGTAATCTCGTCTTTGTTTACATTAGCAAGCCTCGCTAACACTCAGAGATAATCTGTACTGTAGAGCAGTGGTTCCCAACCTGGGGGGCGCCAAAGATCGCAGGGGGGGGGCGCCAAAGATCGCAGGGGGGGGGCGCCAGGCCTCAGATGAGTTGAGGCCAAATATCATATTTAAACTTTTTTTTTACATATAATTGTAAAACAATACATGATTGTCACTAAAAGCTTGTCTCTACATTACAATAAAATATAAAAAATAATTGATTAATTAATTTGAATACAAATTCAAGTTAGTATTAAAGGCATAAAAAGACAGAAATGTATAATTCTTTCTTTGATAGAAATGTCTCTTCTGCCCGTAAAGTGTCCAAACCGGGCTCGTCTGGATAAGCGCATGTTTAAAACATAGTCATCGTCCACGCCGGTTTCAGTTGGATTATTTGTCAGTTGCTCCGATCAGATCGCTCTCCTCCATTTTGTAGATTATTTACGACTTTTGAGTCCACATAAACACATCGGCAAAATCCAGCTTACTTTGAGCATGTGTTTTAAACAGTTTAATCCCTTTGTGAATTATTTCCACTTCCGCCGTCCTTTCATTTCTTCATTCAGCGGGAATCCAGAGGAATTCATCCTGAGTCCAATAACCATCAAAGTCGCTCCAATAGTGCTCCTTGACTACGCTTTCATCCTCCTTCAACACAATACTCCACATTTGTGAGACTTTTAAACTGCTGTTGCGCCCCCCCCTGTTGAGCTCCATACTGTTTCAGAAATAATCCTTGATGTGGTTTAGAACAGGATGGCGTTTTATCACAGCAGAATTTAACTTTATCGCCGGTCGAATTCTGATCAGGCATTAGCTCCGCCTCCTCTTTTTTTTCAAGCTAAGGACCCAAAATCCGCGTTTCTCTAAGAGGGCTTCAAAAGAGGGGTGTGAGCAGTTTGAGGCATGGCTACAACGGGTGATCTGTTTGGTATCTTAAGCAAAAAACTTCAGACATGTTTCGTATAGGAATGGCCCGACAATGTATGTTTCCAATATAGCATGATAGGTCCCCTTTAAGTATTTATTTAACCAGATAAAAGCATTGAGATAAAATCTAATTTACAATGCTGACGAAAAGCAGTCACTACATTGTGCACATGAGGACAGTCAGAAAGGTGCGCTACTTATTACTGCACGAGCAGCTGGTGGTAAGGACCTCAGACAACTTCAATTTTAAACAGGCGATTGAGACAAGTGCCGTCAGTTTGAGGCGTGGTTGAAGGTCGTTCCAAGACTAAGGACCGTAAAGAAAAAGACTCCTTTCCCCAGCCTCAGTCCGCACGGCAGGAACCTGGACCGGTATCCACGCACTGGTTCTGGCAGCAAGCTTTCTGGCTTTTCTTACCCACAATCCTTTGCACGGGGGATATTTAAGCAAGGGCGGTAAAGTTCAACTTGTTATTTTAAGAAGAACGGCGCTGAAGAACATCCTGAGAGAAAAATAAAAGGTTTCCCCGGACTGAGACACTCAAACAAATATAACCTTTGACAGCATTAAAAGTTTCTGCTTGAACCCACCATCTGTTTTATGTTGTGTTAAATTATTCAATCATGTTGGAAAAATAAATCCACTTTATTACTTTGAGAGTTGTTGAAATGTTGAGGAAACGGAACTGATTCTGTCTTATGGATGTGTTTTATTATCATGTCATTTTCTAATAATAAAAAAAAGATTCATGAACAACAATCATCGTCACTTTTTATGGGAAATCTTAAAAATATTTTTGTTTTTTAATGCAGGATTTTAAATATATGCTTTCTCATTGAGGTCAGACAATACTGAACATTTTTTCACAGTCTTACCATCAGCAGGAGAGGACTCTTTAAAGTAGAGACACTACATACTGATATACACCTGAACATCAGCGGAAGAGGACTCTTTAAAGTAGAGACACTACATACTGATATACACCTGAACATCAGCAGGAGAGGACTCTTTAAAGTAGAGACACTACATACTGATATACACCTGAACATCAGCAGGAGAGGACTCTTTAAAGTAGAGACACTACATACTGATATGAACCTGAACATCAGCAGGAGAGGACTCTTTAAAGTAGAGACACTACATACTGATATACACCTGAACATCAGCGGGAGAGGACTCTTTAAAGTAGAGACACTACATACTGATATACACCTGAACATCAGCGGGAGAGGACTCTTTAAAGTAGAGACACGACATACTGATATACACCTGAACATCAGCGGGAGAGGAGTCTTTAAAGTAGAGACACTACACACTGATATACACCTGAACATCAGCAGGAGAGGACTCTTTAAAGTAGAGACACCACATACTGATATACACCTGACCATCAGCGGGAGAGGACTCTTTAAAGTAGAGACACTACATACTGATATACACCTGAACATCAGCGGGAGAGGACTCTTTAAAGTAGAGACACTACATACTGATATACACCTGAACATCAGCAGGAGAGGACTCTTTAAAGTAGAGACACTACATACTGATATACACCTGAACATCAGCAGGAGAGGACTCTTTAAAGTAGAGACACTACCTACTGATATACACCTGAACATCAGCAGGAGAGGACTCTTTAAAGTAGAGACACTACATACTGATATACACCTGAACATCAGCGGGAGAGGACTCTTTAAAGTAGAGACACTACATACTGATATACACCTGAACATCAGCGGGAGAGGACTCTTTAAAGTAGAGACACTACATACTGATATACACCTGAACATCAGCGGGAGAGGACTCTTTAAAGTAGAGACACTACACACTGATATACACCTGAACATCAGCGGAAGAGGACTCTTTAAAGTAGAGACACTACACACTGATATACACCTGAACATCAGCGGGAGAGGACTCTTTAAAGTAGAGACACTACATACTGATATACACCTGAACATCAGCAGGAGAGGACTCTTTAAAGTAGAGACACTACACACTGATATACACCTGAACTTCAGCAGGAGAGGACTCTTTAAAGTAGAGACACTACACACTGATATACACCTGAACTTCAGCAGGAGAGGACTCTTTAAAGTAGAGACACTACATACTGATATCAATCAATCAATCAATCAATGTTTATTTATAGCCCAATATCACAAATGTTACATTTGTCTCAGTGGTCTTCACAGTGTGTACAGAATATCAGTATGACAATACGACACCCTCTGTCCTTAGACCCTCTGTCCTTAGACCCTCTGTCCTCAGACCCTCTGTCCTTAGACCCTCTGTTCTTAGACCCTCTGTCCTCAGACCCTCTGTCCTTAGACCCTCACATCGTACAAGGAAAAACTTCCAAAGAAAACCCAGTTTAAAGGGAACATGGGAGAAACCTCAGGGAGAGCAGCAGAGGAGGGATCCCTCTCCCAGGACGGACAGACGTGCAATAGATGCCGTGTGTAAATTGAAAAGATAATACATTTGCAACATAGGTAGTCCAAATGTTTGGAAATGCATGTGTGTATAATAGGAAGATGAATCCACGAGGATATCCATCCAGGACCGATGATCCAGGACCACAGCCACGACTCAAGATCCAGGACACAGGACCGCAGGATCATCCATGACTCCGGATCCCAGCGTATAGAGACACCAAAAGAAAGAAATGTGGGGAAGCTGGGTTAATGGAACATGAGAGGACACAGGTACAGACAGAGAGAAGGAAGAAGTAAGATGTCCCCCGACAAACTAAGCCTCTATCAGCAAAACTAGGGGCTGAATCTAATCAGCCCTAACTATAAGCTTTATCAAAAAGGAAGGTCTTAAGCGCACTCTTAAAAACGGATAGGGTGTCTGCCGCCCGAACACAAACTGGAAGCTGATTCCACAAATGTGAAGCTTGATAAGAAAAGGCTCTGGCTCCCATTGTACTGATATACACTGATATACACCTGAACATCAGCGGGAGAGGACTCTTTAAAGTAGAGACACTACATACTGATATACACCTGAACATCAGCAGGAGAGGACTCTTTAAAGTAGAGACACTACATACTGATATACACCTGAACATCAGCAGGAGAGGACTCTTTAAAGTAGAGACACTACCTACTGATATACACCTGAACATCAGCAGGAGAGGACTCTTTAAAGTAGAGACACTACCTACTGATATACACCTGAACATCAGCAGGAGAGGACTCTTTAAAGTAGAGACACTACATACTGATATACACCTGAACATCAGCAGGAGAGGACTCTTTAAAGTAGAGACACTACCTACTGATATACACCTGAACATCAGCAGGAGAGGACTCTTTAAAGTAGAGACACTACCTACTGATATACACCTGAACATCAGCAGGAGAGGACTCTTTAAAGTAGAGACACTACATACTGATATACACCTGAACATCAGCAGGATAGGACTCTTTAAAGTAGAGACACTACATACTGATATACACCTGAACATCAGCAGGAGAGGACTCTTTAAAGTAGAGACACTACCTACTGATATACACCTGAACATCAGCAGGAGAGGACTCTTTAAAGTAGAGACACTACATACTGATATACACCTGAACATCAGCAGGATAGGACTCTTTAAAGTAGAGACACTACATACTGATATACACCTGAACATCAGCAGGAGAGGACTCTTTAAAGTAGAGACACTACCTACTGATATACACCTGAACATCAGCAGGAGAGGACTCTTTAAAGTAGAGACACTACCTACTGATATACACCTGAACATCAGCAGGAGAGGACTCTTTAAAGTAGAGACACTACCTACTGATATACACCTGAACATCAGCAGGAGAGGACTCTTTAAAGTAGAGACACTACCTACTGATATACACCTGAACATCAGCAGGAGAGGACTCTTTAAAGTAGAGACACTACCTACTGATATACACCTGAACATCAGCAGGAGAGGACTCTTTAAAGTAGAGACACTACCTACTGATATACACCTGAACATCAGCAGGAGAGGACTCTTTAAAGTAGAGACACTACATACTGATATACACCTGAACATCAGCAGGATAGGACTCTTTAAAGTAGAGACACTACATACTGATATACACCTGAACATCAGCAGGAGAGGACTCTTTAAAGTAGAGACACTACCTACTGATATACACCTGAACATCAGCAGGAGAGGACTCTTTAAAGTAGAGACACTACATACTGATATACACCTGAACATCAGCAGGATAGGACTCTTTAAAGTAGAGACACTACATACTGATATACACCTGAACATCAGCAGGAGAGGACTCTTTAAAGTAGAGACACTACCTACTGATATACACCTGAACATCAGCAGGAGAGGACTCTTTAAAGTAGAGACACTACCTACTGATATACACCTGAACATCAGCAGGAGAGGACTCTTTAAAGTAGAGACACTACCTACTGATATACACCTGAACCTAGTCCTATTTTGCAACATTTCACATAAAATTAACAACAAAAACAAAACCTTTCCTGCATTTAGACAAATTAAATATGTCTTTATGAACAAATAAAAGGACCACAATGGAAATCTGTCTTTACGCTGTATTTATTTATTTGTAACAGGATTAAATGGTAAACATCCTTTAAATTCACATAAAATAGAACATTTCCAGCTTAACTGGTAAATATAAACATTTCCATTTTAAATATCTGACAATTTGCAAAATACTGTGAAAAGGAGACCTTTAAACGCAGCGCCATCAACGGGCTGATTTCTACTACTCATAGAAATCAAGAGTAACTTCAGTGTTTTTACTAATGCAGTAAAAACACTGAAGGCATATTGGTGACACATTCATCACTTAAATGCCTTTATTTTAATGTAATATCTAGTTTGTGCCTCGTTTAAAGTTGTTTTTACAGTTTTCTGACGTGTATAACATTCAAACAATGAAATAAAACAGATATAATAATAAGTGCCTTCAGAAGCAGAATATAATCCACCTTTTGGAAAAAAGTGCAGTCAATGGAAAGAAACATTGATATACGTATATATATAACATAATGAACAATGATGTCACACATCAGAGCTTATCTTAAGGTTGGATTCATCCGGAAGAGTTTCTGTCACAGAAAAGCTTTTGCAGTAAACTCAATATTTGACACCACATCGTAAAAGTCTATTATATAAAAAACACGTTTAACATTGGTCATTTAAAGCTGCGTCAAAATGCCTCCAACCACCAGGGGGACGCTGAGCAAGCGTCGCATGTTACATTATTTCCGAGCGACTTGTCTCCACATGATGAATTTAAGTCCAATTTTCGCTCATGTTTGGGCTCCACCACCTCCTAAAAACACTTCCAGCTCATATTATCAACAATGCACCCCCCATAAAAGTAGCTTAAAATATTCTTTAAGCAGCAGGGGGTCATTACGCAGCGCATTCTAATAACACACGTTCATAATTGCAGCTTTAAATGCCAAACAACGCAGAGCAGTATCACAAATATCACAAATAAAGATTGCTTTTTGTTTATTTGATTTACCCACTCGTCGTATTTCTACACATTTGGCACTTTGCGTTAATAAAACACACAATATTCTAGATTTACACTGAATACAAAGACCATTAAACAACCAGTCACACCAGCAGTCCTACATATGAATACCTTTGTGCAACAGAACTTAAAATGCAACGATATTAACAATCCAGTAACTCCTATTTGACTTGGTTATCAGACTGTTAAAACTAAATATCAAATGTTTTCCATTCATTCAAAGACATTTTGAACATCTAGATTCTTCGAAACACAAACTCTTGGCATACTTTGAGGTCCAAACATGATTTAAAATTCAATAAAAATAAGCTTTATAAAGTCGAAACCTTATAAAGCTACCGTACTTTGTTTTTCTTTACATTTAAGAGCCGCACTTCTTTTCCCGATGAACACACCTATTCTTGTTTTCCTCCAGAGCAAGGCCACGTGATTATTTTTTTTATGTATTCAACATGGCCAGCGGTGGAATGTACATTTACTCAAGTGCTGTACTTCAGTATGATTTTGAGGTACTTTACTTCATCCCAACTATTATTTGTTACATTTACAACATATTTTTATTAAATCAAACAGTCATCTTTATTTTAACACTGTTTCATGTTTATAGCAGCTATGTAGCTTTAAAGGGGCCCTACTCTGCTTTTTGGGTTTCCTTCCCACCTCTCACAGAGTGTCCTATAGGTTTTAGTGCATGTAAACGGTCTGCAAAGGCTAAAATCCCTGTGTTCCCTATAGAACAAAATCCTCCATTTTACTTGTTTGTTTACTTCCGGAACAAAGTGACATCACTATGGAATACTTGCACTCCTATTGGCTCTCCAACACATTGTACGTGATTAAGGGGCGGGACATCTCTAAGCTGTTGACCAATGACAACGGAGAGTCACAGTCGAGGCACTAAATGCTACACTGAGCAGAATAAGGCCTCTTTTAATCTTCCCTGTAATCCTTTCCGTCTGCTGGCTGATATTAAAAGGCACTTATCAGCAGAAGAGTTTCACACCAAAACTTGATTGTTTCATATTTAAAATACAGAAATTCACGAGGTCTTTTACCGTCCACACGGTTCTGCCGCGTTGAAGCTCGCCGGTGGGCGTGTTTGGTGCGCGACTAACAACCAATCGCATTAATCTCCCGCCCCGGACACACAAGCACGCGGTTTGATTGGCTAGAGCTTGTACTGGCATATGGTTTGATTGGCTGGCGCTTCCGTCGAAGCTTCAAAAGTTGGACTTTCGAAGCGAGCGACGGAGGCGACACGACGGAACCACAATGCAGTTCGGCAAAGCGTGACGTCCCCGCATTCAAAGTGAATGGGAAGCGTCTCCGTTGAAGCACGCGACGGGACCGTGCGGACGTGCCGTAACTGTTAAAGCTGGACAAATAAGTGGATTTATTTAATCCTCCGACGGTTTCAATCAAGTTTACTTTCGATGACTTTTAACAATCAGTACGAATGATTCTGTAAACAAACTAAACATATCTTTATCATGCTGCATTCTACACACCGTTTCCCGCCTCCTGTGCCACAGAGGTTGCCGTGGTGGGCAATGGGGCCCTCAACTGCTGCCCTCAACCGGACCATTACCGCTCGCCCTGGCCTGGCTTCTGACAGCGTCGACATATAGCATGGGCTGGGCGTTGCAGTGTGGCAGGGGGGGCTTGGGGGCTGTCTGTAAAGCTCGTAGACCCTGTGCTGACGTCAGTCCTCCAGAGCACTGCATATATGCAGAATAGCACTCGGGGAGGGTACTGAATAAACACATAAATATTGCAGAAAACCTCTTTGTCAGAAATCTTTCTCGGAAATCAGAAATTCAAAATGGAATCTGAGCTTTGATGTAAAACATGAATTTTCTTTTTTTCAATATATTTTGCTTTGAATGTGTATCTCTTGATTTTGGAATGAAACTATCAAAAGCACTTTTTCCTCCAGGTAGATTTTCAGATGTGCGTTTTTCTTTAATAAAAAATATTTTGAAAAGAAGTGAGGCTTCACCTGAATTTCCTCACTTTGGACATCTCAAAAAAGCCAAGGTCACCTGTCAGCAATGATAGATACACTTTCAGTATTTCAAAAATACATCCGGTTGTTTTTTATATTCAATATATATTTTAAAGCTAAACTACAATAACTCGTGTCACCTTGTGAATGAGCTCCTTCAGATGTATAGCAACAAACACGTCGTCGGATTCGTCTTTTAAACTCGTGTCCTGTTCAATTTTTAAATCGCAGGAAACTTTAAAAAAGCCGTCAGGAAAAATCGTAACAAATGTCCCGCACGTTTTGCATTCGATTAGAAAAAAGCGTTCGATTTACTTTAAGTTTTTCTTGACACTTCTTTCTAGTTTCTACTTTCAGAACGTTGTCACTATCAGTCAGAGCTTCAGCGTGTTTGCTGTGAAATGTTTTCCGGAGCTCACAGCCACTCTTATCGAACATGCAGACGGTGAAATGTTAAATATGTTTCGACGCCTTTCTTCCAGTTTCACATCGCAGAGGGACGGACGCTGCTTTACTCGTTTCTTGACGTGATGTCCTGAAAAACAGAATTCAATTAGTAGTCGTCGTTATTTCCACGCGGACAGTCGACACAAGTAAAGAAAATGTATTTAATTTCAGACTCACCTCCGTCTTCGCCCTCCTCCACTCGCCCAGCGGACCCGATTTTGTCAAGACTGAAACAAAAAGAATAATTTAACACATACTCTGATACAGGTACCATATTATTTAAAGGTCATCTATTATGCTTTATACACTTCTTCATGTCCTTTATACATCAACATGTGTCCGCTCTTCTTCATGTCCTTTATACATCAACACGTGTCCGCTCGTCTACCATTAGCCAATCAGCAGCCAAGGTAACCCCCCCCCCCCCTTATCACCTGAATCTCCTCCAAACATGGGTGCTAGTGGAGGGCCGGACTGGTTCAATGTTTATAGCAGGACTTATTGAAATGAACTTATTGCACATATTAAACCTGGAACTAACAAAGCTTAAATTATTGCCTATAAAAACAACATGAAACATTAAATAATCAGTTGCATTCATTTCTTATGAGTACATTTCCCCACAGGCCAACAACAGCTTCAACAAAACTATTCCCTCAAAGAGAAACCAAACATGTCCTGTTGTCGTGAGAGGAAGTGCAGAAGGAAGCATCCATTAGACTCAGGTTGCTGCTCTGAGATGCTGGCTCAGACACTTGGCGTCTCATCTTGGGGGTAAGGTCATCAATGTTTGGGCTCAGGCTCTGAGCGGAGGAGACCCTCAGGATGGAGTGAAGGTGCAATATACCGGCGGGCCAGATCTAATAGGAATTACAAATTATCCTGCGGGCCGAAATTAAATCCACCACGGGCCTGATTTGGCCCCCGGGCCTCGAGTTTGACACATGTGCCCTAAAGTAACAGACAGAGAATCAGCACTTTGGAAACAGGGCTGAAACAGAGGGGATTATGGGTAATGCTGCGATGATCTGTTTGGGGTTTCAGCCAATCAGAGACAGGCTCTGGATATATCCGAGCCCTGTGATCTACTGATGATAAAGAGGAGACGAGGGGACCTTTAAGTAAAAAGGTATAACCACGTTCCAGCCAGATTTAATGTTTTGTTTTATTCAACCCTAAATTAAGTCTCATTTACGTGCAAAATATGTTAAACAACTTACGCATAAATGATGAGATCATCACGAACACAGTCGACGTGACGGTGGCGCTCCACAAAAGACACCTGCAGGGAGACGGAAACATGAAACTATTATATCGGATTTCAAGACTAAACATCTAATGTCACACAAGTGCTGTCTTTTTCAAGATGTATATATTTAAATAAATAAGTATGTTTTACACAGATTTCAAAATATAAAAAACGATGCTGAGAAATAGAGATGTACCCCGAGTAGAGGGCGGTGAAGAGGAAGAGGGTGAAGGTGAAAAGGAGGAGGGCCTTCATCGTTAAACCTGAAACACAAAAACATTAATGATGAGATTAAACATTCGATTTTTCGTAATTTCTAATAATATTTGAAATACTTTTACAGAACAAAACTCCCTTTTTTAAATCATATCGAAATAAATGGTTGTAAAGTAATATAACAGGTTGAAAGGCAAGGCGGGTTTATTTATAAAACGCATTATAATTTAATTAAAATACATTAAAACATTCAGATAAAGTGCAACAGAAACACAAAATGACATTTAGTGATTTAAAAAGCCAAGACAATTAAAAACTAGCAACTCTGGTTATTCAGAAGTGTTACCTGTGGGCTCAGGTGAGGCCGGACAGCAGCTATTGGTGTAGAAGGGTGAAGGAGGCGGGACTTCAGAGAGGCCACCCAGTGATTGGGTAAACTTTGATGGACAGATCTCAGAGCAAATCTCCTCTTGGATGAGAATCGTAGGGGGCGGGGCCACTTTGTCAGCAGGGGGCGGGATCTCAGTGTGGTCTGAAAGACAGAGAATACGATATACTTTATTGTCCCCGTAAGGACATGTGTTCTGGACTCCGTCCTGCAGTTCCGCATACATGTACATATACAAACATAGTGGACATTAAGAGACGTACACATGTCATCAGTCATACACCGTTAGAACTAACACAAGACGCACATACTGACAATGCACGACCCTCATGGCCAACATTTAAAAAGTACATTTCATTTCATGTGAATGTGAAGAAGCTTAATGGACAGGTAGGAATGAGTGCTTATCTTGGGACCCTGCATCTTCTACCAGCAGGTCGGAGCTGGAGTTCTAGGTGGAGTACGTGGGTGGGATCGGACACCATTTTGTTTGCCTGTCTGATAACGGACTGCTCGTATGTGTTTTGGAGAGATGGGTGTTTTTTAACCCCCATAATGTTCATAGCAGTCTGTACCAGGCGAGCGAAGAAAAAAGTATGAATATATTTTAAGTGCAATAGAGCTCAGTGGAGCAAAGAAAAATTAGGAGGTTAAAGTATCCAGTATAGGGTATAGGGTATAGGGTATAGTGGTGCCCGTCAGCACCGCTAAGCTAAAGGAGGCTAATGTTGGTAACCATTGACCTCCAGACCAGGGGACAGGAAGTTAGACATTTCAAACTAAAATAGATGAAGTTCAGAAAATAATACCGATCTTTTTGTGCTAATTAAAATGGATATCTGGTCAAAGTAGAGCTTGTGTTGCGTAGAAAAAGATGGATGCTACATCGTGGAGACTTTGTGACAACCTTTCAATCTTAAATCTCAGCAGTGAATCCTGGATCTGTTACCGTAGCTGAAGCTGCGGCTGTCCTCCAGCGCGGTGCTGTTCAACCACGTCTTCTCGTCCCGGCTGCTCCGGGGCTGGTCCAGATCCAGATCTAGATCCAGATCTAGATCCAGGTCTTGTTCCTGGTTCTGTGCGGTACCGAAGACGCCTCTAAAGACCTTCTCGTCCAGCCACGACTGACAGCTCTCCGTCACGTCGCTCAGCAGGCGAGCCAGAGAGCCTCGAGGACGCCGCCGACGCCGCCGGAAAACCCTGAGAGAAGAAGAAGAAGAAGAAGAAGAAGAAGAAGAAGAAGAAGAAGTGAACTCGAGCACCAATGATCAGCAGAAAGGGCGAAAGTACACATCCTTTACTCAAGCAGAAGTAGAAAGTACAGGTATTTAGGTTCAACATGTAAGAAGTAGAAAGTACAGGTATTTGGGTTCAACATGTAAGAAGTAGAAAGAACAGGTATTTGTGTTCAACATGTGAGAAGTAGAAAGTACAGGTATTTGAGTTCAACATGTAAGAAGTAGAAAGTACAAGTATTTGTGTTCAACATGTAAGAAGTAGAAGGTACAAGTATTTGGGTTCAACATGTAAGAAGTAGAAAGTACAAGTATTTGTGTTCAACATGTAAGAAGTAGAAGGTACAAGTATTTGGGTTCAACATGTAAGAAGTAGAAAGTTCAGGTATTTGTGTTCAACATATGAGAAGTAGAAAGTACAGGTATTTGTGTTCAACATGTAAGAAGTAGAAAGTACAGGTATTTGAGTTCAACATGTAAGAAGTAGAAAGTACAGGTATTTGAGTTCAACATGTAGGAAGTAGAAAGTACAGGTATTTGAGTTCAACATGTAGGAAGTAGAAAGTACAGGTATTTGTGTTCAACATGTAGAAGTAGAAAGTACAGGTATTTGAGTTCAACATGTAAGAAGTAGAAAGTACAGGTATTTGTGTTCAACATGTAAGAAGTAGAAAGTACAGGTATTTGAGTTCAACATGTAAGAAGTAGAAAGTACAGGTATTTGAGTTCAACATGTAAGAAGTAGAAAGTACAGGTATTTGAGTTCAACATGTAAGAAGTAGAAAGTACAGGTATTTGAGTTCAACATGTGAGAAGTAGAAAGTACAGGTATTTGTGTTCAACATGTGAGAAGTAGAAAGTACAGGTATTTGTGTTCAACATGTGAGAAGTAGAAAGTACAGGTATTTGTGTTCAACATGTGAGAAGTAGAAAGTACAGGTATTTGTGTTCAACATGTGAGAAGTAGAAAGTACAGGTATTTGTGTTCAACATGTAAGAAGTAGAAAGTACAGGTATTTGTGTTCAACATGTGAGAAGTAGAAAGTACAGGTATTTGTGTTCAACATGTAAGAAGTAGAAAGTACAGGTATTTGGGTTCAACATGTAAGAAGTAGAAAGTACAGGTATTTGTGTTCAACATGTAAGAAGTAGAAAGTACAGGTATTTGTGTTCAACATGTAAGAAGTAGAAAGTACAGGCATTTGTGTTCAACATGTAAGAAGTAGAAAGTACAGGTATTTGAGTTCAACATGTAAGAAGTAGAAAGTACAGGTATTTGTGTTCAACATGTAAGAAGTAGAAAGTACAGGTATTTGAGTTCAACATGTAAGAAGTAGAAAGTACAGGTATTTGTGTTCAACATGTAAGAAGTAGAAAGTACAGGTATTTGTGTTCAACATGTAAGAAGTAGAAAGTAACAGGTATTTGTGTTCAACATGTAAGAAGTAGAAAGTACAGGTATTTGTGTTCAACATGTAAGAAGTAAAAGTACAGGTATTTGTGTTCAACATGTAAGAAGTAGAAAGTACAGGTATTTGTGTTCAACATGTAAGAAGTAGAAAGTACAGGTATTTGTGTTCAACATGTAAGAAGTAGAAAGTACAAGTATTTGAGTTCAACATGAGAGAAGTAGAAAGTACAGGTATTTGAGTTCAACATGAGAGAAGTAGAAGGTACAGGTATTTGAGTTCAACATGTGAGAAGTAGAAAGTACAGGTATTTGTGTTCACATGTAAGAAGTAGAAAGTACAGGTATTTGTGTTCAACATGTAAGAAGTAGAAAGTACAGGTATTTGAGTTCAACATGTAAGAAGTAGAAAGTACAGGTATTTGTGTTCAACATGTAAGAGGTAGAAAGTACAGGTATTTGTGTTCAACATGTAAGAAGTAGAAAGTACAGGTATTTGTGTTCAACATGAGAGAAGTAGAAAGTACAGGTATTTGAGTTCAACATGTAAGAAGTAGAAAGTACAGGTATTTGAGTTCAACATGTGAGAAGTAGAAAGTACAGGTATTTGTGTTCAACATGAGAGAAGTAGAAAGTACAGGTATTTGAGTTCAACATGTAAGAAGTAGAAAGTACAGGTATTTGTGTTCAACATGAGAGAAGTAGAAAGTACAGGTATTTGAGTTCAACATGTAAGAAGTAGAAAGTACAGGTATTTGTGTTCAACATGTAAGAAGTAGAAAGTACAGGTATTTGTGTTCAACATGTAAGAAGTAGAAAGTACAGGTATTTGAGTTCAACATGTAAGAAGTAGAAAGTACAGGTATTTGTGTTCAACATGTAAGAGGTAGAAAGTACAGGTATTTGTGTTCAACATGTAAGAAGTAGAAAGTACAGGTATTTGTGTTCAACATGAGAGAAGTAGAAAGTACAGGTATTTGAGTTCAACATGTAAGAAGTAGAAAGTACAGGTATTTGAGTTCAACATGTGAGAAGTAGAAAGTACAGGTATTTGTGTTCAACATGAGAGAAGTAGAAAGTACAGGTATTTGAGTTCAACATGTAAGAAGTAGAAAGTACAGGTATTTGTGTTCAACATGAGAGAAGTAGAAAGTACAGGTATTTGAGTTCAACATGTAAGAAGTAGAAAGTACAGGTATTTGGGTTCAACATGTAAGAAGTAGAAAGTACAGGTATTTGAGTTCAACATGTAAGAAGTAGAAAGTACAGGTATTTGGGTTCAACATGTGAGAAGTAGAAAGTACAGGTATTTGTGTTCAACATGTAAGAAGTAGAAAGTACAGGTATTTGTGTTCAACATGTAAGAAGTAGAAAGTACAGGTATTTGAGTTCAACATGTGAGAAGTAGAAAGTACAGGTATTTGTGTTCAATATGTGAGAAGTAGAAAGTACAGGTATTTGGGTTCAACATGTAAGAAGTAGAAAGTACAGGTATTTGTGTTCAACATGTAAGAAGTAGAAAGTACAGGTATTTGAGTTCAACATGTAAGAAGTAGAAAGTACAGGTATTTGAGTTCAACATGTAAGAAGTAGAAAGTACAGGTATTTGAGTTCAACATGTAAGAAGTAGAAAGTACAGGTATTTGTGTTCAACATGTGAGAAGTAGAAAGTACAGGTATTTGGGTTCAACATGTAAGAAGTAGAAAGTACAGGTATTTGGGTTCAACATGAGAGAAGTAGAAAGTACAGGTATTTGAGTTCAACATGTAAGAAGTAGAAAGTACAGGTATTTGTGTTCAACATGTAAGAAGTAGAAAGTACAGGTATTTGTGTTCAACATGTGAGAAGTAGAAAGTACAGGTATTTGTGTTCAACATGTAAGAAGTAGAAAGTACAGTATTTGTGTTCAACATGTAAGAAGTAGAAAGTACAGGTATTTGAGTTCAACATGAGAGAAGTAGAAAGTACAGATATTTGGGTTCAACATGTAAAAAGTAGAAAGTACAGGTATTTGGGTTCAACATGTAAGAAGTAGAAAGTACAGGTATTTGTGTTCAACATGTAAGAAGTAGAAAGTACAGGTATTTGAGTTCAACATGTAAGAAGTAGAAAGTACAGGTATTTGTGTTCAACATGTGAGAAGTAGAAAGTACAGGTATTTGTGTTCAACATGTAAGAAGTAGAAAGTACAGGTATTTGTGTTCAACATGTAAGAAGTAGAAAGTACAGGTATTTGTGTTCAACATGTAAGAAGTAGAAAGTACAGGTATTTGTGTTCAACATGTAAGAAGTAGAAAGTACAGGTATTTGTGTTCAACATGTAAGAAGTAGAAAGTACAGGTATTTGTGTTCAACATGTAAGAAGTAGAAAGTACAAGTATTTGAGTTCAACATGAGAGAAGTAGAAAGTACAGGTATTTGAGTTCAACATGAGAGAAGTAGAAAGTACAGGTATTTGAGTTCAACATGTGAGAAGTAGAAAGTACAGGTATTTGTGTTCAACATGTAAGAAGTAGAAAGTACAGGTATTTGTGTTCAACATGTGAGAAGTAGAAAGTACAGGTATTTGTGTTCAACATGTAAGAAGTAGAAAGTACAGGTATTTGTGTTCAACATGTAAGAAGTAGAAAGTACAGGTATTTGTGTTCAACATGTAAGAAGTAGAAAGTACAAGTATTTGAGTTCAACATGAGAGAAGTAGTAAGTACAGGTATTTGAGTTCAACATGAGAGAAGTAGAAAGTACAGGTATTTGTGTTCAACATGTAAGAAGTAGAAAGTACAGGTATTTGTGTTCAACATGTAAGAAGTAGAAAGTACAGGTATTTGTGTTCAACATGTAAGAAGTAGAAAGTACAGGTATTTGTGTTCAACATGTAAGAAGTAGAAAGTACAGGTATTTGTGTTCAACATGTGAGAAGTAGAAAGTACCAGGTATTTGAGTTCAACATGTAAGAAGTAGAAAGTACAGGTATTTGTGTTCAACATGTGAGAAGTAGAAAGTACAGGTATTTGTGTTCAACATGTAAGAAGTAGAAAGTACAGGTATTTGGGTTCAACATGTAAGAAGTAGAAAGTTACAGGTATTTGTGTTCAACAGGTAAGAAGTAGAAAGTACAGGTATTTGGGTTCAACATGTAAGAAGTAGAAAGTACAAGTATTTGTGTTCAACATGTGAGAAGTAGAAAGTACAGGTATTTGAGTTCACATGTGAGAAGTAGAAGTACAGGTATTTTGGGTTAACATGTAAGAAGTAGAAATTACAGGTATTTGTGTTCAACCCGTAAGAAGTAAGAAAGTACAGGTATTTGTGTTCAACATGTAAGAAGTAGAAAGTACAGGTATTTGAGTTCAACCATGTAAGAAGTAGAAAGTACAGGTATTTGTGTTCAACATGTAAGAAGTAGAAAGTACAGGTATTTGTGTTCAACATGTAAGAAGTAGAAAGTACAGGTATTTGTGTTTCAACATGTAAGAAGTAGAAGTACAGGTATTTGTGTTCAACAGTAGAAGTAGAAAGTACAGGTATTTGTGTTCAACATGTAGAGAAGTAGAAAGTACAGGTATTTGTGTTCAACATGTAAGAAGTAGAAAGTACAAGTATTTGAGTTCAACATGAGAGAAGTAGAAAGTACAGGTATTTGAGTTCACATGAGAGAAGTGAAAAGTACAGGTATTTGAGTTCAACATGTGAGAAGTAGAAAGTACAGGTATTTGTGTTCAACATGTAAGAAGTAGAAAGTACAGGTATTTGTGTTCAACATGTAAGAAGTAGAAAGTACAGGTATTTGAGTTCAACATGTAGAAGTAGAAGTAGAGTATTGAGTTCAACATGTAGGTAGAAGTACAGGTATTTGTGTTCAACATGTAAGAAGTAGAAAGTACAGGTATTTGAGTTCAACATTGAGAAGTAGAAAGTACAGGTATTTGTGTTCAACATGTAAGAAGTAGAAAGTACAGGTATTTGTGTTCACATGAGAGAAGTAGAAAGTACAGGTATTTGAGTTCAACATGTAAGAAGTAGAAAGTACAGGTATTTGAGTTCAACATGTGAGAAGTAGAAAGTACAGGTATTTGAGTTCAACATGTAAGAAGTAGAAAGTACAGGTATTTGAGTTCAACATGTGAGAAGTAGAAAGTACAGTATTTGTGTTCAAAATGTAGAACTCAAAGTAAAAAGTTGTCAGTACTTTACTCCACTACTTTGTTTTTCTGATACCAGAAAAATGTACTTAAGTACAGCAACAGTACTTGTACTCCCGTCTCGGTGCAGCTCATTAGAATGACCTAACTGAAGAAGTGTTTTAAGGTCTGGCTGCTGAGAGTGAGCTCACTGTTGGAAAGGCCCTTCATGTGGTTTCAACACTTTGCTTCCCGACGTGACGTCCTTCAGACTAGTGGAAAGAAACACCTAACCCAGCCAGGAGGTTATTTTCCTCACTCTGTCTGTTTGTGTCTGCAGATTTCTCCTAAATGTACCAACTGTTAGCATTACATAGCGTCTCATTTGCATATGGAATCATCACATTGTGTTATATGGGTTTGTGTGCATGTAAATGGCCTCGCACTAATGTACATTTCTCAAAGTTATTGACGTGACTGTTATTTTTTCTATATATATTGATTGTTGTGTATTTATTAGGGCCGGGACTTTAACGCGTTAATTCAGATGAATTAATTACACAAAAATTAACGCGTTAAAAAAATTAACGCATTTTAATCGCACTTATTTTTGCACAGCGGAACGTTTCTCACTGGATGAGTTTCAGGCGTACCGATTATACTGGAGCACCAACTAACGTTCATGACTTCAGCATGGGACTTCAAACAACAACAAACCACGGTGAACAATAGTCAAACATGAACGGACAAGCTGATGAGACCGCTTTGGTCGGCCCCGTGGATGGGACATCTTGTTTTAAAAAACGGACGGATGGAAGCGTCGACAAGAGCCGCAGCACATCAAGCCTAAAGTATCACCTGAATGCAAAGCATGTAGCAGCTAGCATGTAGCAGCTAGCATGTAGCAGCTAGCGTGGACGTTAGCCCGACTCCGAGTGCAAGGAACCACACCCTGACCCAACCCACACTCAACCAGGCGACTGGTTTCAGGGCCAGGATCAGTCAGTCCACGTCTGAGAAAGTAACCCGCTCCCTGGCTCACTGGACTGCACTCGACTGTCGACCACCTGGAGTCAGATCCATGTGGAAACTGCTTCTCTCTGTTCTCAGGTCAGATATGGATATTTGATTAAAAATGCGATTAATTTCAATTAATTAATTACAAATTTCGATTAATTAATTAGATACATTTTTTTAATCAAGTCCCGGCTCTAGTATTTATGTATGTCTTAATGTGTGCATATAGGATAGACATATGTTGCTATATCTTTGTTTGTGTATTCTGGATTGTGGGAAGCGGTATTTCGCTCTCTCACACAAACTGAAAGATTGACAATAAGGTTGACTTGAGTTCCGTCCCACCTGACGAGGTTCTCCTTGTAGGAGACGCTGGTCTTGCAGGGGGTCAGGGAGACGTTCCCCTTCTCGTCCCAGGAGAAGCTGTCCTCCGTCACGCTGTAGTATCCGTTGGTGAGGAGGCGAGGCGAGCGGCGGCAGGAGCTCGGGTCGCCGTCCAGAGACGAGTAACAGACGTACGAGGAGTCGGGGGACAGCAGAGACACGTCCAGGCTGAGGAGACATATTGAAGAGAGAAATGTAGAGCAGGGTCTCCGGCACATAGAAGCTGCCGGATGCTCACCGGCAGATGCTGCACATGTAGCATGAGAAGCTTTGATTAGCATTAGAAGCTATGCAGACAGTAGCTCCAACACGTCCAGCTGAGCACGGTCAGAGAAACCTCAGTAACACCCCAACCTGACAGTCACCATCGATGGCACCCCCGTTCCCCTCCACCCAGGCACGCAACCCACCCTCTCCCTCGAGCCCCACATCCGTCATGTTGTCAAAATCTCATTTTTCCACCTCCGCAATATATCCGCCAAACTCCGTCCCTCTCTCGCCCGCCCCGCAGCTGAGCGACTCGTTCACGCCTTCATCTCCTCCCGCCTCGACTATTGCAACTCCCTCCTCTACGGCATCATCTCCACCTCCTCCTCTACGGCACCAGCTCCACCTCCTCCTCTACGGCACCAGCTCCACCTCCTCCTCTACGGCATCATCTCCACCTCCTCCTCTACGGCATCATCTCCACCTCCTCCTCTACGGCACCAGCTCCACCTCCTCCTCTACGGCACCAGCTCCACCTCCTCCTCTACGGCATCATCTCCACCTCCTCCTCTACGGCACCAGCTCCACCTCCTCCTCTACGGCATCATCTCCACCTCCTCCTCTACGGCATCATCTCCACCTCCTCCTCTACGGCATCATCTCCACCTCCTCCTCTACGGCATCATCTCCACCCCCTCCTCTACGGCATCATCTCCACCCCTCCTCTACGGCATCATCTCCACCTCCTCCTCTACGGCATCATCTCCACCCCCTCCTCTACGGCATCAGCTCCACCTCTCCTCTACGGCATCAGCTCCACCTCCTCCTCTACGGCATCATCTCCACCCCCTCCTCTACGGCATCAGCTTCCACCCCCTCCTCTACGGCATCATCTCCACCCCCTCCTCTACGGCATCATCTCCACCCCCTCCTCTACGGCATCAGCTCCACCTCCTCCTCTACGGCATCAGCTCCACCTCCTCCTCTACGGCATCAGCTCCACCTCCTCCTCTACGGCATCAGCTCCACCCCTCCCTCTACGGCATCATCTCCACCCCCTCCTCTACGGCATCAGCTCCACCTCCTCCTCTACGGCATCAGCTCCACTCCTCCTCTACGGCATCAGCTCCACCCCCTCCTCTACGGCATCAGCTCCACCTCCTCCTCTACGCATCAGCTCCACCTCCTCCTCTAACGGCATCAGCTCCACCTCCTCCTCTACGGCATCAGCTCCACCTCCTCCTCTACGGCATCAGCTCCACCTCCTCCTCTACGGCATCAGCTCCACCTCCTCCTCTACGGCACCAGCTCCACCTCCTCCTCTACGGCACCATCTCCACCCTCTCCTCTACGGCATCAGCTCCACCCCCTCCTCTACGGCATCAGCTCCACCTCCTCCTCTACGGCATCAGCTCCACCTCCTCCTCTACGGCATCAGCTCCACCTCCTCCTCTACGGCATCAGCTCCACCTCCTCCTCTACGGCATCAGCTCCACCTCTTCCTCTACGGCATCAGCTCCACCTCCTCCTCTACGGCACCAGCTCCACCTCTTCCTCTACGGCATCATCTCCACCTCCTCCTCTACGGCATCAGCTCCACCTCCTCCTCTACGGCATCAGCTCCACCTCCTCCCTCTACGGCATCAGCTCCACCCCCTCCTCTACGGCATCAGCTCCACCCCCTCCTCTACGGCATCAGCTCCACCCCCTCCTCTACGGCATCAGCTCCACCTCCTCCTCTACGGCATCAGCTCCACCCCCTCCTCACGGCATCAGCTCCACCCCCTCCTCTACGGCATCAGCTCCACCCCCTCCTCTACGGCATCAGCTCCACCCCCTCCTCTACGGCATCAGCTCCACCCCCTCCTCTACGGCATCAGCTCCACCTCCTCCTCTACGGCATCAGCTCCACCCTCCTCCTCTACGGCATCAGCTCCACCCCCTCCTCTACGGCATCAGCTCCACCCCCTCCTCTACGGCATCAGCTCCACCTCCTCCTCTACGGCATCAGCTCCACCTCCTCCTCTACGGCATCAGCTCCACCTCCTCCTCTACGGCATCAGCTCCACCTCCTCCTCTACGGCATCAGCTCTCCCACCTCTTCCTCTACGGCATCAGCTCCACCTCCTCCTCTACGGCACCAGCTCCACCTCCTCCTCTACGCACCAGCTCCACCTCTTCCTCTACGGCATCATCTCCACCTCCTCCTCTACGGCATCAGCTCCACCTCTTCCTCTACGGCATCAGCTCCACCTCCCTCCCTCCTCTACGGCATCAGCTCCACCTCCTCCTCTACGGCATCAGCTCCACCTCCTCCTCTACGGCATCATCTCCACCTCCTCCTCTACGGCATCAGCTCCACCTCCTCCTCTACGGCATCAGCTCCACCTCCTCCTCTACGGCCATCATCTCCACCCTCCTCCTCTACGGCATCAGCTCCACCTCCTCCTCTACGGCATCAGCTCCACCCCTCCTCTACGGCATCATCTCCACCTCCTCCTCTACGGCATCAGCTCCACCTCCTCCTCTACGGCATCAGCTCCACCCTCCTCCTCTACGGCATCAGCTCCACCTCCTCCTCTACGGCATCATCTCCACCTCCTCCTCTACGGCATCAGCTCCACCTCCTCCTCTACGGCAATCAGCTCCACCCTCCTCCTCTACCGGCATCAGCTCCACCTCCTCCTCTACGCATCAGCTCCACCTCCTCCTCTACGGGCATCAGCTCCACCCCCTCCTCTACGGCATCAGCTCCACCTCCTCCTCTACAGCATCATCTCCACCTCCTCCTCTACGGCATCAGCTCCACCTCCTCCTCTACGGCATCAGCTCCACCCCCTCCTCTACGGCATCAGCTCCACCCCCTCCTCTACGGCATCAGCTTCACCCCCTCCTCTACGGCATCATCTCCACCCCCTCCTCTACGGCATCAGCTCCACCTCCTCCTCTACGGCATCAGCTCCACCCCCTCTACGGCATCAGCTCCACCCCCTCCTCTACGGCATCAGCTTCACCCCTCCTCTACGGCATCATCTCCACCCCCTCCTCTACGGCATCAGCTCCACCTCCTCCTCTACGGCATCAGCTCCACCTCCCCCAGTGACTCCAGCGTGTCCAGAACGCAGCCGCCAGACTCCTCCCCCACACCAAGTCATGGCATCACCCCGGACCTCAAAGAACTCCACCATCTGCCCCCCCCCCTACCTCACTGACCTCCTCACCCTCTACCGACCCCCCCGGTCCCTCAGATCCTCCTCAGCCGGTTTGCTTTCCATCCCCAAGGCCAGACTCCGGAGCTTCGGGGCCTTCTCTGTGGCAGCCCCGAAGCTCTGGACCTCCCTCCCCAAAGACCTCCGTGAGTCTGAGTCCCTCACCCTGTTCCAGTCCCGCCTCAAAACCCACCTCTTCAACGCTCTATCCATAAGCCCCGCCCCCTCTCAACCAACTTCCTCCTGACTGCTTTTCTGTTTTGTTTCTTTTTGGCTTTGTCTTTGTTTTGTTGTCTACCCTCCCTCCCAAATGTGAAGCGTCTTTGGGTTCAGAAAAGCGCTATAGAAAATGTATATATTATTATTAAAGAGTCCATTCGTGTCAGCGTCAGCTATAAAATACATTTAGCTGCACTTTCATCCAAAGCGACAAGTGCTTTGAACCATCAAGACTCAAACTAAGGACGGCAAGAACAGTGCCGACTTATTTACTTCAACACCACACTAAGTGCTAAGTGAAACTCTTAAGTGCTGCCTTTGGAGCAAACGGTTGTTTCCAATGGGAAACACAGGAGAAACCATAGTTCTGTATATAAGTTGGACTTTGGGTTATTCGAACCCAGAGGGATAAACTGAACGAAACAACGCTCTCACCCGGACATTGGATAATAATTCCCTGGGTGCTTTCCGGCTTTCCCTCGGCGGCAGTTTTATTACGAGTTCAAATGTATGTTTTATTTCGCCGCTACATACACTGTATAATCAGGGTAATAATCGGACACTGGATATTATGCTGGAGTTCAAAATACGGCACGAGTGTTAATCTAAATAATAATGATATTAAATATTCTCGATTTGTCTTTTTATGTTTTGGTTCGGTTCCCGTATCAAAATGTCTCCACGCTGGGTAGCGAGAAAAACTTTATTTTCTGACTTAAACCAGGACGAAGTTTCTGTGCTTCATTAGTTGTTTTAGCAAAATAGCCTTTACGGGCTTTGAGGTCGGCGGATCAGCTGATCGTCCCAAACACAAAGAGAAAGACCAGGGGAGACCGAGCGTTCTCATCGGTAGCCCCCGGGCTCTGGAACGACCTGCCCCCTCGTGTAAAATTGTCGCCCGATCTTGAAGCTTTTAAGTCCCGCCTCTTTTCCCTCGCCTACCAGTCAGTCTGAGCTACAGTATGTCATACCTGTCTGTGTGCTTTCACTGTCTGTCCTTCGCCTTTACGTGCCTTGTATTTATTCTTATGTGTGCCTTTTATCTTTTCGTGTAATATTATATTTTATTATAATGTTATGTTCATTGTGAAGCACTTTGGGAAACCCTCTGTTTTTAAACCGTGCTATATAAATAAAGTGGATTGGATTTAAACACATATTTATATTTAACACTTAAAATAAATGAATACACGTTAGAGAAACAGATATTTTTTACCTCTGACAGGAGTGACCGCGTAGCCTTCGTTTAATCGGTGAACCTGGAAAACAGATACCAGAAGAGACAGATTTACACACCGCTGCACACACAGCTGATGCAACGTGTGTGTGTGTGTGTGTGTGTGTGTGTGTGTGTGTGTGGTGTGTGTGTGTGTGTGTTTTCTTTCTAAAAAAAGACGACTTGTCTTCTATCAGTTTGCGTTCCAGAGGGCGACACCTCTTGAGTAAATTCTCTCTGGTGATAACCTCTGCAGGAATGTGGCTCTGAGAGGTCTCTGTTGTCTTCAAGATGATTCATGAAACCAAACGACAGCAAAGACACGAACAGAGGAGGCAGTACGACACAGATGCACTACTTCAGGTTCATGTGTACAGGACGTGTAACAGCATTTATGCAATGCCTTTTAAGAAGAGGATGTTTGCTGAACGACAGGAGGTATCTGCCCTCAGGATCGTCACAGCATTTCTCCGCCAGAATGTCCTCACAGCTGTTTTCAAAGCAAGGTTCCTCACAAGTATAGTAAAACAGTGTGTGTGTGTGTGTGTGGTGTGGTGTGTGTGTGTGTGTGTGTGTGTGTGTGTGTGTGTGTGTTGTGTGTGTGTGTGTGTGTGTGTGTGTGTGTCCATATTGTTGTGTTGCTGCACCTTCATTTAATCTACGGGGATCAATAAAGGTTTCTTTCTTATCCTATCTTAAGTGAGGAATAACCAAAAGGTCCTCACAGAACGAGTTGTTTTCCAAAACGTGGTCCTCACAACTACAGGAAAACAATATGTGTGTGTGTGTGTGTGTGTGTGTGTGTGTGTGTGTGTGTGTGTGTGTGTGTGTGTGTGTGTGTGGTGTGTGTTGTGTGTGTGTGTGTGTGTGTGTGTGTGTGTGTGTGTGTGTGACATACTTGTCACAGCTCCAGAGAAGAACAGAGACATGTTTGTGCTGCAGCCGAGCGTCTTTTGTGGATCTGTGAAAGAAACCAGAAACACAAAACCGGGTCAAAAACTAAACTAAAAACAATGATAATGTTTTAGTCCGTCTCCAAACACTCTCGACTCTGTCTGTGGAACATACATCTCTAAAAACACAAATATAGGGTTTTATTTTTATACCAAAGTCTCAGTTATTTCAATAAGCAGCCGAAGAAATCATAAACCCGGCACCGGCTGAGAGAAAAGAGCAGCCATTTCTTTCTTCCAGTCAAGAAGTAACAAATAAACAAAGATGGAGTCCGTCTCGAAACACTCCCTATCGTCTGGACTCGGTCTGTGGTTCTTTGAAAGCACACACTCCCTATCGTCTGGACTCGGTCTGTGGTTCTTTGAAAGCAAACACTCTCTATCGTCTGGACTCGGTCTGTGGTTCTTTGAAAGCACACACTCCCTATCGTCTGGACTCGGTCTGTGGTTCTTTGAAAGCAAACACTCTCTATCGTCTGGACTCGGTCTGTGGTTCTTTGAAAGCAAACACTCCCTATCGTCTGGACTCGGTCTGTGGTTCTTTGAAAGCAAACTCTCCCTATCGTCTGGACTCGGTCTGTGGTTCTTTGAAAGCAAACACTCCTATCGTCTGGACTCGGTCTGTGGTTCTTTGAAAGCACACACTCCCTATCGTCTGGACTCGGTCTGTGGTTCTTTGAAAGCACACACTCCCTATCGTCTGGACTCGGTCTGTGGTTCTTTGAAAGCAAACACCCCCTATCGTCTGGACTCGGTCTGTGGTTCTTTGAAAGCAAACACTCCCTATCGTCTGGACTCGGTCTGTGGTTCTTTGAAAGCAAACACTCCCTATCGTCTGGACTCGGTCTGTGGTTCTTTGAAAGCAAACACTCCCTATCGTCTGGACTCGGTCTGTGGTTCTTTGAAAGCAAACACTCCCTATCGTCTGGACTCGGTCTGTGGTTCTTTTGAAAGCAAACACTCCCTAACGTCTGGACTCGGTCTGTGGTTCTTTGAAAGCAAACTCTCCCTATCGTCTGGACTCGGTCTGTGGTTCTTTGAAAGCAAACACTCCCTATCGTCTGGACTCGGTCTGTGGTTCTTTGAAAGCACACACTCCCTATCGTCTGGACTCGGTCTGTGGTTCTTTGAAAGCAAACACCCCCTATCGTCTGGACTCGGTCTGTGGTTCTTTGAAAGCAAACACTCCCTATCGTCTGGACTCGGTCTGTGGTTCTTTGAAAGCAAACACTCCCTAACGTCTGGACTCGGTCTGTGGTTCTTTGAAAGCAAACACTCCCTATCGTCTGGACTCGGTCTGTGGTTCTTTGAAAGCAACACTCCCTATCGTCTGGACTCGGTCTGTGGTTCTTTGAAAGCAAACACTCCCTACGTCTGGACTCGGTCTGTGGTTCTTTGAAAGCAAACTCTCCCTATCGTCTGGACTCGGTCTGTGGTTCTTTGAAAGCAAACACTCCCTATCGTCTGGACTCGGTCTGTGGTTCTTTGAAAGCAAACACTCCCTACGTCTGGACTCGGTCTGTGGTTCTTTGAAAACAAACACCCCCTATCGTCTGGACTCGGTCTGTGGTTCTTTGAAAGCAAACACTCCCTATCGTCTGGACTCGGTCTGTGGTTCTTTGAAAGCAAACACCCCCTATCGTCTGGACTCGGTCTGTGGTTCTTTGAAAGCAAACACTCCCTATCGTCTGGACTCGGTCTGTGGTTCTTTGAAAGCAAACACTCCCTATCGTCTGGACTCGGTCTGTGGTTCTTTGAAAGCAAACACTCCCTATCGTCTGGACTCGGTCTGTGGTTCTTTGAAAGCAAACACTCCCTATCGTCTGGACTCGGTCTGTGGTTCTTTGAAAGCAAACACTCCCTATCGTCTGGACTCGGTCTGTGGTTCTTTGAAAGCAAACACTCCCTATGGTCTGGACTCGGTCTGTGGTTCTTTGAAAGCAAACACTCCCTAACGTCTGGACTCGGTCTGTGGTTCTTTGAAAGCAAACTCTCCCTATCGTCTGGACTCGGTCTGTGGTTCTTTGAAAGCAAACACTCCCTATCGTCTGGACTCGGTCTGTGGTTCTTTGAAAGCAAACACTCCCTAACGTCTGGACTCGGTCTGTGGTTCTTTGAAAGCAAACTCTCCCTATCGTCTGGACTCGGTCTGTGGTTCTTTGAAAGCAAACACTCCCTATCGTCTGGACTCGGTCTGTGGTTCTTTGAAAGCACACACTCCCTATCGTCTGGACTCGGTCTGTGGTTCTTTGAAAGCACACACTCCCTATCCTGGACTCGGTCTGTGGTTCTTTGAAAGCAAACACCCCCTATCGTCTGGACTCGGTCTGTGGTTCTTTGAAAGCAAACACTCCCTATCGTCTGGACTCGGTCTGTGGTTCTTTGAAAGCAAACACTCCCTATCGTCTGGACTCGGTCTGTGGTTCTTTGAAAGCAAACACTCCCTATCGTCTGGACTCGGTCTGTGGTTCTTTGAAAGCAAACACTCCCTATCGTCTGGACTCGGTCTGTGGTTCTTTGAAAGCAAACACTCCCTACGTCTGGACTCGGTCTGTGGTTCTTTGAAAGCAAACTCCCTATCGTCTGGACTCGGTCTGTGGTTCTTTGAAAGCAAACACTCCCTATCGTCTGGACTCGGTCTGTGGTTCTTTGAAAGCAAACACTCCCTACGTCTGGACTCGGTCTGTGGTTCTTTGAAACAAACACCCCTATCGTCTGGACTCGGTCTGTGGTTCTTTGAAAGCAAACTCTCCCTATCGTCTGGACTCGGTCTGTGGTTCTTTGAAAGCAAACACTCCCTATCGTCTGGACTCGGTCTGTGGTTCTTTGAAAGCAAACACTCCCTCTCGTCTGGACTCGGTCTGTGGTTCTTTGAAAGCAAACACTCCCTATCGTCTGGACTCGGTCTGTGGTTCTTTGAAAGCAAACACTCCCTATCGTCTGGACTCGGTCTGTGGTTCTTTGAAAGCAAACACTCCCTATCGTCTGGACTCGGTCTGTGGTTCTTTGAAAGCACACACTCCCTATCGTCTGGACTCGGTCTGTGGTTCTTTGAAAGCAAACACTGCCTATCGTCTGGACTCGGTCTGTGGTTCTTTGAAAGCAAACACTCCCTATCGTCTGGACTCGGTCTGTGGTTCTTTGAAAGCAAACACTCCCTATCGTCTGGACTCGGTCTGTGGTTCTTTGAAAGCAAACACTCCCTCGTCTGGACTCGGTCTGTGGTTCTTTGAAAGCAAACACTCCCTATCGTCTGGACTCGGTCTGTGGTTCTTTGAAAGCAAACACTCCCTATCGTCTGGACTCGGTCTGTGGTTCTTTGAAAGCAAACACTCCCTATCGTCTGGACTCGGTCTGTGGTTCTTTGAAAGCACACACTCCCTATCGTCTGGACTCGGTCTGTGGTTCTTTGAAAGCACACACTCCCTATCGTCTGGACTCGGTCTGTGGTTCTTTGAAAGCAAACACTCCCTATCGTCTGGACTCGGTCTGTGGTTCTTTGAAAGCAAACACTCCCTACGTCTGGACTCGGTCTGTGGTTCTTTGAAAGCAAACACTCCCTATCGTCTGGACTCGGTCTGTGGTTCTTTGAAAGCAAACACTCCCTATCGTCTGGACTCGGTCTGTGGTTCTTTGAAAGCAAACACTCCCTATCGTCTGGATTCGGTCTGTGGTTCTTTGAAAGCAAACACTCCCTATCGTCTGGACTCGGTCTGTGGTTCTTTGAAAGCAAACACTCCCTATCGTCTGGACTCGGTCTGTGGTTCTTTGAAAGCAAACACTCCCTATCGTCTGGACTCGGTCTGTGGTTCTTTGAAAGCAAACACTCCCTATCGTCTGGACTCGGTCTGTGGTCTTTGAAAGCAAACACTCCCTATCGTCTGGACTCGGTCTGTGGTCCTTTGAAAGCAAACACTCCCTATCGTCTGGACTCGGTCTGTGGTTCTTTGAAAGCAAACACTCCCTATCGTCTGGACTCGGTCTGTGGTTCTTTGAAAGCAAACACTCCCTATCGTCTGGACTCGGTCTGTGGTTCTTTGAAAGCAAACACTCCCTATCGTCTGGACTCGGTCTGTGGTTCTTTGAAAGCACACACTCCCTATCGTCTGGACTCGGTCTGTGGTTCTTTGAAAGCACACCTCCCTATCGTCTGGACTCGGTCTGTGGTTCTTTGAAAGCAAACACTCCCTATCGTCTGGACTCGGTCTGTGGTTCTTTGAAAGCAAACACTCCCTAACGTCTGGACTCGGTCTGTGGTTCTTTGAAAGCAAACACTCCCTATCGTCTGGACTCGGTCTGTGGTTCTTTGAAAGCAAACACTCCCTATCGTCTGGACTCGGTCTGTGGTTCTTTGAAAGCAAACACTCCCTATCGTCTGGACTCGGTCTGTGGTTCTTTGAAAGCAAACACTCCCTATCGTCTGGATTCGGTCTGTGGTTCTTTGAAAGCAAACACTCCCTATCGTCTGGACTCGGTCTGTGGTTCTTTGAAAGCAAACACTCCCTATCGTCTGGACTCGGTCTGTGGTTCTTTGAAAGCAAACACTCCCTATCGTCTGGACTCGGTCTGTGGTTCTTTGAAAGCAAACACTCCCTATCGTCTGGACTCGGTCTGTGGTCTTTGAAAGCAAACACTCCCTATCGTCTGGACTCGGTCTGTGGTCCTTTGAAAGCAAACACTCCCTATCGTCTGGACTCGGTCTGTGGTTCTTTGAAAGCAAACACTCCCTATCGTCTGGACTCGGTCTGTGGTTCTTTGAAAGCAAACACTCCCTCTCGTCTGGACTCGGTCTGTGGTTCTTTGAAAGCAAACACTCCCTATCGTCTGGACTCGGTCTGTGGTTCTTTGAAAGCAAACACTCCCTCTCGTCTGGACTCGGTCTGTGGTTCTTTGAAAGCAAACACTCCCTATCGTCTGGACTCGGTCTGTGGTTCTTTGAAAGCACCGATATTCTCTCAGTTAGCTCATATTATAAGTTCTAACAACAAACAAGAGGAACGTTTGTTAGGGACTATTTTCAGCGGCGGAGGAATCCACACTTTGTGCTCCGAGTGTGTCAGCAGGACGGTGTGGTGTGTGTGTGTGTGTGTGGTGTGGTGTGGTGTGTTTTGTGTTGTGTGTGTGTGTGTGTTGTGGTGTGTGTGTGTGTGTGTGTGTGTGTGTGTGTGTGTGTGTGTGTGTGTGTGTGTGTGTGTGTGTGTCTGAGATAAAGCTAACAACAGTGTGTGTGTGTGTGTGGTGTGTGTGTGTGTGTGTGTGTGTGTGTGTGTGTGTGTGTGTGTGTGTGTTGTGTGTGTGTGTGTGGTGTGTGTGTGTGTGTGTGTGTGTGTGTGTGTGTGTGTGTGTGTGTGTGTGTGTGTGTGTGTGTGTGTCTGACTGAGATAAAGCTAACAACAGTGTGTGTGTGTGTGTGCGTGTGCGTGTGTGTGTGTGTGTGTGTGGAAGGAAGCTTAGCTTGGGTTTGAATTGTTGTTCACGAAAATTGACATCTTTCCAGAGCAGGTATTCGACACTTTAAGACTCCTTGAGGCGCTGCAGACCAAGTGTTTCAACGTGGAAGTATACATCGTGCGGTCGTGTTGTACCATGGACGTGTGTATGTGCGTCGTCGCCTCAAAATAGGAAAATATGTGAATGCAAACGCCTATCTCTGTTGGGTTTATCAGAACCAGGTTGATCCATCCAGTACAGGCACTTCGCTGCGAGGTTCAGTGACGTCAACAGAAACGTTAGAGTACGGAAACCAGAGGAGGAGCCGGAGAATAACATATTACAGCTCAGCAGTGAGGTCATGACGAAGTGTATTAGATTTTAAGAAAGACATTAGAGCAGGTTTTTAGACGATACAAGGTCATGACATGCTTCCTTCCTCCTAGTTTTTAACTTCTCACACTCTCCAGAGCCTCCGATCAGCGGTCAGAGCGCATAGGGAGGAACGGACACAAGCCTCTATGCGATAATAAACGCGGTTTTATAAACACACAGCAAGAGGGTCTTACCTTCAGGCGTCCCGCACAAACCCCGTCTGCTTTCCTTCAGTGTTTCCGTGTCTTCTGTTGATCTTCTCTCACATCCTGAGCAGCAACAGGAGCCTGCGAAGTATGCAGCAGCAACAGGAGCCTGCCAAGTATGCAGAAGAAGAAGAAGGAGAAAAAACAGACCGGCGGTTAGTGGTGAGGTCATGTTTCCTGTTAACCCGCGAGCTGCCGGAGGAGTCTAACATGCAGTCACAAGACCCGTGCGCCTGCATGAGGATCCAGGTGTTAGTCAGACCCAAACGTGGGAAATACATTAAAAGATTAAGACGTGTCGACTCCACAACTTCAATATGTTGAGGTTCTTAGATGCTGAGTTAATTAAAGAGGCCGTATTCTGCTTTCTATTGTTATACGTGTTTCAAAGAGGACCGTGCATACACTACATTCAGAAGAGAGGAGGTGGATGATGCCAGATGAATAGCTCATTCCCATCTGCAGTCCGTAGCGGGTACACGACAATCAACACACACCGCATCATCTCAGTATCACCATTAAAACATGGTTTAAAGAAGACCTATCATATATTTTAATAATATATTGTAGGGCCGTACGTCTATAAAAAGTATATTTATACGGTTTCTTTTTCAAAATACCAAACAGATCATGCCTCACTTCGCTCTCCTCCACCCTGTCTTTGCCTGCGCTGCAGCTGGCCACGCCCCCCTGCAAAGGAGGGGGCCGAGTTACAGCTGTTGCCACGGCAACCTCTCATTCCCCCGATTGGTGGAGAGTTGCTCATATAGGCGGAGCTCCTCGTCACTGACGTCAGACTATTTTCAAATCTGGATCAGATCCGTTGCAGCCCGTCTTTAGAGATGTGGGTACGGAGGAAGAGAGAGAGGGTCGAGTTCCCGGACACACCGGCAGGGACGTGCACAGGTACGGGCTGATGTTGCCCGGGCAACGGCCCGTTTGGCATTTCTGGCTGACCTGCCCCTCTGGAGAGCGAGAGTTTGTTTTTCTTTTTTCTGTTGTGGCCAAATCAGCATGTTAGCGTCTCGCCGCGGGAAACACACTTTGTCAGCGCCGTCATCTGCCGGTGCGTTACGACCACCTCAGTGTCGGATTCTGGAAACTTGATTTTGAGTTGTCTCGTGGCGGTTAGGGAATAAGGGACGAACCAGGGGACTTTACTTCCTCTGGATACCGGCGGTTGTTTACAAAAAAAAACTAAATATAGCTACTTGTTGTTGTTGTTGTGCTTCTGTCTTTCTGTGTCTTCTCATCTGTGAACTCCCTCACCGCTCGCTCTCTTCTCTTGATCGCCCTCTCACGGGGGAACAGTTCAATGTCCCGCTTCAGTGTAGGATTTCTGCCATGTCTCTACCACTTCAGTTTGACCATCTCTGTTATGGAATACTAAATAAATAAGTAATTAGATACCTTACCGTCACTGCGCTCATGATAAGAATAAGAATAATGAAGTGGTTTAATTACTTAGTGAGTTTATTTAAGGTCATTAGTTAGAGGCCCTGTTTTACGTCTGGACTGCACAGCGGTTACAAAGGTCTGGTCAAACTACATTACAACAGAATTGTCCCCATGTTGTCTTTAATAGTTCCTAACATTAGATATTTTGATGAGATATGGACCGCGAAACCAAAAACGTCCCTGGTTTTCATTTTTAAAATCAAGTCACCAAGTAGTCGCCATTTTGTTATGAGATGTGAATTACTGTTCAATCTAGTCGATGTAATAATCGTTTGGTTTCTTTTACATTAAAACAAGTTACGGCCCTTTTCC
The DNA here is from genome assembly GCA_023974075.1 of Chaenocephalus aceratus. Classification (NCBI taxonomy): domain Eukaryota; kingdom Metazoa; phylum Chordata; class Actinopteri; order Perciformes; family Channichthyidae; genus Chaenocephalus; species Chaenocephalus aceratus. Next base: position 157,840 of record JAMFTG010000225.1, read on the forward strand.
CAGTTCAGAGCAATAGCCCCTCCACATGTGTGTGCACGTCCCTGCACAGCGGGGACACATGTTCAGGTACACACGACGTACAAGAGTGCATGTTGCATGACAGGTCCCCTTTAAGTAGTCCTGTGGAGTTGCCTCTCCTCATAGTGTGATAGGTTTTAGTGCATGTAAATGGTCTCCAGAGGCTAAAATCCCCGTGTCCCCTTCAGAGGGAGTTTGTATTGTCTCTGTGGATCTCAGATAAAGGACAGGGTTTCAATGTGTATTGTGTACTATACTGATGATAAGGACACACCCTCGTACTCTCACGTACTTGACTTGTAATGTTCCACAAGATACAAGGCAACACCTAGCCACGCTAACTTGAGAACTGACGCTCATGCCGGGTAGGGCTGTACCCGAATATCCGTTCGTTGCAGTGCTGTTCGCGTTTCAATTTCGTTATTCAGATTTTCGTTTTTTGAATGTATTGAAATCTCCAATAAGAGCTTGTGCCTCTTCGGGATGCCAACACTTAGCCATAAACGTTATCGTTTACTTTCTCCGTCTTTATATGGAGATATGACTTTTTCTCCGTTAATCTCCGTCACGTTGTTTCCATAGCAACACCAACTTCCTGTCAACAGCGCTACCTCCCCTTCAAAATAAAAGCATGTCCACAAATAGGAAGCGAAGCCAAATTACACTTAAGACACAACTGCAACGAAAGTAACGAACACAAAGCGATATCCTTTCCAATTTCAAAGAACACAAATTGAGTTACAATAACAAATAAATACAAAACAACAATACTGTAGAATAACAAAAAGAACGCCGTGAATAAACGAAGTACACGTGTTGGAGCGGTTCGCGAAATGTTTTCCTGAAATACCGTCCTGTTGAACGAGAGAAAGAAGTGGGTCAGCGACTGCAAACAGAGACCCTCTGTTACAGTGTGTGTGTGTGTGTGGTGTGTGTGTGTGTGTGTGTGTGTGTGTGTGTGTGTGTGTGTGTGTGTGTGTGTGTGTGGTGTGTGTGTGTGTGTGTGTGTGTGTGTGTGGTGTGTGTGTGTGTGTGTGTGTGTGTGTGTGTGTGTGTGTGTGTGTGTGTGTGTGTGTGTGTGTGTGTGTGTGTGTCCTTTGTTTGAACTGAGGAATGCTCTTCGTGGTTTGAACGTTAACGGTCACTGGAGAAATGCCCCAAACAGAAGTTCCTCTTTGCATGAGTCTGTATACCAATAACAAACATCCCTCCGGATGGTTCAGTCTGTCGGGGAGAGTCTTTCTGTGACCGTCAGAAATGTGAATGCCTTGTTGATTTTGACTTTTTATGTTGTTATTATGTATTTCTTTTGTTTCCAATTTTATTATTATTATATTATTATTATTATGCAAGGTGAAATGAATATACCTTTTTCAGGACCGCCTTAACGGGCTGACCTGGGCTGAAGCCCAGGGGCCTACGGAGATCATGAGCCAATAAATAAAATAAAAAAAGATTTTTATTTCGGATGTTTTAATTTTTTTTTAAATAAACAAAGTCTTGGCTTTCAGAATATGAAACTTTTATTTCCAAATCACACGATAAATACATGTTTGAAGCTTGTCAAGGGACGACGACAGCTTCCCTCGCCACTCAGATCGATGGATTCCAGAGATGACTCCGTAACAGTCAGTGGGCACCACTCAACAGCCAATCAGAATGAGAATATGCTTCACATGACTTATTCAAATTGCGAGTGATTGAGTGACAGAAGAAGGTTGTTTAGGAGAGAAAGTTTGAGAGTGGCGCTCGGGAAGGAAACTGTTGGGGAAAAGGAGTTTGGAGACAAGCAGCTGTTACAAAGCATGCTGAAGCTTACAGGTGATTTCAAACCTGTAGGCCGGGATGAGGAGGAAGGACAGATGAGGAGGAAGGACAGATGAGGAGGAAGGACAGAGAGGAGGAAGGACAGATAAGGAGGAAGGACAGATGAGGAGGAAGGACAGATAAGGAGGAAGGACAGATGAGGAGGAAGCACAGATGAGGAGGAAGGACAGATGAGGAGGGAGGACAGATGAGGAGGAAGGACAGATGAGGAGGAAGGACAGATGAGGAGGAAGGACAGATGAGGGGAGGAGATGAGTTCTGTACCGAGCGGCCGCGGGGCCTCGGAGCCAGTAGGCCGTCTGGTTCTGATGGCGATGGAGTAGCGGGAGAGGAAGAACAGACAGGAGGGACATTATCCGTTGGAGGAGATGGGAGGACGACGAGGACTCGCTGTGTGGAGGGGAGCCAACGGCAACCGGACAGATACACGAGGGAGGCCCGATACGTCACTCACCTGGAGGAGAGGACCAGGCGCGGAGCAGGGTGGAGAAGTGCGGTCACAGAGCCTGCCCAGCGCCTGATGGCAGGTTAAGGTTATATTATCTACAAGCATGACCTTCAGAAGGTCACCTAAACAAAGGTGAAGATTTTAATGATTTAGGGACTCTGGGAAAATACTTATATGTACTTTATATAAAAACGCAGCACGAGGTCAGAAACCGGAGGAGACTGAGGTCCACCGCAGACGGACCGCTTAGGGACAAAATGTCCTCTCCGTTAAAGACAGCTCTTTGTGGAACAGCCTCCCAGCGGAGACACGGGACTGTCCCTCTCTCAATGGGTTCAGAGGTCAACTCAGAGAATGGTTGAGAAGCAAACAGACGGGCAATCACCGCTAACTGCCCTTTAACACAGGGGTATCTCCTCTCCCTTAACACAGGGGTATCTCCTCTCCTTTAACTCAGGGGTATCTCCTCTCCTTTAACACAGGGGTATCTCCTCTCCTTTAACTCAGGGGTATCTCCTCTCCTTTAACTCAGGGGTATCTCCTCTCCTTTAACTCAGGGGTATCTCCTCTCCTTTAACTCAGGGGTATCTCCTCTCCTTTAACTCAGGGGTATCTCCTCTCCTTTAACTCAGGGGTATCTCCTCTCCTTTAACTCAGGGGTCTCTCCTCTCCTTTAACTCAGGGGTATTCCTCTCCTTTAACTCAGGGGTATCTCTCTCCTTTAACTCAGGGTATCTCCTCTTGCCCTTTAACACAGGGGTATCTCCTCTTGCCCTTTGACTCAGGGGTATCTCCTCTCCTTTAACTCAGGGGTATCTCCTCTCCTTTAACACAGGGGTATCTCCTCTCCTTTAACACAGGGGTATCTCCTCTCCTTTGACACCAGGGGTATCTCCTCTTGCCCTTTAACACAGGGGTATCTCTTGCCCTTTGACTCAGGGGTATCTCCTCTTGCCCTTTGACACAGGGGTATCTCCTCTTGCCCTTTGACACAGGGTATCTCCTCTTGCCCTTTGACACAGGGGTATCTCCTCTCCTTTGACACAGGGGTATCTCCTCTTGCCCTTTGACTCAGGGGTATCTCCTCTTGCCCTTTGACACAGGGGTCTCCTCTCCTTTGACACAGGGGTATCTCCTCTCCTTTGACACAGGGGTATCTCCTCTCCTTTGACACAGGGGTATCTCCTCTCCTTTAACTCAGGGGTATCTCCTCTTGCCCTTTAACTCAGGGGTATCTCCTCTCCTTTAACTCAGGGGTATCTCCTCTGCCCTTTAACTCAGGGGTATCTCCTCTCCTTTAACTCAGGGGTATCTCCTCTTGCCCTTTAACTCAGGGGTATCTCCTCTCCTTTAACTCAGGGTATCTCCTCTTGCCCTTTAACTCGGGGTATCTCCTCTCCTTTAACTCAGGGGTATCTCCTCTCCTTTAACACAGGGGTATCTCCTCTCCTTTGACTCAGGGGTATCTCCTCTTGCCCTTTGAACAGGGGTATCTCCTCTTGCCCTTTGACTCAGGGGTATCTCCTCTTGCCCTTTAACACAGGGTATCTCCTCTCCTTTAACTCAGGGGTATTCCTCTTGCCCTTTAACACAGGGGTATCTCCTTCCTTTAACTCAGGGGTATCTCCTCTTGCCCTTTGACTCAGGGGTATCTCCTTTGCCCTTTGACACGGGGTATCTCCTCTTGCCCTTTGACTCAGGGTATCTCCTCTTGCCCTTTAACTCAGGGGTATCTCCTCTCCTTTAACTCAGGGGTATCTCCTCTCCTTTAACTCAGGGGTATCTCCTCTCCTTTAACACAGGGGTATCTCCTCTTGCCTTTAACTCAGGGGTATCTCCTCTTGCCCTTTAAACAGGGGTATCTCCTCTCCTTTAACTCAGGGGTATCTCCTCTTGCCCTTTACACAGGGGTATCTCCTCTTGCCCTTTAACTCAGGGGTATCTCCTCTTGCCCTTTAACACAGGGGTATCTCCTCTCCTTTAACTCAGGGGTATCTCCTCTTGCCCTTTAACTCAGGGGTATCTCCTCTTGCCCTTTAACTCAGGGGTATCTCCTCTGCCCTTTGACTCAGGGGTATCTCCTCTCCTTTAACACAGGGGTATCTCCTCTCCTTTAACCAGGGGTATCTCCTCTGGCCCTTTACTCAGGGGTATCTCCTCTTGCCCTTTAACACAGGGGTATCTCCTCTTGCCCTTTAACACAGGGGTATCTCCTCTTGCCCTTTAACACAGGGGTATCTCCTCTTGCCCTTTGACACAGGGGTATCTCCTCTCCTTTAACTCAGGGGTATCTCCTCTCCTTTAACACAGGGTATCTCCTCTTGCCCTTTAACACAGGGGTATCTCCTCTTGCCCTTTAACTCAGGGGTATCTCCTCTTGCCCTTTGACTCAGGGGTACTCCTCTCCTTTAACACAGGGGTATCTCCTCTCCTTTAACTCAGGGGTATCTCCTCTTGCCCTTTAACACAGGGGTATCTCCTCTTGCCCTTTAACACAGGGGTCTCCTCTTGCCCTTTAACACAGGGGTATCTCCTCTTGCCCTTTGACACAGGGGTATCTCCTCTCCTTTAACACAGGGGTATCTCTCTCTTGCCCTTTGACTCAGGGGTATCTCCTCTCCTTTAACACAGGGGTATCTCCTCTTGCCCTTTAACACAGGGGTATCTCCTCTCCTTTAACTCAGGGGTATCTCCTCTTGCCCTTTAACTCAGGGGTATCTCCTCTTGCCCTTTGACACAGGGGTATCTCCTCTCCTTTAACTCAGGGGTATCTCCTCTCCTTTAACACAGGGGTATCTCCCTCCCTTAACACAGGGGTATCTCCTCTTGCCCTTTAACACAGGGGTATCTCCTCTCCTTTAACACAGGGGTATCTCCTCTCCTTTGACACAGGGGTATCTCCTCTCCCTTAACTCAGGGGTATCTCCTCTCCTTTAACACAGGGGTATCTCCTCTCCCTTAACACAGGGGTATCTCCTCTCCTTTAACACAGGGGTATCTCCTCTCCCTTAACTCAGGGGTATCTCCTCTCCCTTTAACACAGGGGTATCTCCTCTCCTTTAACACAGGGGTATCTCCTCTCCTTTAACACAGGGGTATCTCCTCTCCCTTAACTCAGGGGTATCTCCTCTTGCCCTTTAACACAGGGGTATCTCCTCTCCTTTAACACAGGGGTATCTCCTCTCCCTTAACACAGGGGTATCTCCTCTCCTTTAACACAGGGGTATCTCCTCTTGCCCTTTAACACAGGGGTACTCCTCTCCCTTAACACAGGGGTATCTCCTCTCCTTTAACACAGGGGTATCTCCTCTTGCCCTTTAACACAGGGGTATCTCCTCTCCTTTAACACAGGGGTATCTCCTCTTGCCCTTTAACACAGGGGTATCTCCTCTCCTTTAACACAGGGGTATCTCCTCTCCCCTTAACACAGGGGTATCTCCTCTCCTTTAACACAGGGGTATCTCCTCTTGCCCTTTAACACAGGGTATCTCCTCTCCTTTAACACAGGGGTATCTCCTCTTGCCCTTTAACTCAGGGGTATCTCCTCTCCCTTAACACAGGGGTATCTCCTCTCTCTTTAACACAGGGGTATCTCCTCTTGCCCTTTAACACGGGGTATCTCCTCTCCTTTAACACAGGGGTATCTCCTCTTGCCCTTTAACACAGGGGTATCTCCTCTCCCTTAACACAGGGGTATCTCCTCTCCTTTAACACAGGGGTATCTCCTCTTGCCCTTTAACTCAGGGGTATCTCCTCTCCCTTAACACAGGGGTATCTCCTCTTGCCCTTTAACTCAGGGGTATCTCCTCTCCTTTAACTCAGGGGTATCTCCTCCTCTCCTTTAACACAGGGGTATCTCCTCTTGCCCTTTAACTCAGGGGATCTCCTCCTCTCCTTTAACTCAGGGGTATCTCCTCTTGCCCTTTAACTCAGGGGTATCTCCTCTTGCCCTTTAACACAGGGGTATCTCCTCTTGCCCTTTAACACAGGGGTATCTCCTCTCCTTTAACTCAGGGGTATCTCCTCTTGCCCTTTAACACAGGGGTATCTCCTCTTGCCCTTTAACTCAGGGGTATCTCCTCTTGCCCTTTAACACAGGGGTATCTCCTCTTGCCCTTTAACACAGGGGTATCTCCTCTCCTTTAACACAGGGGTATCTCCTCTTGCCCTTTAACACAGGGGTATCTCCTCTTGCCCTTTAACACAGGGGTATCTCCTCTTGCCCTTTAACACAGGGGTATCTCCTCTCCTTTAACACAGGGGTATCTCCTCTTGCCCTTTAACACAGGGGTATCTCCTCTCCTTTAACTCAGGGGTATCTCCTCCTTTAACTCAGGGGTATCTCCTCTTGCCCTTTAACACAGGGGTATCTCCTCTTGCCCTTTAACACAGGGGTATCTCCTCTTGCCCTTTAACACAGGGGTATCTCCTCTCCTTTAACTCAGGGGTATCTCCTCTCCTTTAACTCAGGGGTATTCCTCTTGCCCTTTAACACAGGGGTATCTCCTCTTGCCCTTTAACACAGGGGTATCTCCTCTCCTTTAACAACAGGGGTATCTCCTCTTGCCCTTTAACACAGGGGTATCTCTCTCCTTTAACACAGGAGTAATCTCCTCTCCTTGACACAGGGGTATCTCCTCTTGCCCTTTAACACAGGGGTATCTCCTCTCCTTTAACTCAGGGGTATCTCCTCTCCTTTAACACAGGAGTATCTCCTCTCCTTTGACACAGGGGTATCTCCTCTTGCCCTTTAACTCAGGGGTATCTCCTCCCCTTTAACTCAGGGGTATCTCCTCTCCTTTAACTCAGGGGTCTCCTCTCCTTTAACTCAGGGGTATCTCCTCTCCTTTAACTCAGGGTATCTCCTCTCCTTTAACTCAGGGGTATCTCCTCTTGCCCTTTAACTCAGGGGTATCTCCCTTGCCCTTTAACTCAGGGGTATCTCCTCTCCTTTAACTCAGGGGTATCTCCTCCCCTTTAACTCAGGGGTATCTCCTCTCCTTTAACTCAGGGGTATCTCCTCTCCTTTGACTCAGGGGTATCTCCTCTTGCCCTTTAACTCAGGGGTATCTCCTCTTGCCCTTTAACTCAGGGGTATCTCCTCTCCTTTAACTCAGGGGTATCTCCTCCCCTTTAACTCAGGGGTATCTCCTCTCCTTAACTCAGGGGTATCCTCTCCTTTAACTCAGGGGTATCTCCTCTTGCCCTTTAACTCAGGGGTATCTCCTCTCCTTTAACCAGGGGTATCTCCTCTCCTTTAACTCAGGGGTATCTCCTCTTGCCTTTAACACAGGGGTATCTCCTCTCCTTTAACACAGGGGTATCTCCTCTTGCCCTTTAACACAGGGGTATCTCCTCTCCTTTAACACAGGGGTATCTCCTCTCCTTTAACACAGGGGTATCTCCTCTCCTTTGACTCAGGGGTATCTCTCCTTTAACTCAGGGGTATCTCCTCTTGCCCTTTAACACAGGGGTATCTCCTCTTGCCCTTTAACTCAGGGGTATCTCCTCTCCTTTAACACAGGGGTATCTCCTCTTGCCCTTTAACTCAGGGGTATCTCCTCTTGCCCTTTAACACAGGGGTATCTCCTCTCCTTTAACACAGGGGTATCTCCTCTCCTTGACACAGGGGTATCTCCTCTCCTTTGACTCAGGGGTATCTCCTCTCCTTTAACACAGGGGTATCTCCTCTTGCCCTTTAACACAGGGGTATCTCCTCTCTTTAACACAGGGTATCTCCTCTCCTTTGACTCAGGGGTATCTCCTCTCCTTTGACTCAGGGGTATCTCCTCTTCCCTTTAACACAGGGGTATCTCCTCTTGCCCTTTAACTCAGGGGTATCTCCTCTTGCCCTTTAACTCAGGGGTATCTCCTCTCCTTTAACTCAGGGGTATCTCCTCTTGCCCTTTAACACAGGGTATCTCCTCTCCTTTAACACAGGGGATCTCCTCTCCTTTAACTCAGGGGTATCTCCTCTCCCTTTAACTCAGGGGTATCTCCTCTCCTTTAACACAGGGGTATCTCCTCTCCTTTAACACAGGGGTATCTCCTCTCCTTTAACACAGGGGTATCTCCTCTCTGCCCTTTAACACAGGGGTATCTCCTCTTGCCCTTTAACTCAGGGGTATCTCCTCTCCTTTAACACAGGGGTATCTCCTCTTGCCCTTTAACTCAGGGGTATCTCCTCTTGCCCTTTATAACAGGATTACATTTATTCATTTATTGAATCCCCCTCCTCAGATGTGTCCCCCCCCCCCCTGTTTCCCAGAATGCCTTGCAGCAGCAGTCTGTTGGAGCTGATGATGTTGGAGGAAACGCGTCACAGGAAACACACACACACACACACACACACACACACACACACACACGCACGCACACACACACCTCTATAATACTTTTCACTCTGGTAATCGTGGATGTCGTGTAATGTGAATATTAAATAATATCAGATTGTATTTGCAGCTTTAAAAAATCAATAATAATAGCACTAACAAGGACATAAAAAGGAACTAAGGAAGGATCCAAGGAAGGACTTTAAGAAGGATATACAAAGGACTGAAAACAAACGTTAGGGAAGGAGAGAAGGATATAAAGGACTTAAAGAAGGAGATGAAGAAGGACACTTGAGGGACGCGGACGATATCTAGACATATGTATTCTTATATTAATAAAAACAGCTTAAAAATAAGTGCATTTCTCATTACGAAAGTAACTTTAAAAAGATGTTTGATTTAGTATCATGAAGCTAAATTATTCCAGTTACTTAAACCTGTCATAAAACCTTTAATATTTAAATGTTGACTTCAGCAGCAAAAATAAGAAAAGAATAACATAATAAACACAAGGGAGTAACTCAGAAAAATACCTGAAATACAATCAAATCAAGTTAAATAATAAATAATGTAGCTTTGAGACCGGAAGCCCCACAGCATCAGTGTTTCTACATGGTGTCCTCAGCAGTGGAGACACCAGACAAAGAAATAACGGCTGGACTCACCGTCTGTTTTCCTGCACCGGAAGTGGAGAAGAAACCCCTTCCTCTCCCTGGCAGAACGCGGTTGATGCTCTTCTTGTGTGTCCTGGGGTTGAAGCTTTATAAATACAGGCTATGGTTTGAAGGCTTTTTAAATCCCAAATTGTCGTTGAATCAGAAAAACCTGAAGAGAGACTCGCAGCTGTTTCTGAGCCTCGCCCACATCCAGGGAACACCGGAAGCACACAACAACAGGGCTCATGGATTTTCAGAGTAAAAGCATGAGGATGAGGAAAATCACTTGGATTTAACTATTTACTGCAGGGCCACACACACACACACACACACGGCCACACACACACACACACACATATATGAACGTCTTTAAATATGTAACTCCTGATGTTTTTTTATAAATAATAATTTTAATTTATTAGATTGTATTATTCATTTGTTTTGGACATGTAATGTTACATTGCATTTAGCTGACGCTTTTATCCAAAGCGACTTACAATAAGTGCATTCGACCAAGAAGACACAACCTTGAAGAAAACAGAATCATAAAGTACATCAGGTTTCATAGAGCCAAACATTTCAAGTGCTACTCAACTGGCTTTAGAGGAGCCAGCCCTTTATTAGTGTATAAGTGCTCTGTTAGTAGTTCTATCGCTCGAAGTGGAGTCGAGAGAGATGAGTTTTCAGTCTGGAAGGTGTGTGAGCTTTCTGCTGTCCTGATGTCAATGGGAGCTCATTCCACCATCTTGGAGCCAGGACAGCAAACCCACGTGTTTTTGCTGTGGGAACTTGGGTCCCCCTCGCAGTGAGGGTGCAGCGAGGGGCGCGAGTCGAGCCGTTTGGCTGATGCAGAGCGGAGTGCACGTGCTGGGGTGCACGGTTTAACCATGTCCTGGATGTAGGAAGGGCCAGATCCATGCCATGGTACGCAAGCACCAGGGTCTTGAAGTGGATTCTAGCAGTTACCGGAAGCCAGTGGAGGGAGCGGAGGAGCGGGCGGCGCGTGGGAACATTCAGGAAGGTTGAAGACCAGACGAGCCGCTGCATTCTGGATGAGAGAGGTTGGACGGCACATGCAGGCAGACCAGCAGGAGGGAGCTGCAGTGTCGAGGCGTGAGGTGACGAGTTTATAAAGTTCATTTTATTTTCACGATGTAAAATGTGACCAGAGGTAAAGAAACCAGATATGTATAAATAAACAACTCAATCATTTAAATATAGCATTATTTATAAAACATAATGTTCCTCTATAAATGATCTCATATACAAATATTATAAATGTTTAAAACAAAGGTTTCAAGTTCCACATTTTGGAGAATGACTAATTATTTAAAAACACATTTTAACGGAATGACTTCTGAGGACTTCAATTATTATCTGAATCAACATTTTATTGAATATTCATATACACAAACATTGATAACACATAATATTCATAAAATAGAGCACTGAAATCAATAAGTGACATTCAGGTCAAAGTGTCGAATAGATTAAATGATTCACCCTGAATGTTGTTCAGATGTAAAGTTCAACAGTATATTCCAGCTCTCAGAAATATAGAGCCCTGTTTCAAAAGTGCTGATTCTGTGTTTGTAGCTTTAAATGCTAATGAGCTGCTTCTGGCCACGCCCCTCTGAGAGGTATTTGGTTAAAAAGAACACAATAGCCGCTTTCACACCAAGTACTTTTCCGTACTTAGTACCCCCAGGGCACTAAGTACAGATCGCGTTTCACACCGGAATAAGTCCCTGAGGGAATTAGGCAAATGAAGCCGCTGACGTCACTTCTTCTTCTTCTGCTTTGGGTTTACTGGCAGGCCGCAAACAACTTCACGGCGTATACTGCCACCCGGAGTCCCCGACCGGATGCCCCCGGAGTTGGGGACAGGCTTGAAGCCAGTCCCCAACTCCGGGGACTGGCTTCAGTAGAAGCCAGAAGCCAGTAGAAGCCAGTAAATCGCCAGAACGCCGACACCTCCTCATCTCCACGCTCCCATGTCTTTTTTTGTGTTGCCATTAGTTATTCTCTCTCCGTTGGTGCGCGGGGCTAATGCTAATAATGCTAATGCTAATAATGCTAATGCTAATAATGCTAATGCTAATAATGCTAATGCTAATAATGTTAATGCTAATAATGCTAATGCTAATGCTAATAATGCTAATGCCAGCAAATACAATGCAGTGGAAGAGAAACAGCAGCAAAGAAACACATCTTCCCCCGACATGTGGACGCAGAGAAACACACCATGAGCAGTGAGGGCATCCATGGCTGAACACAGCTGAAGAAATCAAGCACTTACACAACACTACAGCTACAGAGAGGTCCCGCCCCTCGTGTTTGATTGACAGCTGAATCAGCCGGCAGTGTTAGTTCACTTAATGATACAAAGGGCTTCCTCAAGGGAAACGTTAGAGAACCGAGCGAATCACTTCTGTCTATCTGAGTTCACAGAACTCAGCGGTGTCTCCAGAATAATAATAAAGCCAAAGTCCAGCGTGCAGCGGCTGAGTGAAGGCGGTCTGGACTCGGTGCAGGAGGGTCATGGTGTCGTCGATGACGCTGTAGAAGGACAGAATACCTGCACCGTGATCCAGGTAAACTCCTATCCTGTCGGACCAGGGACCTGAGAGGTGAGAATGGACATTGTTGTACCAGAATGTATAACCTTTTTGGTAACGCTCTAAAGCCCAGATGTGTCATTGTGTCCAAAGCTAGAATCCTTCAACCTCCCTGATCTGGTGGTTTCCTTGTAAGCGACGGCTAAGAAACCCCCCCTCTCCGCTCCACCTCCCAGTAACAACGGCCAGTCAGACTCTCTCGGCTCAGGACCTGCTCGTGATCAGTGAATCTGTCTGGGTGGCTGGGATAGGGCTGTGTTTGTCTCTTTACTGTCGCTCTTCTGTTCCCCTCGGACAGTAACAGCTGTGTGTGAGCTGTGTTTGGATCCAGAGTGATTTCACGTGAATATTTTAAGAACCCAGCTCTGGTCTGTGGCTCTGGTGGTGGCCGTAACACATCCTCTTCAGTCCACTTGTCCCTCAGGACGTCCTGTAGTTTATCTCTTAGATCTGACAGGGCCGCCGTCACGTCCTCAAAGTATCTCAGAGGACGGACGTTGGTGCTGGAGGAGTGTAGCTTCACTGAGGAGGGCTGGCAGCGAGGAGTAGCTGTGCAGGAACTGGTTGTGATCCTCTGTGAGTGAGAGCTGCTCCAGCTCAGCGTCTCTCCTCTTCAGATCCCTGATCTCCAGCTCCAGCTTCTCCTGAATCTCTCTGACTCGACTCACTTCCCTCTCCTGGGATCTGAGCTGCTGCTGCTGCTGCTTCACATCAGAGCGTCTCTTCTCCATGAGACGGATCAGCTCAGTGAACGTCTCCTCACTGTCCTCCACTGCTTTGTCAGCAGAGCCATTGACGGCCTCCACGTCCTGCTGAAGCAGCTTCACCTCCTTCTCTCCATCCTGGATCCTCTGCTGGATGTTGAGTCGACTCCCCCCAGCTCTCTCTGCCTCTCGGTCCTCTCTGCTGCAGCTGACACCGTGTCGTGGCCTTTGTGTTCGTCCACAGAGCAGAGAGAACAGATGCTCTGCTGATCAGTGCGGCAGAACAGCTTCAACACCTCGTCGTGACGAGAGCAGACGTTCTCTCTGAGCTTGGAGGGCTCCACCAGCTTGTGCTTCTGTAATGCGGCTGATTCAAAGTGAGGCTGGAGGTGTGTCTCACAGTAAGAGGCCACACACTGCAGACAGGACATGAAGGCTCTCAGCTTCCTCCCAGGGCAGACGTCACATCCCACGTCTTCCTCTCCAGCATAGCAGAGATCAGCAGGAGCTTCTTGGAGTCCAGTCTTCTTCAGCTCCTCCACTAAAGCTGCTAGCATGGTGTTCTTCAGCAGGACAGGCCTCGGTGCGAAGCTCTGCCTGCACTGAGGGCAGCTGTGGATTCGCTCTCCATCCCAGTGGTGTTTGAGGCAGTCCATGCAGTAGCTGTGTCCACAGGGGATCGTCACCGGGTCCTTCAGTGGATCCAGACAGATGGGACACGAGAAGGTTTCCCGGTCCAGCTGAACTCCTCCCTGCGCCATCTCCCTCTCAGTGATAGTTACAGACTACAGACAGAAGAGAACATGTTCACATTCACTCAACAGGAATAATCTCTTTGCTCTGGCAGACACCAGACCTCCTCATTCACTGCACTCGTTCACTTAATGCAGTGAATGAGGAAACAGCCTCTGCATTTAACGGCATGTTGTTAGTACCTACCCATAGATATGTGGGAGGGAGGGAGCAATCACATACCTTGATCGGGAGCAGCTAGAATTGTTTGAATGAGAAGTCAAATGGAACAGACTGTATATATATATAATATTATATATACAGTGCAATAAGCTTCCTAGTGCAATAATAAGCTACAGGGACGTTAATCTAACGTCGGTAATATTAACTTTATTTAATACAAGATTGAATCATACAGCCCATGTAGTATAATATTTTACAAATGATGAATTACAGCAAACATGTGCAATATATCCATTCTTACAGCTCCGTGGGATGGCAGTAAGGCGATATGGTCCGTTGTTATTGTGCATCCATGGGTAAAGAGAAACGCATGTAGTGCTGAACACGTAACTTGAACGTGCCGGGCGCGCGGTCCCGTGGGTTAGATGCGCGTTCATAATGCAGAGGGGAATAACTCTCAGAATAACGTTATTTGCACATTTTTACAACTTGAGGAACGAATGTTTTTAATAAGGGCTATACAAGTGTCATACTGGGTAGTTTTTTAGTTTAAAAAAAAGTATCCAACGAGTTACAGACCACTCTTTCCCCATGTAAGTCAATGGGAAAAAGTGTTTCCGGGCCCAGCAACCTAAATGAAGTGTAGTAGCCGCCGCCGTTTGACCACAACGAATATTCTCATCAGACTCCGGCGCACTTCCTGGGGCTTGCGTTACCCCCGGTCTGCACGTTGTTTCTCTTTCAGAAGCACAGAGGACTGTTTGTATGATGCGATCACAGACACGCTGCAAACTGTGTCCGCCAAAAGTCGAGTCCAGTGTCTATGGAGTGTCATTTGTATTTGTTATAGTTTGGGAAGGGAAAGCCAGCTAAGTCGGTAGGCGGTAGAAACATGTCAAAAGCGGTAGAGACTACCGCCCAAATCGGTAGGTTGGCAGGTATGTGTATACAGGCTAGTATGGCTAACGCTAGGGTGTATGCTAACTCTACCGTGTATGCTAGCGCGAATGCTGACGCAAATGCAAGTGCGAATTCTAACGCATTTTCTCATTGTGTTTGAACATCTCCAAATGTCATCACATAAACACAATACATGTTACTAATCCTTACTGTGTAAGTGTAAGGCTTACACTTACAGTCATTGCTTTCTGACGGACTTGACCCTTTTACTCTTCAGATAGCATAGGGAAAATTAGTAGCAGTCTACTGCCATGCTATTCAGTTCACTTTCTCCTACTTCCTGTACCCGGTTTCCTGTCTAACCTTCAGTACAAATTTCACAAAAATATAAATGTGCAAATATGAAACATACAGGTCAATATCACCTTGCTATTGGTAGCTGAGCTGTCAATACCTCAAAACATATTCTTAAAGGTGGGGTCGGTAAGTTTCAGAAACCGGCTCGAGATACACTTGTTATATTCCATGATGCTCTTAACATCCCGATAGCAATGAATATCTGAAGTGCTTTGACAACAAATCCATAAAAAACGTCATCTGTGGAAGCCGTGGAACTGTAAAAAGCACGACCAATCATTTTAGCCGAAACTAAAGGGCCCCCCCTTGCGTTGGAAAGTGACGACAGGGACCCTGACATAACGTCAACATAGGCCGAGTTGGGAGTGAGAATGTGTTGCATAAACTATGGAAGCAAACAAGAGACAGAAGTATTTGAATTGTATCAGACACCGAATTTATAGCATTGAAATAATTACTTTGAAAATCATGTATCTGAATGTTTTTGCTCCGAATTTACCTATGTGAAATAAAAATGTAAAAATTCAAGTGAAAAAAATTCGATGTCCAAAATTGCGATGCAGCATCATCCGGGCTACTCAGACAGGAAAACCAATCGAGCCCTAATGCAATCAAACCGACTTCTGGCCTATCAGAGCACGGCTTTGTCAGTCATGTGATCACAACAACCCGGGAGAAAAATGACGGAGAACAGCAGGGCTCGCCGCTCGGGTAAGTAGTCAGTTTGTGCTCTTTATTTTACAGCAGTGAGGGCTGACAGCATTTGTATCTTACATTAGCTAGCTAAATGAGTGAAGTAGCCTTGTGCCTTGCTGTTAGCAAGCTCCGTAGTTTCATTAATTGAAGTGAATCACAACGTTACTGTGTCCTTTTGTGTGTGTGTGTGTGTGTGTGTGTGGGGGGGGGGGGTGACGGTTTGCAAAGTAACGTAACGATCACTTCGGTTAGATAAGTCAAGTAGACACTATACAATACAACATACTCTCTTGCAAAAGCCCTGCATTTAAACATGTTAATGTTACTTTAGTAAAAGTATGCTAGTATAATTAGGAAAGTGTTGTTAAAGTCGACACAAGTTATACTATTATATAATTTGTTTTATTGTTATTACCGATGCACGAGTTGACTTAACTGTTGTAGTTGGAGCTCATTTTGAACAATGAGCTAACTAATGATTACTTTCATAATGGTTTAATGTGCTGACTATTTTTACATTAATAGATGAAGGTCTGGTTTGTTCAAACTCTCAAAATAGTAGGACATGCTGTCATAATTACCCAGAGTCCGAAGTGACACCTTTACAATGTTAAAGCTGTTAGATACATGTAGTGATGTAAAAACTAAAATATTCAAGATAGTTTAGTGGAAAAGAGAATGTTTTTAAAAAAAAATTTACTAAAACAAAATCTCGTGTTTTGGACTGACAGTAATGATTCAAGAAATAGTAGATAAATACACACACATCTGATTTGTTGTGGATGCAACACAACAAATGGGGCTCTCACCTGTGATGCCTCCTCCAAACATTATAACCAGACTATCATTCAAACTATAAGTAACAGTTATGTACTTGACTTTAGACAAACAATTCAAAAGACAAAATCAACACAATTTATTGAAAGACCAATCTTTATTTTACGGTGCCTCTCCTTTTGTTTGTATTATTAAACCCTGTCAATCTAAAAAACTGAGCAACTCAACAGTTAACTTTACACTATTTGTTCCCCTCTCATATTCACAGGATGGATGATTAGAGACTTTGGGGGAGACCTCAGCTTTATGAACGTCCTGTCTGTTGGTTTGGCCAGAGAGGGCTGAGGGTCTTTCCCTGCGAGGAGGACCTGGGGGGTATACTACGAAGCAGGATTTTCGCTTAGCCGGCTAAATTCAGGGAAAACTCCGGCTTTCCGGTCCTACGAAGCTGGTTCTCTTTTTAGCGGCTAGATCTCCATGGTAACTGATGCTGAGCAGCTAACCTGGTCGGGACCAGGTTAGGTTGCAGGCTAAGAGCTCAACTCAGTGAAAGCACCGCCTGCTGACCAATCAGAGCTCAGCGTGCGGAGTTTAAAGCGATCAAGTCATATCACAGGAGAAAGGAAATGCAGAAAAGCTGCCGTCGCAGGAAAGACGGCCGGAAAAATCACCGACTGTGTGAACGTGAACATTAATAGAATATCACCTCCATCTTCAGAGCAATCTGACTATTATAACATTAGCGTTAAGAAAGCTTAATTAAATATCGGCCACAACATAAGTAACCGGATCAGAGTACATTAAGTACAGTCCGCGCATATCACTTCATAATGTATCATATATCTCCTGATCTGAGTCAGCTGAGCCGTATCTGGCCGTGCAACACTCACAGTGTCACATACTGGATGCAGAAGGATTATTTTAAGCAACACATTAAGTTGAGGAAACACTCGAGTCAAATGTAATTAAAGTCAGATCGTGTTTTAGACGGGGCAGTGATATCATAAACCTGCTGATGGACGCATTCAAACACGTTTTCTTTTGCCCTGTATTCACCTTGCAGCTGCAGCTCTGAGGCTTTGATCCTGATCAAGTGTTTAAGGATGTTTAAAGTTTAACTTCTTCATATGTCTAATATTAAAGTTCACTTTTCATTCAGGAAGTATGACGCTGCGCTGTCAGTACGCTTCTCCATGTTTGTGATTGGTCGAATGCTCCAATACCACCCCTTTCATGTGAACGCGCACCTAACTAGATAGGACACGGCTGGCTTGAGCGATCCACTTGATAACCCGCGTCGTAGTACAGTTTAGCGAGAGCGCGTATGTTTTGGATTAGGCCAACCGGCTAACTCAAACATATCCAGGTTAGGTTGAACCAGCTTCGTAGGACAGGCCCCCGGCCTGAGGGAGGAGGACCTGCACCAGCTGCACCTACAGAACTTAGCCCATGCTGGGCATAGCTGTTACTTTATTTGACAAAATGTGTTTACTTAATCAATTAACAGATTAACATTTAGTGTAACTTATGTATATTTCATTTTTATTTAAAAAAAAATGGTTATGGTTCATGCTTGATAACTTTTAGTTCACATTTCAATAAATTGTATTTGCACTCCTTTTGTCCGTTATTCTTACTGAAAATGTTAAGTTACACATTCACATCTGACTGAAGATTGGCACCATTTATTTGGGTATATCCAGTCTCTGATAGTGTTACGTTATTATGAGAGTGCTCCGTTTGATTCTGAAATTGTATATATTTATATAAATATATACATAGGCTATGTGTGTGTGTGTGTCCGCATCTGTAGCCTGTTATTGTCTCATTACACCGCCTGTGAATGAATCAAAGTAAATATATAAGTGGTCATGAACACATGTGTCCTCAGACTGAGGGCTGCTGTGCCTCCCGTCATCATTAATGGACGTCTCTTTGAAATGACCGCTCAGAGGAGAGGAGTTCTCCTTTCTCTAACCGCCTGCTGCTTCCCCTCCTCTCTCCTCGGTTCTCCTCCTCTCTCCTCGGTTCTCCTCCTCTCTCCTCGGTTCTCTCCTCCTCCTCGGTTCCCCTCCGCTCGCATCTCCTGTGGGCGGGACTAAGTCTCGAGGAGGGCAATTAGTGAAATGAGAAAGGGCCTAAGTGTCTCTTAGTGAATGTCCTGTACTGCTCTTAAATCTCATCACATCAGCTTCTCCTTTCCCTCTTGGATGTTCTTCTGGACCCTCAGAGAAAGAGAACATGGTGAAGCAGTCCTGTCTCTCAGGCCTGTCCTTTCCTAACATAAATATCAAAAACATATTATTGCAGAGCAAGTGTGTTATTTAAGAAAGAGGTGTGTTTGTTTGTTCAGGGGCTATAAATATAATGATTTTTTTATTTTAATGTGTTTTTTAAATCCAACAGTGTACTACAAAAAAATCAGATTATGAATAACTGTTATCAAAACTTAGTGCAACTGTTGAAGCTTGCTCTGTTCGGTTGTCTCACTGAAATAATCACTTTTAACATGTTGTTTTACAGTCATATGCAGCAGAGACAAAGGGTCGCAGTTCTCACTATGTTCAATCATATTGCCTTAAATACATTGAAATGTGAAAGTTGAACAAAAAAGTGATGTTGCTTGGTAAAATGTAAATGTAACCTTTAGCTAAAAAGTGCACTCAACATCACTGATGTGCAGGTGGTCTAGTATTCAGTCACGTTTAATGGCATGTGTATCAGTGTATTAGAGTCATTACTTTATGCATTCTTTGTAAAGTATGAAAAAGGTGTACATTGCTGAAGTTCTCTGCTGTTCGGAGTCCAGATCTGTCTCTCCTCCTCTGGGCCAGCCTGTCTGGATCACCTTGAGGACACTTTGAACAAACAGATGTAAAGTTACATGCATGCCTTACAGACTTCTTTACATGCAAACTACTTTTTATCTTCTTTTAAAAACAGGTCATAATCTTATTGTTATACTTAAGAAATTGCTGGATATCACAGTCCTCATACTGTATCAGTTTGATTGAGTATTATTGTGCAGGTCCTTTTTATGTTACTGTTACTTTGGATGAGTTTTTCATGAGTCAGCCAAATGAATTTGTTTTCATATGCCATATTCATATGCATCACACACGTAAGGGTAAGACACAAACCTATTGAACAAATGCAATGGATCAGCTTAATGTTCACTGAAGTCACAGATAACGTCATGTCTAATATTTAAACAAATAATTTCCTTGTCACTAAAGCATTACGCTATTCATCATCCTTAAATGCAGGCATTAAGTTACATGTTCTGTTCTACAGCCACGATGAGGCTGTTTCTCAAGTGTGAGGATAATACAATTAAAAGAGGCATTGGTAATAATAATATTAAAAACAACAATGTTTGTGTCGTTCGTCGGATAGACCATATTACAATATCTAAGGGAGCGTTATTTCTGGACCATCTTGAAATGTGACGTTCATACACACAAGATACACACATTTCATTGTGAGGTTGATTTAATATACACTAAGCCTCTCTTCAACAATACGTTGACGTTAGCTAGTCTATTGTATGCTATAGTAGAGCATAGCGAATTTAAACGAACCTTAACAATGCATACAGTAACCTAACTATCTAACGTACAAGGATGACCTTATTTGAGCAACCTCGCACAGAAGCCTTCTGGTATACAGTAGCATCCCACTTAATGTTATACACTCTTGGATGCTACGCATAGCATCGTTAGCACAGATGGAGCTACGATTGCTCAAATGCTAACCCAACTCTAAACATTCATTAACGTTAGCTTAATAAAAACACCAGTAACATAACATAAGTACTTTATGTACTTTATGCAGGGTTGACTTACCCAAGAAACTGCATTCACGGTCGGTCTATTTTAACCGCAGATAAATCCTATATTTGCATGACGAATAGTCCACCAGGAGCCAACACAACAAACAACGGCCGAGTTCAAGTAGTGTTCTCCTCATGAGCTGAGCCGCTGTAGCATCACGGAGCCAATGGAGCTAACGGAGCTAGCCGTGAGACAGAGGAGCCAGGAGAAGCAGCCCTGTTGTCATGAAGGGGGAATCTAACTATATACAGAATATGTTTTTGTGGATCCAGCTGAGGCTAGAAACATGTTCATTTTCTGATGTTAAGTTGGACATTTTAACATAGGGTCTACGAGAATTCCTCCCATATGCATCCATCGCCTACAGTTTGCAGCATTGCTTCACAGCACTGTCCCCCAGAAGTCGGGTTGATTGCATTCGGGCTCGATTGCTTATCCTGTCTGAGTAGCCCGGATGATGCTGCATCGCAATTTTTGACGTCGAATTCTATACACCGAATTTTTTTACATCGAATTTTAAACACCGAAATATTTGATGTCGAATTTTTTTCACTTGAATTTTTGGGATCTGAATTTCAACATTTTTATTTCACATAGGTAAATTCGGAGCAAAAAACATTCAGATACATGATTTTCAAAGTAATTATTTTCAATGCTATAAATTCGGTGTCTGATCAAATTCGAATACTTCTGTCTCTTGTTTGCTTCCATAATAAACACCATATCCCAACGTGCATTGCGGCTAAAACATCCAATCACCGAGCTGAGGACCTTGCCTACGTCTGTTTCCGGTATTGTTTATGACGGATGTATTTTGTTATACACACATTCCTTCACATTTTAATTTTAATTTACATTAAAGTATTTTGTGAGGCCTTCTAAAATGTTTATAACTAGGGTTGTAGTTGAGTTTGTAAATTAACATGAACCCAAGCTGTTGCCTGGCAACGCAATCGCACAACGTCACGTCCGTTAATTCCACATCCACATGCATGGATTAACATCGATTTAATACATTAATGTAGCCTTTGTTTCTGCTCAAAGAGGAGTCGACCAGCTGGGGCAACAAGGAAATCGGCGAAATCGAGTGTGACTATTAAAAAATAAATTATTATATTAATATTGACAATAACAACCGACCGTCGTGGTAGAGCATTTGCTTGGCATTTCCGGGTATTTCTCCACTGGTTGGGCCGTGTTACAAGACCGGGTAACTGTCACATTTGAAGGGACGAAATCGTGACATCTTCACGTCTCCCAGCGTGGTAAATCGTCACATGTTCACGTCTTGCCGTGATACCGGGTTGATCAAATACTACTATTGTAAATCAGGACAGCGCAAAATGCGTATATGAAACGCTACGTCATGAATGCAATAAATCATACCCTCCTTGGGGCGCGCTCATGTGATTGGCTTAGAATGGAGGAGACATCTGATTGGCTATAGATAGAAAATATTACAAGTACGAATCGGGTGACCGTCAGGGGAGTCTCAAAAAACCCACACACATATGCACAGCGATCCGTGCACAGAAAGCGCGTTATGTTTGCCGGTGCAGAGGAAAACAAATGTGTGGATAAAAAAAAAAAATCTGTATTTACATTTTATTTACATGCATTTGAAACGAAACACATTTGTGTGAATCCTTCTGTGTGCATGTGTGTATTATGAGACTGATCTGAGCCCATACTTTTCTGACACTTTGTGAGTTCCCTGACACACCGGGGACACATATTTAGGTATAAAAGACATCAAAAAGAACATTCTACATAATAGGTCCTCTTTAGATCAGATGGTGGTTCTCACAGAAGTATTCAGTCTGTTTGAGGTTTGTAGGAAACTCACCAGAGATGCTGCTGCTTGCTGAAAACCTGAGATCAGCAGAGAGACACGGAGAGACACGGAGAGACAGGGAGAGACACGGAGAGACGGAGAGACGGAGAGACACGGAGAGACACGGGGAGACACGGAGAGACACGGAGAGAGACGGAGAGACACGGAGAGACACGGAGAGACACGGGGAGAGACAGGGAGAGACACGGAGAGACACGGAGAGACACGGAGAGAGACGGAGAGACACGGAGAGAAACGGAGAGACACGGGGACACGGGGAGACACGGGAGACACGGAGAGACACGGAGAGACACGGAGAGACACGGGGAGACACGGGGAGACACGGAGAGACAGGGAGAGACACGGGGAGACACGGAGAGACACGAGAGACACGGAGAGACAGGGAGAGACACGGAGAGACACGGAGAGACACGGAGAGACACGGGGAGACACGGAGAGACACGGAGAGACAGGGAGAGACACGGAGAGACACGGAGAGACAAGGAGAGACACGGGAGACGGAGAGACACGGAGAGACAGGGAGAGACACGGAGACACGGAGAAACGGAGAGACACGGAGAGACACGGGAGACACGGGAGACACGGGGAGACACGGAGAGACACGGGAGACACGGGGAGACACGGAGAGACAGGGAGACACAGGGAGACACGGAGAGACACGGAGAGACACGGAGAGACACGGGGAGACACGGGAGACACGGAGAGACACGGGAGACGGAGAGACGGAGAGACACGGAGAGACACGGAGAGACACGGGGAGACACGGGAGACACGGAGAGACACGGAGAGAGACGGAGAGACACGGAGAGACACGGGGAACCGGAGAGACACGGGGAGACACGGAGAGAGACACGGAGAGACACGGAGAGACACGGAGAGACACGGGAGACACGGAGAACACGGAGAGAGACACGGAGAGACACGAGAGACACGGAGAACACAGAGAGACACGGAGAGACACGAGAGACACGGGGAGACACGGAGAGACTTGTCTCGACTGCAGCCTGCGGTCTGAGAGAGTAATCTACATCTGTGATCTGAAGGCGTGACGTTAAAGCACACGAGATAAGATGAGAGCAATATAGAAATACGAAGCACGAAGTACACGCCTCAAGATCCACCTCACAGTTTAAGCTAATGATCCTCTGTTCGTGTGTCAGAACAAGGTGTGTTAGTCCCTTCATTCCTTACATGGCCAGAGAGAGCTGCAGGAAGGGGTCAGCATTCAACACTTCCTGTTGTCTCGTCGTGAGGTCAACGGGTTTCTGTCTGTTTTTGGTACGAATTAAATAATTTAATTAAATATCGTTAATAAGAAAAAAAACTCACCAGAGATTCTGCTGTTGGTTGAGAAAACCTGAGATCGTTGATTCTCCTTCAGAGAGACACGAGAGACAGAGACACAGAGAGACACAGAGACACAGAGAGAGACAGAGAGACTCAGAGACTCAGAGACAGAGAGAGACAGAGAGACAGAGACACGGAGACAGAGCAACCTGTCTCGACTGCAGCCTGAGAGAGTTTGACTTTCAGCTGAAGGTGTGGCGGTTTGTAATCTGCAATATTATTATTATTGCATTATCCTCTCTCTCTCTTTCTCTCTCTCTCTCTCTCTCTCTCTCTCTCTCTCCCTCGCTCTCTTTCTCTCTGTCCTCTCTCTCTGTCTCCCTCTCTCTCTCCCTCTCTCTCTCCCTCTCTCTTCTCTCTCTCTCCCCCTCCCCTCTCTTCTCCTCTCTCTCTCTCTCCCACGCTCTCCTGTTCCAAGAATGCAGGGTTGTTGGTTGTTCCTAGAGTCTCTAAAAGTACAATGGGAGCCAGAGCCTTTTCTTATCAAGCTCCACATTTGTGGAATCAGCTTCCAGTTTGTGTTCGGTCGGGCGGCAGACAGCCTATCCGTATTCAAGAGTGCGCTGAAGACCTTCCTTTTTGATAAAGCTTATAGTGATAAAATAGAATAATCTAATAAGAGTGCTTTGACGAAGATACGTTGTGCCTCTTCACCTATACATTTTAGTTCTTACTCTTTCACTTAAATCCTAAAAACTTAGATCTTATATTTAAAACTGTATCCAAACCTTTCCCCTCTCCAGGCCCGGTTCTACGGGGGTGCATAAGGGTGCATTGCACCCTCAGTTGAAAAGTGAAAGAAAAGTGAAAAATACAAGAAGAAGAAGAAGAAGAAGAAGAAGAAGAAGAAGAAGAAGACTTTTTTTTTGACTTTTGCAAAAATACTTTATTTACATACGATCAATTATACATTCGATCAATAAAGTTCTTCATTGTGCAATAAAAAGAACGAATCACTTAAAATAGTACATTAAAACCTATGTCTTAAAAACTTGTGCAAAGTGCAAATCCTCATTCACCACAGAACACACAATATCATTATAACACCAACGTTGTTTAAAAGCATCCAAGTCTCCAATGTGTTTATAAAAACGATGCTCCAGCCAGAGTCTGGCTCTGATGTTACACAGATCGCTTTGGGCTCCTCCCCTTTCTTATTTCAACCCTGTTTTTCCTACTTAAATAAATGGCCATTTTTGCTTCGCCAGAGAGGAAATTCAGGAGCTGCCACCTTTCCTTGTTCGTCTTTTTATATGGAGCCCCCATGATAAAAACACTCGGTAAAAGCTATACTAAAAAGACTAAAAACCAATGTTAAAAGAGAGAAGAAACCCGTGAGTCTCTTGCACTCTGTGAGAACATGGAAAACAGTCTCTCTAAAACCACAAAATGGACACTTGTTAAAAACAGCAGGATTAATAATGGAGATAAAAGAATTACAGACGATGGCACCGTGTAGGATTCTCCACTGGAGGTCGGCAGCATTGTTCGTTCCACCCTCAATATGCCAACTTGCTGGCCCACTCGTTTAGCCTCACTGTTGCATGACAATATATATTTCTCACAGTGAGCTCGCCATCCAATGCCCAACAAATTCTCATCTCTCCATGTCCAATCTAGGTGGAATAATCCACTATTATGTTCAATTTGAATCAAACTTTAACCTGCATGTACTTCATATACTCAGCAAAACCCATTCTTACTTCCCCTCAACGTTACTGTATGCAATTAATTGCTCTGAAATATAAGTAAAATTCTCAGTAAATGACGAATACCACGAAATTCACAATGCAATGTTTCTTATTTATTTAAATATCTACGACACATTGATCTATTAATCTTCAATGTTATTCACTCCTTTTTTAGAGGAAAGCTGTGAAGAAAAAGTGGGGGCTTTCTCGAACCCACGGTATCCTTCCAGCATGACTTCGCATTTCTTTATCTGATTTTTCTCCCTTATCTATTAAATTATTCACAGAAAATTATTCCCCGTACAGTCTATCCAGCTTTATGGTGCGATGTTTATTTCAACAGATAATGCAACCTTAGAATGCGCTTCGACACGGAGCCGAAACCCAGGTCAACAGAATCCTTTATCGTCACGTTTAGCTTTTTAGATTAAGTTTACAGACAAAGGGAAACGAGAGCCGGTCCCGTCACAATTTTGGTGAGGTTCGCGTTCTCTCCCTCGATTGAACATATAACAGACCTCTGGCTTTTAGCTTTCAGCCTTGGTCTGTTATTTAACCCCAGTTTTAAACGGCGACCCGATCTAAAATATCGAGTTTCCAGGTTTTGTCGTGCAGGAATCAAACCTCGCAACCAACAAACTGCACCGTCTCCACGCCACTCAGGAATAAACTACCTGTAGATCCACGCCAAACTGCTCTATTTACGTTACGCAGGACTTTCCGTCTACCTGGCGATCAACGTTCACGTTTTGTATATAACTTTCCTAACATAGTAAAATATGCATTGTATATTCCATTTAAACTTTAAAAACACTGTGAAACGCCTACAGACAATCCTAAAGTTTTAGCATATCCAATTACAGACAGTCGATTTTCATAACAGTCGTCTGCGTACCTTATTTGTCAGGGCCCTGCTGATTGTCTGAGATGTTTGAAAGCGTTTGTTCCCGACCCATTCCGGTCGTCCGGATTCTTCCTCAGCTTTGTTATCAGGCACGTCGGGTCACCATTTGATGGAGATTTTGAGGGATAACTGGTCCACTTTTCAAATCTCCGCGCGTCCCTAACAAGCTGGTTATCATACAGGAAGGAATCCAGAGCATACAAGTAACCGTTAAACAATAATCTACTTTAATGGTAATATGACAATGCAATACAATCAAGACATTACCATACCATACAAAGCCATATCATATCATATGCGTAATGTCAGGAATATGCCTACTCCTGGCCTTGTTCACGTGCTGCAAGACCCTCGGTCTGGGCAGCGCGAGAAGAGAGGCAGAACAAAAGGATGAACAGCTTCTTTCATACCAACACCAACAGGAAGGGGTGGAGTTTACTCAGCCTCCACACACACACACCCCCACATTCCAGAGACCTCAGATGTGTCTTAAAGGATATTTCCTTGCTTCCAAAGATAACACAACGATTTCATCTCTCATATCTCCAACTTCTGGTTACACAGACTGCTTATTATTAATACAAAGTAATTAAACCCACACATATACTATTCAAGATATGTAGACTTCCCTGAAACATGACATGCTAGAGATCTTAAGCAGAATATACTCTCATCCACCTAGCACCCTGTCCTGCATACCTACACCTCCCCCACAGATCACTAAAACCCTGTTTACTCCAACCAGCCCAGAATGTTTAGAGCCATTTTAGTCCTCACTTTTGTAAGGATAAAACAGAGAAATCAATATAAAACACAAACACAGGTATTGTTTGAACAGTATTCACTTAACTGCTACTATTGATAATTACCAGAGAAACTCAAGGGACCTCTTTTAATATCTGGAAATTGCAACAAGACTTTCTGCCATTTCAAATGTAACACACTTCTTAAATATCAGATGATAATATTCTGCAAAAGTAATGATAAACCTGTGAGTTGGATGTAGAGAAGTCAGAATCAATATGGAATTTTTTTTATTTTAAAGTAAATTCAGATAGTAAACAAATGTAAATTATAGTGTCCGTCCAAAACATATTTTGTACTTATAGTGAAAACTAACCTTGGATGATGGGTTAGTAGACTAAAAGCTTTAGGAATCCAAAGTGCAACATAATAAGTACCCTGTATCAAGATTGATGCAAAACAAGTGATATTTGACCTTTTCAGACAAATTTAGCAAAAAAAAACCTCTTCTGGGCCATTTGGGTGGATTTTCCATATCTCTGTCCCCCCTTGCTCGATTTTGACATGTGACATCTCTTCAAGACCGTTAGAGCCAATAGAATCGAAGGGAAATCGTCCCATATACTCTCATGTTAAAAAAAGCTGGTGTCTCTGCGCATGCAATCTTGTTGCAGAGCGTAGGAATATCCCTGCTCTGATATCTGGAAACGGAAAAGCAGTTTTTATTGCTTATGGATTATCAGAACATTTCAAAGGGGACACAGACACATTGAATTAACCTATGGATTAACTACAATATCGTTTTTATCGTTTTAATGCCATTGAAGACCAGTTTTGACCAGACAAAGACCAGGTAAGCCATGTTAGCGTTTTGGGCTACCTAGCGCCACATTCTGATGTAGGTTTTTGTTATTTTCTCCATGAATTTGTAATCTTGAGTGTTGAGGTGGGTACCAATAGATTCTGTGTCTCCTTACGATCATAAACGATGTGTTGGATGTGCAGCTAGATAAGTAATAAGGGAGCTATGAGTGATTTTCGGTGCAGTAATAGGTTAGCATTTTTCGCTCGGGGCTAATTCAGAGGGTCACTGTTAGCATTGAGGTTTTTTTAAAAGAAAACTGAAAAGGTGTATAGTATAGTTTTTTGCCGTTATATGGATATAAACATTCATAGTTTATAAATATGAAGGTTCCTTAGACGTTGTTTCCTGCAAATTACGCGATTTCGGGCTCGGATACGGGTTCGTGGGGCTTAAAGGTCCAAAAAAAGTTTCAATAAGACAAAGTTCCGTTTATTACGGTCATTCAAACTTTTAAACAATTGCAACAAGATTCTTAACACGAGGTTGCAAAAACAAAAATAATCTGTATGCAGCAGTTTTCATTGTTATTGTGTCTGTGCTTGACCCCTCAGAGTCGCAGTGTAAGAGCTGCAGTTATGAAAAAAGGCAGCTGCACCCTCTTTCGTTCAGCATTCCCATTATTGCTTTATAAATGTCTTGCCCCCTTGTGTGTCCACTGAGGTTCCTCAGGCCCAACACATCTTCAGCAAACTCCCCCTTTGCCTCATCATAAAAACTCACAAACACCAGCAACTGAGCATTGTCAGTGGACTCATCCACAGCTAAGGAAATGCACTGTGCATTTTCTATTCCATCACAAAGCTGATTAATCAAATCACCAGCCAGTATTTATGTTCTTCTGGTTGCTGTGGAATCTGAGAGGGGATTTGCTTGATTTGACCTGTTATTTCCTCTTTTTGTTTGCCTTCAACATGGTCTCCATCACTTCAGTCATGCATTCTTTATACTTCAGTTATCATCCAGTGGAGAGTCCTTACCTACTGGCCTAGTTAAATCAAAGTGGTTACTTTCTGTTGGCTGGGCAGTGTAGTTTTACACACCGTCTTATTTGACTTTCTCAGGACTTAAAACTGTTTTTTGGGGGCAGACCCCCACAAAGAAAAACAATATTTACACACGTAAGGTCATCATCTTAATAGTTGTGTATGCTCATCCGTGAGCAGAGCATCAAGTTGACATGTCTATTGCAGCTGAATGCGGCGATTACCATCTTGTTCAGCAACACGCCTCACAAACGTATTAAGATCAACAGCTTCAGTGCGTTTTGATTCAATGCTGAGTACAGCCACACTGACTGTCTCTTCTCTGTCATTGTAGACCGTACCTCATTCCTTCAGTGCTTGGGTCCGAATGCTTCTCGTTTTGCGCTGTCCCGTTCAAATGAAATCGCTGCCAATCATATGTCCACGCTCGCGCCAGGGCCGGGGAAGGGGTTACCAGATATGCGTCTTGTGCGGCATTCACTTGCACTCGGACATTAGAGACTTTTTCTCATAAATGTCCGATGAGCCACAACTTTTCTGTCAAAACAAAGCTGCCAACTCGGGTGGCAAGGCCTATTTTTAGGGTGGCAGTTGCCCCCCCGGTAGGTGAAACTAGGCTACTAGCTACAGTACAGACGCAACTAGATGAGCTGTTAACTCTGAATTATTTTTTTTCACCTCAGACATCAATTATAAACAGCATTAGCATTTATTTGATATTCATACACACAAAAAATGCTAATCATAAAAATAGAAAACAGAAATAAATAGTGACAAGAGTTAAATGGACTCAAATAAACTCTGAATGTTGTTTCGAAAAATAAAAAAGGGTTTAGAAGGATCCAACATCATGAAACTCTCAGCTGAAGTGGTGAACCTAACAGAAGGGCCCAGGGTAGAGGTGAACCTAAGAGAAGGGCCCAGCGTGGCGGTGAACCTAAGAGAAGGGTCCAGCGTGGAGCTGTACCTAAGAGAAGGGGCCTTTGTTGGAGGTGAACCTAAGAGAAGGGCCTTTGTTGGAGGTGAACCTAAGAGAAGGGCCCAGCGTGGAGCTGTACCTAAGAGAAGGGCCCAGCGTTGAGCTGTACCTAAGAGAAGGGCCCAGCATGGAGCTGTACCTAAAATAATGGCTCAGCATGGAGGTGAACCTAAGAGAAGGGCCCTTAGTGGAGGTGTACCTAAGAGAAGGTCCCAGCGTGGAGCTGTACCTAAGAGAAGGGCCCAGCGTGGAGCTGTACCTAAGAGAAGGTCCCAGCGTGGAGCTGAACCTAAGAGAAGGGCCCAGCATGGAGCTGTACCTAAAAGAATGGCTCAGCATGGAGGTGAACCTAAGAGAAGGGCCCTTAGTGGAGGTGTACCTAAGAGAATGGCCCTTGGTGGAGATGAACACAAGAGAAGGGGCCTTGTTGGAGGTGAACCTAAGAGAAGGGGCCTTGGTGGAGGTGAACCTAAGAGAAGGGGCCTTGGTGGAGGTGAACCTAAGAGAAGGGGCCTTGGTGGAGGTGAACCTAAGAGAAGGGGCCTTGGTGGAGGTGAACCTAAGAGAAGGGGCCTTGTTGGAGGTGAACCTAAGAGAAGGGGCCTTGGTGGAGGTGAACCTAAGAGAAGGGGCCTTGTTGGAGGTGAACCTAAGAGAAGGGGCCTTGTTGGAGGTGAACCTAAGAGAAGGGGCCTTGGTGGAGGTGAACCTAAGAGAAGGGCCCTTGTTGGAGGTGAACCTAAGAGAAGGGGCCTTGGTGGAGGTGAACCTAAGAGAAGGGCCCTTGTTGGAGGTGAACCTAAGAGAAGGGGCCTTGGTGGAGGTGTGTCTAAGCAAAGGGGCCTTGGTGGAGGTGTGTCTAAGAGAAGGGGCCTTGGTGGAGGTGTGTCTAAGCAAAGGGGCCTTGGTGGAGGTGTGTCTAAGAGAAGGGGCCTTGGTGGAGGTGAACCTAAGAGAAGGGGCCTTGGTGGAGGTGAACCTAAGAGAAGGGGCCTTGGTGGAGGTGTGTCTAAGCGAAGGGCCCGGTTGCGGGCTCCGGTAGGTTGGTGGCGTTCATGTCTCGCGTCATGTTGGACTTCTCTTTGAGTTTTGCCTGCAGCAGCGTGTGCTCGACGACGCCGATCCTCACGTCCATCTGAATGATCTCCTGCTTCAGCTTCGTCAAACTCTGCTTGATCTTCACCACGGGAGCTGGAGGACGCAGAGGCAGAACCACGGTCAGTACCACACACACACACACACACACACACACACACACACAACACACACACACACACACACACCACACCACACACAAACACACACACACACACACACACACACACACACCACACACACACAACACACACACACCCACACCAAACACACACACACACACCACACACACACACACACACACACACACACACACACACACACACACACACACACACACACACACACACACACACACACACACACACACACACACACACACACACACACACACACCACTTCAGGGGACATTACATTGACTTATATGCATTTCCTGGAGACTTATCCTAACCTTAACCAAGTCTTCACCCTAAAATTAATGATTGCCCTTATGGGGACCTCCATTTTGTCCCCATAAGGGAGGCGAGTCCCCACACGTGACTATGTAAACAGATTCACAAGTATAGTAATGTCCCCACAAGTATAGTAATGCTAGTACACACACACACACACCACACCACACACACACACACACACACACACACACACACACACACACACACACACACACACACACACACCACACACACACACACACACACACACACACACACACACACACACACACACACACACACACACA
This sequence comes from Chaenocephalus aceratus, assembly GCA_023974075.1. Classification (NCBI taxonomy): domain Eukaryota; kingdom Metazoa; phylum Chordata; class Actinopteri; order Perciformes; family Channichthyidae; genus Chaenocephalus; species Chaenocephalus aceratus. The sequence continues at coordinate 189,126 of JAMFTG010000225.1, forward strand.
CACACACACACACACACACACACACACACACACACACACACACACACACACACACACACACACACACACACACACACACACACACACACACACACACACACACACACACAGCCTCACCCCCGTCAGACATGCTGCTTCCTTTCTCCTCCATCTCCTGCTTCACCTTCTCCAGCTCCTCGCTGATCTGAAACAGAAACACACCAAAGATACAAATAATTCTGAGCTTCATCGGATCTCATTTCCCCGGCCGCGATGCTTCAAAGTGACATTTCCTGCCTACGATTCCTTCTTTTAAAGCGTATTCTTATGAGTTATTCTCTCACATTCCCCTTTACATCCAATAGTACTCCAATTTAGATTTATTCAAACAACATGTATCAGGTCTCAAATCCCAAAAATTCAACATGAAAAACTAAACGTATAGAAATCAAATCAATGATAACTGAGTACGTAAATAACGATGATATATAAGGTCAATATTCGGATATACTTAGGAAAGATATCCACATCGGCCGATGATTCTCAACAGCACGATGGCTAAGAGGAGTTTAACCGGCCACTCTAAAGTCGTGGTGCGTTCACTGACCTCTGCCAGCACTCTGGTCCTCTCAGTGACTCCTCCGCTGGCCTGCTGGTAGCGCTCCTTCGCCTGGTGGACAACACAGCTTAGTTCAGGTGATTTGTTTGTACCAGTGGGAAGACGGGAGGCGTGTGGCGCAGTGGGTTTGCCTTGGTGTTGGGACAGGTTCAAACCCCATTGCAGTCGGCATGTCGTTGTGTCCCTGCGACCCTTCACCCCAAAGTGACCACAGTATTGAGTATGTGAGTCGCTTTGGATAAAACGTCTAACACGTGACTTGTGGTGTAATGGAAGACTTGGTTTGCAGTAAAACAACAAGCAAGTATCCATGGTGACACACGGACCACAGAGGATCGATCAGAAGGACACCCAGCCTTTAGGACAGGGGTGTCAAACTCAATTTCATCGCGGGCCACATTAACATTATGGCTGAACTCAAAGGGCCGGTTGTAACTTTAAGACTATATAAAAATACATATATAAATATTTAATATATATAAAATAACGTATTATATTACATGAATGCCTCTGAATTGGATTGTTATCGGATAGGGTGATAACTTCATAATTAACTACGTCTGAAAGCAGAAGTCTAGGGAAAGTCTTTTCAGTGAGAACGTCACAAAACGATTTAAAAAGAAAAGCCAAATTCTGGAGAAAAAAAGAAGAAGTGACATTTTGAGAAAAAAGTCAAATTCTGAGAAAAATGCAACAGTTGAGATGCATTGTGGGACATGTAGTTTATGGGCAATGTGCTTCTGTAAATCATCATGTAACCGTATAATAAACATATATTCTTTGCACGTTCTTGTGGGGCCACAGAAAATGAAGTGGCGGGCCGGATTTGGCCCCCGGGCCTTGAGTTTGACACCCAGCCTTTAGGACAGGGGTCAAACACAAGGCCCGGGGGCCAAATCCGGCCCGCCACTTCATTTTCTGTGGGCCCACAAGAGCTTGCAAAGAATATAATAAGTTTATTAATGTTACGTGCCGCTTTACAGGAGAACGTTGCCCATAAACTACATGTCCCACAATGCATCTCATTTTGTGACATGCGCACTGAAGAGACTTGCAATTATTTTCCCTAGACTTCTGCTTTCAGACGTAGTTAATTATGAAGTTATTACCCTATCCGATAATAATCCAATGCAGAGGAAATATTGTAAAATATACATTATTTTATATTTATTATCTATGTATATTTTATAGTCTTAAAGTTACCACCGGCCCTTTGAGTGCAACCATAATTCTAATGTGGCCCGCGATGAAATTGAGTTTGACACCCCTGCTTTAGGACGTTAAAAACCCCAGAACAACATTTAAAAAAGACATAAGTAAAAAAGGGCCCTCAGTTATCAAACAGATACATCTGAGTGAGAGTTCCTGCTCTTTAGGGACAGGTTACTAACCCAACCCATGACAGCGAAGAAAAACACAGAATGGACTCAATAAGTTCTGTGTTTTGTTTTCATGATTCTGTGTTTTTCATTTACTAAACGTTCAATACCAAGTCATGTGACTCGAGTCCACACCTCTGCTACATTCCAGAGGTGGGACCAAGTCATGTGACTCGAGTCCACACCTCTGCTACATTCCAGAGGTGGGACCAAGTCATGTGACTCGAGTCCACACCTCCGCTACATTCAGAGGTGGGACCAGTCATGTGACTCGAGTCCACACCTCCGCTACATTCCAGAGGTGGACCAGGTCATGTGACTCGATTCCACACCTCCGCTACATTCCAGAGGTGGGACCAGGTCATGTGACTCGAGTCCACACCTCTGACATCTTAGAGGTGGGACAAGTCATGTGACTCGATTCCACACCTCGCTACATTCCAGAAGTGGGACCAGGTCATGTGACTCGATTCCAACCTCCGCTACATTCCAGAAGTGGGACCAAGTCATGTGACTCGAGTCCACACCTCCGCTACATTCCAGAGGTGGGACCAAGTCATGTGACTCGAGTCCACACCTCCGCTACATTCCAGGGTGGGACCAAGTCATGTGACTCGAGTCCACACCTCCGCTACATTCCAGAGGTGGGACCAGGTCATGTGACTCGAGTCCACACCTCTGCTACATTCCAGAGGTGGGACCAGGTCATGTGACTCGATTCCACACCTCTGCTACATTCCAGAGGTGGGACCAGGTCATGTGACTCGATTCCACACCTCTGCTACATTCCAGAGGTGGGACCAAGTCATGTGACTCGAGTCCACACCTCCGCTACATTCCAGAGGTGGGACCAAGTCATGTGACTCGAGTCCACACCTCTGCTACATTCCAGAGGTGGGACCAAGTCATGTGACTCGAGTCCACACCTCCGCTACATTCCAGAGGTGGGACCAAGTCATGTGACTCGAGTCCACACCTCCGCTACATTCCAGAGGTGGGACCAAGTCATGTGACTCGAGTCCACACCACCTACTACATTCCAAGAGGTGGGACCAGGTCATGTGACTCGAGTCCACACCTCTGCTACATTCCAGAGGTGGGACCAGGTCATGTGACTCGAGTCCCACACCTCTGCTACATTCCCATGTCCACAATGCACAAGAGTAATCAGGTCCAGAATCGGCCTCTATGCCCACCTGAAGACCCACAAGGACGGAGGAGGAGGACAGTCATACTCGACTACGAGTGACCGCCGATGGTGTGTGTGTGTGTGTGTGTGTGTGTGTGTGTGTGTGTGTGTGTGTGGTGTGTGTGGTGTGTGTGTGTGTGTGTACCTGGCTGAGTCTGGCCTGGGCGCCGCGGTACTCCTGGATCAGGCTCTCCAGCTGGTTGTTGATGTATTTCTCTCGGCTGCTCACCTTCTCCAGAGTCTTGCCGACGTCTTCCTGCAGTCTGTCCAGGTAGCTCTGCAGAGGACGGGGACAAGACGGAGGTCATGAGGACGCTCAAAGGGCTCAGATAACACGTCGGGAAACTTCTGACAAAATGTACTCGTGTTGATGTCGGAGGTGAAGTGGGGGAGTGTCATGGCGATACCGGTTAGTTAACGTTTTTAGCCTATTCACCTGTAGCGTGTACAATGTTACAATCCAGATCTTTAAAGCTATTTTTCCTCCTCTCACACACACCAGACCTACACACTCATTCCCCTCTGCATCCTGGAGCTGTGCACAGCACTCACACACCCGTCTACACACACCCGTCTACACACACCCGTCTACACACACTTTATCGCTGAAAACATGCAGAACATTACTTTTTGTGTCACAATTTAGTGATTTATGAGGAATACAAGAGAGATATCCAACATTTAATATGTCAACAACAGAAAAACCTGTAATACAAATAAGTATTATCTTAATGTCACTAATGCACCTGGGAAGTTTTCATCGTGATATATGTTGGTTAAATATTTTACCCTATCTACCTGTAGGTACGTACATTTTACAATCCATATTTTCCTCCTCTCACACACACAAACCCACACTCATTCTTCTCTATATTATTTACTGCATTCACACACCCTCTATACACACTTTATCACTAAAAACATGTGTGTTGTGATTTATGGACTGATACAAAGAGATATCCAACATGTCAACAAGAATATGAACCTGTTTTAATCCAACGTTCACACTTCTGTCAGCACGTATTTAATAAGAAAATGCCTCATTTGCATATTTAAACTGAAGCTCACAGAAAACTTGTAATACAAAAAAGTGTTATTTAGTGTCAGGATACACCTGGGAAGTTTCATGGTGATATCTGCTAGTGAAATATTTTACCCTATGCAGTACTATCAGGTGTGTGTGTGTGTGGTGTGTGTGTGTGTGTGTGTGTGTGTGTGTGTGTGTGTGTGTGTGTGTGTGTGTGTGTGTGTGTAGCAGAGGCTCATGTAGTGCAGAAGTTATTGGATGCCGAAGGTCAGAGAAATGTAAATGATGACCAGCAGGTGGCGCCACAGACAGTTGAGAATACTCGTATTATTGCAGCAGGTCATTGAACGCACCGTGGCTTCTTTGAGCGAGGACTTGATCCCGTCTCTGTGCTGATGCATCTGCTCCACGTGGATCCTCCAGTCCTGCACACACCACAACACACACACACCACACACACACACACACACACCACACACACACACACACACACACACCACACACACACACACACACACACACACACACACACCACACACACCACACACACAACACACACACACACACACACACACACACCACACACACACACACACACACACACACACACACACACACACCACACACACACACACACACCACACACACAACACACACACACACACACACACACACAACACACAACACACACACCACACACACACCCACACACACACACACACACACACACACACACACACACACACACACCACACACGGTGAGTCCGGCTCAGACAGCCACCTGTGCGATGCCCTCAGGCGAGCTGTACCTTGTTGTCGGTCCGGACGGTGACTTTGAGCTGCGGCAGGACTCTCTCCACCTCCAGGCTCCACTCCGCGGCGTCCACCGTGGCCTCCAGGATCTCCTCTGGCTTGGAGGACGCTTCTGTATCCTGTCAGAGGGGACAAACACATCAGAACTCACATGTCCAGCCCTGAAGGAGTCCTTGAATGCGTCTCCAGGTGAACTCACCGTGGGACAGGTGCGTAGCTTCAGAGCCTCGAGGTCCATCACGTTCTCCTCCTCGTCGTCAGGCTCCTCCTGGGACCAGACACACAACACATCCACTTCACAACACAATCAATACTTAGATTTATATACACCGAACTTGAATTGATTAACGACAGAAGAACATGTATAACTTGAAAGGTCAAAAGTTGAAAATGTCCTCTTTAGGAAGCCACGACAGCTTCAGTCTTTGACCACAAGAGGGCAGTGTGTGCAGGTCTAAGAGTTCATCCTGGCCAGGAGAACTAGCTGTAACACAGTAACGGCCCGTCCACACGACAGCTGGGCGTGTCTGAAGCTCGACCAACAACCAATCACATGGATCTCCCGCCCCGGACACACAAGCAGCGGGTTGATTGGCTCGAGCTTGTCCTGGCATATGATTCGATTGGCCGACGCTTCCACCGAAAGCTTCAGAAGTTGAACATTGCTCGACTTTTGCAGCGAGCCACGCCCAGCAAAGCTCCGCGTCGCTTCCCACAATGCAGTTCGGCGAAAAGTGACGTCACCCCATTAAAAGCTTCAACGCACGCCGCCGTGTGGACGGGCCGGAAGTCACACGGAGAAAAACCCTGGATCAAATGAAACTAATTTCCTCTCCAGGGTCTCCGCAGGAATCCTGAAGTCACACGTCAAACCTCTTAAGTCCTTTTTAAAGACCCTTTCCGTACACTTTAAGGCCTCATCGCCACTTTGAGTTCTAACCGGTTACCATGGCGACACACTTCACCTCACATTGATAATAATAATACATGGGACTTTTATAGCGCTTTTCATGGAACTCAAAGACGCTTTGACAGAGAATTAAGACTATACGCAGTATTGATTGTCCTTCCTCCTTATCTTCCAACCGTTTGGACGCAGACTTGCATTTCCCCATAACGATGTTGCTTAGCAACCGGCGTAAACGGAGCTTCGCGCCATCGAGCAGTGAGCGTGCGACGTCCTGTTCGGATGACCTCGAACCCAACGGGATGCCATCAATAAACTACAGCATCACCCGACACGCCTACGCCGTGACGACATTCAGGCAGACTGCAGAACACGACCTCTCGGGACCTTCAGATACTCATTAAAACAAGATACAGCATGTAAACCTCGGAGCCTGCCCTTTAATGCTTCAGACCCCGCGGCACCCTGCGCTCCTCACAGTAGGTCTGTAACGTCCTCAGTGTGCATCTTTAAAAAAGGGGAAGCACCCAGATTAAATCGATATCTGCCGCAGGTGACCAGCTCTCCTGATTTCCACGAGTCGCACGTTAAGCATCTGGCAGCGCGTTCCTCGTGACGCTGACGCACAGCCTAACGGCCCCTACACACGGCGGCGTGCGTTGCCGCTTCAACGCTTCTGCCCATTCACTTTGAATGGGGTGACGTCACGATTCGCCGAACTGCATTGTGGGAGCAAAGCGTAGCTTCTCTCGCGGTGCTCGCTGCAAAAGTAGAGCAATGTTCTACTTTTGCCGCCTCGGAGGCGTCAGCCAATCAAATCCCTCGTATGTAAATATGACAGTACAAGCAGTAGCCAATCAAACCGGTGTATGCTGGGAGAGCCAGACCGCAGTTATTTCCCATATGTCAACAAAAGGGAGGGAAAATGATCGTGGCGGTAGGGAACATACAGGGATACAAACCGGAGGAGCCAGGCATGGGGGAGGGGGCAGAGACAGTGGGGGAACTGGTAGGTTTCGCCTGTTTGGGGAGTTTATATCCAGTGTATTTCGTTTGAATGGACAGCTAGCAAGCAGACAGTATATTTAGCCAGCATGGATGTAGCATGAATGCTTTGCTTTGTATGTCCGGGGGGACATTCATGTGGTTGGTTGTTGGTCGGGCTGCTCGCGTTGACTCCCCAAGCTCAAGACACGCCCACCGCCAAGCGGCAACGCACGCCGCCGTGTGTAGGGGCCGTCAGAGATTTATCTCTCATTAAGCGCACGTTAAGCATCTGGCAGCGCGTTCCTCGTGACGCTGACGCACAGCCTAACGCTGCATGTTGCCAAGTCACTAAACCAGAGACACCTACGATCGTCTCCTCCTCCACTTTGCTGAGCGTGAGCTCCGCGTCGTCCTCGACCACCGACTCTTCTTCTGTGGTTTCTGCTGGGTAGTCTGGTCTGGATGGAGAGAGAGAGAGAGAAGGGACAGGAAGTGGAAAGACATGAGATGGTGCAGACCCTGTGGAGCCGTGTGCCGGGTCCCTTCTTGCTTATCGCATGCAGGAATAATACGATAATAAAGTACTAATTGCGATTAGAATAGAATAGAATAGTTTAATGACATGAATGCTTCTCCCTTTCAGGGTGCCATCAAAACAAAAACAAAACATCACAACATAAGACAACAAAAGACACGCAGCATACGTACTTAGGAATAAGGGATAAAGAATAAAGTGCAGTAGTTATTTCCAGGAGTATGAAAATAAAACCTGTAATGTAATAAAAATAGTGTATATTTATATTAATATTAATGATGTATATGCACAGAGTCACATGTCAGGTGTTAAGAGCAATGATGGCTCATTTGCTATTTTCTGCACTAAGCATTGCATCAAACGAGACTCCACGGAGCATCAGGCTTGGAATTTCGTCATTTTAGGGGCAAGGCCATTTGGCCTTCCCGTTCACATTTTTTTAAGGGCACAAAGGCCACATGACAGGGCACAAAGGCCACATGACAGGGCACAAAGGCCACATGACAGGGCACAAAGGCCACATGACAGGGCACAAAGGCCACATGACAGGGCACAAAGGCCACATGACAGGGCACAAAGGCCACATGACAGGGCACAAAGGCTGTTTGGTTAAAGTACGCTGGTCATCAACATGACTGAAAAGTGTAGCACTAACGTCAACACCAGTCGTTTTACAAACGGCTGAATAGCAATAGTGTTTCTTAAACATACGTTAAGTTCAGCCATAAACCACATGAGTCAGTCAGGGGTAGACAGTAAGGGTACATTGTATTGTCACTGGCCCACCATGTACCCACTGGCCCGGAGCATTCGTCCACCAAAAAAAAAATCGACTAATAATGAAGAAAATTAACACATTTGTTGCCATAGTAATGTATGCACTAACTACATTACTACTTGTACTACAACATTTTAATCATCAGTTCTTCCTCATTTTCCTCAATTGTTCATATTTGGTTTATTAAAATAATGATATTGTGGTCATTTTAAAAAATGTCTGCTATTATTATTATTTGTATAATGCGCTTTCTGCCTTCCTGTCATTAGGAGTTAGACATGTGACGGCCATGTAATTGATTTGATTAGAGCCTTCATTATCCTAAACTGCTGGGACATTTCGCTAATACCTTTATATTGTCTACTCTTCACTTACTTGTCAGCATAGGTCGCATTGATGTACAGAGCCGACAGAAGACCTTGTTATACTGGCATCATATTGAGAGGTGCAGCCAGTGACGCGTCCTGAAACCAGGAAGTAGCTGCTGGTTCCCTCCACAGAAAGGATTTCTCCACAGGGTTTTGGAAATAGCTGGAAATAAGGTCTGTGGAAAACAAACCTGTTTTGTTCAGCCGGATAATCTCCACATGTCTACCCTACTTTTATAATGTTCGAATCATAAATCGAATCGATAGATTACAAAAGGGTTTTAGGACGCGGCACTGCAACCAACTCCCTTTCTTCTATTTGAAGATTGTTTTTTGCACGGCGCTTGGCCGGTTACCGCTCGTATTAAAAACATTTTGGCGAATGGTTAGGTGGCGCGATAGTCTGTAGTGAAGAAGGAGCGCCCTCCCGCTCACGGAGCCTGCTCGCGCTGTGCACATTGCGAGCAGCAAACAGCTGTTTGCTTTTCCCCCCAACAACGACAACCGTCTCACGAAACGCTATGTTGTAGCGTTGATAAACGAAACAATTTAACTAAATTGCTAGTCAAAATACCAATACCACAGGACTTTTTTTTTACTTTTGACAGGGGCACAAAGACCACTTTGGCCGTGAATTGCATTTTTTTTAAGAGGGCATCACGGCCAAAGTGCGGGCAACGAAGGCCATGGCCGTCGTGGCCGTCCTGAAATTCCCACCCTGCGGAGCATCCTTCAGGACACCAGACTTTAATGAAGTCCTTCTTTAACCAACAGTACATCAACAGAGCTAACAGGGTTTTTAAACTTCAAAACCTCAGCAGACCTCGTTCATGGAGTTGTGGGAAGTCCCATTGGGTTACAGGGGGCGGCAGACATGTGCAATAAGGGAACAGTACATCATGTGTTTCTATTCCTCAAGTCTTTACTTTGTGTTGTGAAGCACTTTGAATTGTCGCGTGCTGAAGAGTGCTATGTAAATAAACCCCCCCCCTTCTCATTGTCCTCGTGTTCTTCTGATGTGCGTCCAACCCAATGTTCATGAACTCTCCAACAGCAGAAGGGGCGGTTGGTCGCAGAGGCTTAATGACAGAGGAACTAAAGGCGAGATAGCCGCACACAAACAAGACACGACTGTGTGTCGGTGATTAGACCGAGCAAGCTTTGTCTCCTGCCCGAGGAGTTCACTTTTCATCTCAATCAGATCCGATGTGTCGTGATCCAGGATCAGACGAGTCGGCCACATGTCGTCCCTGGAGTTCAAAGCAATGCAGGATCGGCCGGATCCAGATTACGACTTTTCAAGATGACGAGATCCTGAATATCAGTGCTTTAATCCGACCGAGCGCCATCTAGTGGACATGAAGAATACTACAAGGAAGACAAGAGACCACATTGCAGACTTCTATTGTCCGCAATTACTTCTGAAAGGTGACGACAGATGATGGACTTATTTTTTTGTTGAAGATATTTTTCATTTAATCTAATTACATTTGTGATTGACAATCTTTGCTGAGATACTTTTATGAGCATAAACATTTATGTCATCAAACTAAATAGGCCACAAACGTGAGCAAAAATGGAAATAAAATGTATTTCCCATGAAGGCTGAAAATTGTGTATTATTTCAGTTCACAAACTTTGCCATCTAATTCAAATTGAAACATATTTTAAAATAAATGGTACAGTACATGTCGCTCTGTAATCCACTGGGGACCCACCCCTCTGGTGGGATCAGGATAATCCAGTGTTTATCCCGTGTTGTCGGTTTGAAGATTTGATCCAGATTAAAGCTTGGATTGGATTTCCTGATCGGATATCAAAATGATCCTAATCCTGTGTTTTGGTTTTGAACTCCCCAAAATCCAAATCTGATTTGATCAGATGGGGATTAAACGTTTTGAACTCCTGGGCCCCGGTGACAGACTGACTGGGGATCAGCCGTCTATGAGACGTGGCCGTGTCTGGAGAATCCCAGCACAGCTCAGTAAGTCTGTTCACCTGTAGGAGAGAGGACGTGTGCCGCCGGTCGAAGCATCGAGGGAAACAAATGTATAACTTGAAAGACGTTGGAAATGTCCTCGTGAAGGAAGCCACGGCAACTTCAGTATTTGACCACAAGAGGGCAGTGCAGGCCTGTGAGCTAACCCGGCTCAGGTGAACAGACCCTGGATCAGATGAAACTAATGTCCTCACAGCGAACCTCTCTGTCTGTAACATTCAATTCGTGGAACCGCTTTCGATACGGCAGGTTGTGTTTCGATATCTGCCACAGGCGACCAGCTCTCCTTATTTCCACGAGTTGTACTTTAAGACTCTGACAGCTCGTCCAGTGAGAGAGGAAGGATGTGAGAATGTCAGAGGAGACGTGTGTGAGTACCTCCTGAAGGGAAGCCCTTGCTCTTCAGAGCCTCCTCGGCCAGGCGGTCCAACACCAAGCACACGAACTCTCCTGACCCGGACTTCAGTTTGGAGGGCGGGAAGTCCACCTTCACACCCTGGAGGAGGACAGAGGAGGGAGCGAGGAGTCAGAGGAGCGAGGAGTGAGAGAGGAGTCAGAGAGGAGTCAGCGAGGAGTCAGAGGGAGCGAGGAGTCAGAGAGGAGTCAGCGAGGAGTCGGAGAGGAGTCAGAGAGGAGTCAGATAGGAGTCAGAGAGGAGCGAGGAGTCAGAGAGGAGCGAGGAGTCAGAGAGGAGTCAGATAGGAGTCAGAGAGGAGCGAGGAGTCAGACAGGAGTCAGAGAGGAGTCAGAGAGGAGTCAGAGAGGAGCGAGGAGTCAGAGAGGAGTCAGAGAGGAGTCAGAGAGGAGCAGAGGAGAGAGAGGAGGAGAGGAGTCAGAGAGGAGTCAGAGAGGAGTCAGATAGGAGTCAGATAGGAGCAGGAAGAAGAGGAGTCAGAGAGGAGCGAGGAGTCAGAGAGGAGTCAGATAGGAGTCAGAGAGGAGCGAGGAGTCAGAGAGGAGTCAGAGAGGAGCGAGGTCAGGAGGAGCGAGGAGTCAGAGAGGAGTCAGATAGGAGTCAGAGAGGAGCGAGGAGTCAGAGAGGAGCGAGGGTCAGAGAGGAGTCAGATAGGAGTCAGAGAGGAGCGAGGAGTCAGAGAGGAGTCAGAGAGGAGTCAGAGAGGAGTCAGAGAGGAGCGAGGAGTCAGAGAGGAGTCAGCGAGGAGTCAGAGAGGAGTCAGAGAGGAGTCAGAGAGGAGTCAGATAGGAGTCAGAGGAGAGGAGGTCAGAGAGGAGTCAGATAGGAGTCAGAGAGGAGTCAGATAGGAGTCAGAGAGGAGCGAGGAGTCAGACAGGAGTCAGAGAGGAGTCAGAGAGGAGTCAGAGAGGAGCGGGTCAGAGAGGAGTCAGAGAGGAGTCAGAGAGGAGCCAGAGAGGAGTCAGAGAGGAGTCAGAGAGGAGTCAGATAGGAGTCAGATAGGAGTCAGAGAGGAGCGAGGAGTCAGAGAGGAGCGAGGAGTCAGAGAGGAGTCAGATAGAAGTTAGAGGAGCGAGGAGTCAGAGAGGAGTCAGAGAGGAGTCAGAGAGGAGCGAGGAGTCAGAGAGGAGTCAGAGAGGAGCGAGGAGTCAGAGAGGAGTCAGAGAGGAGTCAGAGAGGAGTCAGAGAGGAGCGAGGAGTCAGAGAGGAGTCAGAGAGGAGGAGTCAGAAGAGTCAGAGAGGAGTCAGAGAGGAGTCAGAGAGGAGCCAGAGAGGAGTCAGAGAGGAGTCAGAGAGGAGTCAGAGAGGAGCGAGGAGTCAGAGAGGAGTCAGAGGGAGTCAGAGAGGAGTCAGAGAGGAGCCAGAGAGGAGTCAGAGAGGAGTCAGAGAGGAGTCAGATAGGAGTCAGATAGGAGTCAGAGAGGAGCGAGAGTCAGAGGAGCGAGGAGTCAGAGAGGAGTCAGAGAGGAGCGAGGATCAGAGGAGTCAGAGAGGAGTCAGAGAGGAGCGAGGAGTCAGAGAGGAGTCAGAGAGGAGCGAGGAGTCAGAGAGGAGTCAGATAGGAGTCAGAGAGGAGCGAGGAGTCAGAGAGGAGCGAGGAGTCAGAGAGGAGTCAGATAGGAGTCAGAGAGGAGTCAGCGAGGAGTCAGAGAGGAGCGAGGAGTCAGAGAGGAGTCAGAGAGGAGTCAGAGAGGAGCGAGGAGTCAGAGAGAGTCAGCGAGGAGTCAGAGAGGAGTCAGAGAGGAGTCAGAGAGGAGTCAGAGAGGAGTCAGATAGGAGTCAGAGAGGAGCGAGGAGTCAGAGAGGAGCGAGGAGTCAGAGAGGAGTCAGATAGGAGTCAGAAGGAGCGAGGAGTCAGACAGGAGGAGTCAGAGAGAGTCAGAGAGGAGTCAGAGAGGAGCGAGAGAGTCAGAGAGGAGTCAGAGAGGAGCCAGAGAGGAGTCAGAGAGGAGTCAGAGAGGAGTCAGATAGGAGTCAGAGAGGAGCGAGGAGTCAGAGAGGAGCGAGGAGTCAGAGAGGAGTCAGATAGGAGTCAGAGAGAGCGAGGAGTCAGAGAGGAGTCAGAGAGGAGCGAGGAGTCAGAGAGGAGTCAGAGAGGAGCGAGGAGTCAGAGGAGCGAGGAGTCAGAGAGGAGTCAGATAGGAGTCAGAGAGGAGCGAGGAGTCAGAGAGGAGTCAGAGAGGAGTCAGAGAGGAGTCAGCGAGGAGTCAGAGAGGAGTCAGAGAGGAGTCAGAGAGGAGTCAGCGAGGAGTCAGAGAGGAGTCAGAGAGGAGCGAGGAGTCAGAGAGGAGTCAGGAGGAGTCAGAGAGGAGTCAGCGAGGAGTCAGAGAGGAGTCAGAGAGTCAGAGAGGAGTCAGCGAGGAGTCAGAGAGGAGTCAGCAAGGAGTCAGCGAGGAGTCAGAGAGAGCGAGGAGTCAGAGAGGAGTCAGAGAGGAGTCAGAGAGGAGTCAGAGCAGCGAGGAGTCAGAGAGGAGCGAGGAGTCAGAGAGGAGTCAGAGAGGAGTCAGAGAGGAGCGAGGAGTCAAGAAAGCGAGGAGTCAGAGAGGAGCGAGGAGTCAGAGAGGAGTCAGGAGGAGGGAGTCAGAGAAAAGCGAGGAGTCAGAGAGGAGCGAGGAGTCAGAGAGGAGTCAGAGAGGAGCGAGGAGTCAGAGTGGAGACGAGAGGAGTCAGAGAGGAGTCAGAGTCAGAGAGAGCGAGAGAGGAGTCAGAGGAGTCAGAGAGGAGTCAGAGAGGAGTCAGAGAGGAGTCAGAGAGGAGCGAGGAGTCAGAGAGGAGTCAGCGAGGAGTCAGCGAGGAGTCAGAGAGGAGTCAGAGAGGAGTCAGCGCGAGGAGTCAGAAGGAGTCAGCAAGGAGTCAGCGAGGAGTCAGAGAGGAGTCAGAGAGGAGTCAGAGAGCAGCGAGGATTCAGAGAGGAGCGAGGAGTCAGAGAGGAGTCAGAGTGGAGTCAGAGTGGAGTCAGAGAGGAGTCAGAGAGGAGTCAGAGAGGAGCGAGGAGTCAGAGAGGAGCGAGGGGTCAGAGAGGAGTCAGAGAGGAGCGAGTCAGAGAGGAGCGAGTCAGAGAGGAGCGAGTCAGAGAGGAGCGAGGAGTCAGAGAGGAGCGAGGAGTCAGAGGAGTCAGAGAGGAGTCAGAGAGCAGCGAGGAGTCAGAGAGGAGTCAGAGAGGAGTCAGAGAGGAGCGAGGAGTCAGAGAGGAGCGAGGAGTCAGAGAGGAGTCAGAGAGGAGCGAGGAGTCAGAGTGGAGTCAGAGAGGAGACAGAGAGGAGTCAGAGAGGAGTCAGAGAGGAGTCAGAGAGGAGCGAGGAGTCAGAGTGGAGTCAGAGAGGAGTCAGAGAGGAGTCAGAGAGGAGCGAGGAGTCAGAGGAGTCAGAGAGGAGCGAGGAGTCAGAGGAGTCAGAGAGGAGTCAGAGAGCAGCGAGGAGTCAGAGAGGAGTCAGAGAGGAGTCAGAGAGGAGTCAGAGAGGAGCGAGGAGTCAGAGTCAGGAGGAGCGAGTCAGAGAGGAGCGAGGAGTCAGAGAGGAGTCAGAGAGGAGTCAGAGGGGAGTCAGAGAGGAGTCAGAGAGGAGCGAGGAGTCAGAGAGGAGTCAGAGAGGAGCGAGTCAGAGAGGAGCGAGGAGTCAGAGAGGAGTCAGAGAGGAGTCAGAGAGGAGTCAGAGAGGAGCGAGGAGTCAGAGAGGAGTCAGGGGGAGTCAGAGAGGAGTAGGAGTGTCTGTGTGTCCACGTGCTTCTGTAACCTCCTCTCTACGTGCGGCAGCCTTTCCCCTTGCTGCTGAACTCCAACACAGAGACATGTTGTAGTTTATAGCATAAAATAAATATGTAGTTTGACTGAAACACATTCCTATAAATACGGACGCCAGAGAAACTGCTTATGCTGCCCATAAACTACATGTCCCACAATGCATCTCAAATATGACTTTTTTCATAGAATTCCATTTTCTCAGAATTAGATTTTTACTTCAAATGTCACTTCTATTTATTTCTTCTCCAGAATTTGGCTTTTCTTTTTAAATCATTTTGGGACATACGCACTGAAGAGACTTGCCCTCGACTTCTGCTTTCAGACGTAGTTAATTATGAAGTTATTACCCTATCCGATGATAATCCAATGCAGAGGCAATGATGTACTATTATACATTATTTTATATATATGATATATTTATATATGTTTTTTATATAGTCTTAAAGTTACAACCGGCCCTTTGAGTGCAGCCATAATGCTGATGTGGCCTTGCTCTGAAACCTCTCGCTCTCTCTCGGGACAGCGACGACAGGAAGCTGCGCAGCGCGACTCACGAAGGCCCGCAGCTCGGACAGGACGTTGGACACGGTGGCGTTCGGCTCGTCGTGCTCCTGCGGCGCCGTGAAGGGCCGCCCCGCCTCGTTGATGAGCCAGGCGGCGATGACGGTGAACAGGAAGAACTGCTCGCCCGGGTTCACCGCCAGGAACGGGCTGGAGACGAAGTAGTGTCTGAAACAGAGAGGGGAGGTTTCCTCGTCAGCTGTTAGCGACTCTGGATCTTAGTGACTCTGGATCTCAGTGACTCTGGATCCTAATGACTCTCTTAGTGACTCTGGATCTCAGTGACTCTGGATCTCAGTGACTCTGGATCTTAATGACTCTGGATCTTAATGACTCTGGATCTTAGTGACTCTGGATCTCAGTGACTCTGGATCTCAGTGACTCTGGATCCTAATGACTCTGGATCTTAGTGACTCTGGATCTTAATGACTCTGGATCTTAGTGACTCTGGATCTTAATGACTCTGGATCTTAGTGACTCTGGATCTTAATGACTCTGGATCTTAGTGACTCTCGATCTTAGTGACTCTGGATCTCAGTGACTCTGGATCTTAGTGACTCTGGATCTTAGTGACTCTGGATCTTAATGACTCTGGATCTCAGTGACTCTGGATCTTAATGACTCTCTTAGTGACTCTGGATCTTAATGACTCTGGATCTTAGTGACTCTGGATCTCAATGACTCTGGATCTCAGTAACTCTGGATCTCAGTGACTCTGGATCTCAGTGACTCTGGATCTTAATGACTCTCTTAGTGACTCTGGATCTTAATGACTCTGGATCTCAGTGACTCTGGATCTTAGTGACTCTGGATCTCAGTGACTCTGGATCTCAGTGACTCTGGATCTTAGTGACTCTGGATCTCAGTGACTCTGGATCTCAGTGACTCTGGATCTCAATGACTCTGGATCTCAGTGACTCTGGATCTCAGTGACTCTGGATCTCAGTGACTCTGGATCTCAATGACTCTGGATCTCAGTGACTCTGGATCTCAGTGACTGGATCTCAGTGACTCTGGATCTCAATGACTCTGGATCTCAGTGACTCTGGATCTCAGTGACTCTGGATCTCAGTGACTCTGGATCTCAGTGACTCTGGATCTCAATGACTCTGGATCTCAGTGACTCTGGATCTTAGTGACTCTGGATCTTAATGACTCTGGATCTCAGTGACTCTGGATCTCAGTGACTCTGGATCTCAGTGACTCTGGATCTTAATGACTCTGGATCTTAGTGACTCTGGATCTTAGTGACTCTGGATCTCAGTGACTCTGGATCTCAGTGACTCTGGATCTCAATGACTCTGGATCTCAGTGACTCTGGATCTTAGTGACTCTGGATCTCAGTGACTCTGGATCTCAGTGACTCTGGATCTTAGTGACTCTGGATCTCAGTGACTCTGGATCTTAGTGACTCTGGATCTTAGTGACTCTGGATCTTAATGACTCTGGATCTCAGTGACTCTGGATCTCAGTGACTCTGGACCTCAGTGACTCTGGATCTTAATGACTCTCTTAGTGACTCTGGATCTCAGTGACTCTGGATCTCAATGACTCTGGATCTCAGTGACTCTGGATCTCAGGACTCTGGATCTCAGTGACTCTGGATCTCAATGACTCTGGATCTCAGTGACTCTGGATCTCAGTGACTCTGGATCTCAATGACTCTGGATCTCAGTGACTCTGGATCTTAGTGACTCTGGATCTTAATGACTCTGGATCTTAATGACTCTGGATCTTAGTGACTCTGGATCTCAGTGACTCTGGATCTCAGTGACTCTGGATCTCAATGACTCTGGATCTCAGTGACTCTGGATCTCAGTGACTCTGGATCTTAATGACTCTCTTAGTGACTCTGGATCTTAATGACTCTGGATCTTAGTGACTCTGGATCTTAATGACTCTGGATCTCAGTGACTCTGGATCTTAATGACTCTGGATCTCAGTGACTCTGGATCTCAGTGACTCTGGATCTTAATGACTCTCTTAGTGACTCTGGATCTTAATGACTCTGGATCTTAGTGACTCTGGATCTCAATGACTCTGGATCTCAGTGACTCTGGATCTCAGTGACTCTGGATCTCAGTGACTCTGGATCTCAGTGACTCTGGATCTCAATGACTCTGGATCTCAGTGACTCTGGATCTCAGTGACTCTGGATCTCAGTGACTCTGGATCTCAGTGACTCTGGATCTCAGTGACTCTGGATCTCAATGACTCTGGATCTCAGTGACTCTGGATCTCAGTGACTCTGGATCTCAGTGACTCTGGATCTCAGTGACTCTGGATCTCAGTGACTCTGGATCTCAGTGACTCTGGATCTCAGTGACTCTGGATCTCAATGACTCTGGATCTCAGTGACTCTGGATCTCAGTGACTCTGGATCTCAATGACTCTGGATCTCAGTGACTCTGGATCTCAGTGACTCTGGATCTCAGTGACTCTGGATCTCAATGACTCTGGATCTCAGTGACTCTGGATCTCAGTGACTCTGGATCTCAGTGACTCTGGATCTCAATGACTCTGGATCTCAGTGACTCTGGATCTTAATGACTCTGGATCTCAGTGACTCTGGATCTTAATGACTCTGGATCTTAGTGACTCTGGATCTTAGTGACTCTGGATCTCAGTGACTCTGGATCTCAGTGACTCTGGATCTCAGTGACTCTGGATCTCAATGACTCTGGATCTCAGTGACTCTGGATCTCAGTGACTCTGGATCTTAATGACTCTCTTAGTGACTCTGGATCTTAATGACTCTGGATCTTAGTGACTCTGGATCTCAATGACTCTGGATCTCAGTGACTCTGGATCTCAGTGACTCTGGATCTCAGTGACTCTGGATCTCAGTGACTCTGGATCTCAATGACTCTGGATCTCAGTGACTCTGGATCTCAATGACTCTGGATCTCAGTGACTCTGGATCTTAGTGACTGGATCTCAGTGACTCTGGATCTCAATGACTCTGGATCTCAGTGACTCTGGATCTTAGTGACTCTGGATCTTAGTGACTCTGGATCTCAGTGACTCTGGATCTTAATGACTCTGGATCTCAGTGACTCTGGATCTTAGTGACTCTGGATCTTAGTGACTCTGGATCTTAATGACTCTGGATCTCAGTGACTCTGGATCTCAGTGACTCTGGATCTCAATGACTCTGGATCTCAGTGACTCTGGATCTCAATGACCTCTGGATCTCAGTGACTCGGATCTCAGTGACTCTGGATCTCAATGGACTCTGGATCTCAGTGACTCTGGATCTCAGTGACTCTGGATCTCAGTGACTCTGGATCTCAATGACTCTGGATCTCAGTGACTCTGGATCTTAGTGACTCTGGATCTCAGTGACTCTGGATCTCAGTGACTCTGGATCTCAATGACTCTGGATCTCAGTGACTCTGGATCTTAATGACTCTGGATCTCAGTGACTCTGGATCTTAATGACTCTGGATCTTAGTGACTCTGGATCTCAGTGACTCTGGATCTCAGTGACTCTGGATCTCAGTGACTCTGGATCTCAATGACTCTGGATCTCAGTGACTCTGGATCTCAGTGACTCTGGATCTTAGTGACTCTGGATCTCAGTGACTCTGGATCTTAATGACTCTGGATCTCAGTGACTCTGGATCTCAGTGACTCTGGATCTCAGTGACTCTGGATCTCAGTGACTCTGGATCTCAGTGACTCTGATCTTAGTGACTCTGGATCTTAGTGACTCTGGATCTCAGTGACTCTGGATCTCAGTGGACTCTGGATCTCAGTGACTCTGGATCTTAGTGACTCTGGATCTCAGTGACTCTGGATCTCAGTGACTCTGGATCTTAATGACTCTGGATCTCAGTGACTCTGGACCCATGTGGGTCGTCTTCAGAGGGGAACATGACGTTGTTACAGCAAAGAGACAGAAAATAAAACACTATCAGATAAAGGGCATGCTCATTCATTATTACTATTTACAAAAGTAAACATTCGGGAAGAAGGAAGCAGCAGTATTTATGAAATAAATCAAGCGTAATAATAATAATAATAATAATAATAATAGGTGTGCAGTAGTTTCTCACCGGACAGATTCTTCATGTTGTGTTTGGCCAGGATCTCCTCCTCATAGTTCAACACCTTTAACTTCTCCAGCAGAGACTCCATCACCACGAAGACCTGGTGAGCCGCTCCGGGGCCGCCATCTTCCTCGCCTCGCCTGCCTTCATCCGCCATCTTCATTCAGAGGAGGGACAAGTTACTCAGGTCAGGCACTTGAGTTACAGCAGAAGTACTCAGGTCGGGTACTTGAGTTACAGCAGAAGTACTCAGGTCAGGTACTTGAGTTACAGCAGAAGTACTCAGGTCAGGCACTTGAGTTACAGCAGAAGTACTCAGGTCAGGTACTTGAGTTACAGCAGAATTACTCAGGTCAGGTACTTGAGTTACAGCAGAAGTACTCAGGTCAGGTACTTGAGTTAAAGTACAAGTACTCAGGTCAGGTCCTTGCGTTAAAGTACAAGTGCTCAGGTCAGGTACTTGAGTTACAGCAGAAGTACTCAGGTCAGGTACTTGAGTTACAGCAGAAAGTACTCAGGTCAGGTACTTGAGTTACAGCAGAAGTACTCGGGTCAGGTACTTGAGTTACAGCAGAAGTACTCAGGTCAGGTACTTGAGTTACAGCAGAAGTACTCAGGTCAGGTACTTGAGTTACAGCAGAATTACTCTGGTCAGGTATTTGAGTTAAAGTACAAGTACTCAGGTCAGGTACTTGAGTTACAGCAGAAATACTTGGTCAGGTATTTGAGTTAAAGTGCAAGTACTCAGGTCAGGTACTTGAGTAGAAGTACCAAAAGTCCTGCATTCAAAATGTTCCTCAAGTGAAAGTAGAAAAGTATTATCATCAAAATATAGTGAAAGACAGTGAAAGTAGTCGTTGTGCAGATTGGTCCATTTCCGAATAATACATATGATATATTTTATAATAATTGATCTTGAAAGTGTTCTCAAAGCTGGTGAAGGTTGCAGCTAGTCTGAAGTACTTTGTAGGACTGCAGGGTAGCTGGTGAAGGTGCAGCTAGTCTGAAGTACTTTGGAGACTGCAGGGTAGCTGGTGGAGGTGCAGCTAGTCTGAAGTACTTTGTAGACTGCAGGGTAGCTGGTGAAGGTGCAGCTAGTCTGAAGTACTTTGTAGACTGCAGGGTAGCTGGTGAAGGTGCAGCTAGTCTGAAGTACTTTGTAGACTGCAGGGTAGCTGGTGGATTTACTCCAGGTGGAACTAAAGTCTGATTCAACACTTGATTATATTCACATCATTCATCCACATCTGAGAAGTAACTAAAGGGATTAAATACGTAGTAGAGGAAAAGTACACCATTTACCTCTGAACTGTAGTGGAGTACAAGTACAAGTACCTCAAAATTGTACTTAAATAGAGTACTTGAGTAAAAGTACTTCGTTACCTTGCTCCTCTGTTAGCAGCTGCCACTAACTGTTTGAATCAACACAACAACAATCGTGTCTTTAGCCTCCTTTAACTGATTAGCATGGGTTAGCTGTTAGCTGTTAGCCGGGGTTGTTTACCTTTTATCTCCGTTGTCAGGCAACCGATAAACAAGTTAAATGCTTAGTTTCCGGCATGTCGTTTACCACAGTCAGCTTCGTTATCAAATTAAGTCATATCTACAAGTCAGAAACTTAACAAATCTGTTTTAAATTCATCATTTAAATCTTCTAAACACCACTAGCGTTTTCTGATGTGATGAAGATATTTCAGCGTCAACGGCTTCCGGTGGCCTTCAGAATAAGAGTCTCTCCGTTGTTGCGTGGCTGTCGCGGCTTTCAAAATAAAAGCTCATCAACATGTGCGTGTGTGTGTGTGTGTGTGTATCTATACAGTATTCACTTATGTAGTACACTCCTGTGTGTGTGTGTGTGTGTGTGTGTGTGTGTGTGTGTGTGTGTGTGTGTATGTGTGTGTGTGTGTGTGTGTGTGTGTATGTGTGTGTGTGTGTGTGTGTGTGTGTGTGTGTGGGTGTGTGCGCGTGTGCGTGTGCGTGTGGGGTGTGTGTGTGCGTGTGCGTGCGTGTGCATGTGTGTGTGTGTGTGTGTGTGTGTCTGGTGTGTGTGGGTGTGTGTGTGGGTGGGTCCCATGGTGCAGCAGGCAGGGAAGGAGGGTGTGTTTGTTTAATCTGCAGTCTGCTCCCTGTCTGCTCAGTGGAGCTTACCGTTTGATTGACAGGTCTGCATCTCTGCTTCAAATCCATCCTTTGGACTGCTTTAGCCCGGTCATTATGGGATGCTTTAGCCCGGTCATTATGGGATGCTTTAGCCCGGTCATTATGGGATGCTTTAGCCCGGGTCATTATGGGATGCTTTAGCCCGGTCATTAAGGGATGCTTTAGCCCGGTCATTAAGGGATGCTTTAGCCCGGGCATTAAGGGATGCTTTAGCCCGGGCATTAAGGGATGCTTTAGCCCGGGCATTAAGGGATGCTTTAGCCCGGTCATTATAGGATGCTTTAGCCCGGGCATTAAGGATGCTTTAGCCCGGGCATTAAGGGATGCTTTAGCCCGGTCATTATAGGATGCTTTAGCCCGGGCATTAAGGGATGCTTTAGCCCGGGCATTAAGGGATGCTTTAGCCCGGGCATTATAGGATGCTTTAGCCCGGGCATTAAGGGATGCTTTAGCCCGGGCATTAAGGGATGCTTTAGCCCGGGCATTAAGGGATGCTTTAGCCCGGTCACTAAGGGATGCTTTAGCCCGGTCATTATGGGATGCTTTAGCCCGGTCATTAAGGGATGCTTTAGCCCGGTCATTAAGGGATGCTTTAGCCCGGTCTTAGGATGCTTTAGCCCGGTCATTAAGGGATGCTTTAGCCCGGTCATTAAGGGATGCTTTAGCCCGGTCATTAAGAGATGCTTTAGCCCGGTCACTAAGGGATGCTTTAGCCCGGTCATTAAGGGATGCTTTAGCCCGGTCACTAAGGGATGCTTTAGCCCGGTCATTAAGGGATGCTTTAGCCCGGTCATTAAGGGATGCTTTAGCCCGGTCATTATGGGATGCTTTAGCCCGGTCATTAAGGATGCTTTAGCCCGGTCACTAAGGGATGCTTTAGCCGGTCCATTAAGGGATGCTTTAGCCCGTCATTAAGGGATGCTTTAGCCCGTCATTATGGGATGCTTTAGCCCGGTCATTAAGGGATGCTTTAGCCCGGTCACTAAGGGATGCTTTAGCCCGGTCATTAAGGGATGCTTTAGCCCGGTCATTATGGGATGCTTTAGCCAGGGTCATTAAGGGATGCTTTAGCCCGGTCATTAAGGAGCTCTTTAGGCCCGGTCATTAAGGGATGCTTTAGCCCGGTCATTAAGAGATGCTTTAGCCCGGTCACTAAGGGATGCTTTAAGCCCGGTCATTAAGGGATGCTTTAGCCCGGTCATTAAGAAATGCTTTAGCCCGGTCACTAAGGATGCTTTAGCCCGGTCATTAAGGGATGCTTTAGGTAGCTAGCCGGTCATTAAGGGATGCTTTAGCCCGGTCATTAAGGGATGCTTTAGCCCGGTCACTAAGGGATGCTTTAGCCCGTCATTAAGGGATGCTTTAGCCCGGTCATTAAGGGATGCTTTAGCCCGGTCTAAGGGATGCTTTAGCCCGGTCATTAAGAGATGCTTTAGCCCGGTCACTAAGGGATGCTTTAGCCCGGTCATTAAGGGATGCTTTAGCCCGGTCATTAAGGATGCTTTAGCCCGGTCACTAAGGGATGCTTTAGCCCGGTCATTAAGGGATGCTTTAGCCCGGTCATTAAGGGATGCTTTAGCCCGGTCATTAAGGGATGCTTTAGCCCGGTCATTATGGGATGCTTTAGCCCGGTCATTAAGGATGCTTTAGCCCGGTCATTAAGGATGCTTTAGCCCGGTCATTATGGGATGCTTTAGCCCGGTCTTAGGGTCATTAAGGGATGCTTTAGCCCGGTCATTAGGCTTTAGCCCGGTCATTATGGGATGCTTTAGCCCGGTCATTATGGGATGCTTTAGCCCGGTCATTAAGGATGCTTTAGCCCGGTCATTAAGGGATGCTTTAGCCCGGTCCATTAATGGATGCTTTATCCGGGCATTAAGGGATGCTTTAGCCCGGGTCCTTAGGGATGCTTTAGCCCGGTCATTAAGAGGATAGCCGTTAAGATGCTTAGACGGTTCATTAAGGGATGCTTTATCCCGGTCATTAAGAGATGCTTTAGCCACCGGTCATAAGGGATGCTTTAGCCCGGTCATTAAAGAGATTGCTTTAGGCCCGGTCCTTACGGAGATGCTTAGCCCGGTCATTATGGATGCTTTTAGGCCCGGGCATTAAGAGAGCTTTAGCCCGGTCATATAGGGATGCTTTAAGCCCGGGTCATTATGGGATGCTTTAGCCCGTTCATTAAGGGATGCTTTAGGCCCGGTCATTAAGGGATGCTTTAGCCGGTCATTATGGGATCTTTAGCCCGGGCATTAAGGGATGTTTAGCCCGTCCTTAAGGGGCTAGCGGTATTATGGATGCTAGCCGGTCATTACGGGATGCTTTAGCCCGGTCATTAAGGGATCTTTAGCCCCGGTCATTAAGGATGCTTTAGCCCGGTCATTAATGGGATGCTTTAGCCCGGGCATTAAGGGATGCTTTAGCCCGGTCATTAAGGGATGCTTTAGCCCGGGCATTAAGGATGCTTTAGCCCGGTCATTAATGGATGCTTAGCCCGGGCATTAAGGGATGCTTTAGCCCGGGTCCTAAGGGATGCTTTAGCCCGGTCATTAAGGGATGCTTTAGCCCGGGCATTAAGGGATGCTTTAGCCCGGTCATTAATGGATGCTTTAGCCGGTCATTAAGGGATGCTTTAGCCCGGGCATTAAGGGATGCTTTAGCCCGGTCATTAAGGATGCTTTAAGCCCGGGCCATTAAGGGATGCTTTAGCCCGGTCATTAAGGGATGCTTTAGCCCGGTCATTAAGGGATGCTTTAGCCCGGTCATTATAGGATGCTTTAGCCCGGTCATTAAAGGATGCTTTAGCCCGGTCATTAAGGGATGGCTTTAGCCCTGTCATTAAGGGATGCTTTAGCCCCGGGTCATTATAGGATGCTTTAGCCCGTCATTAAGGATGCTTAGCCCGGTCATTAAGGGATGCTTTAGCCCCGGCATTAATGGGATGCTTTAGCCGGTCATATAGGGGATGCTTTAGCCCGGGCATTAAGGGATGCTTTAGCCCCGGGCATTAAGGGATGCTTTAGCCGGGCATTAAGGGATGCTTTAGCCCGGTAATTATAGGATGCCTTTAGCCCGGGCATTAAGGATGCCTTAGCCCCGGGCATTATAAGGTGATGCTTTAGCCGGTCATTTATGGATGCCTTTAGCCGGGGCATTAGGGATGCTTTAAGCCGTCCATTATAGGATGCTTACCGCATTAAGGGATGCTTTAGCCCGGCATTAAGGGATGCTTAGCCCGGTCAACTAAGGGATGCTTTAGCCCGGTCATTATGGGATGCTTTAGCCCGGTCATTAAGGATGCTTTAGCCCGGTCATTATGGGATGCTTTAAGCCCGGTCATTAGGGATGCTTTAGCCCGGTCATTATAGGATGCTTTAGCCCGGGCATTAAGGATGCTTTAGCCCGGGCATTAAGGGATGCTTTAGCCCGGGCATTAAGGGATGCTTTAGCCCGGTCATTATGGGATGCTTTAGCCCGGGTCATTAAGGGATGCTTTAGCCCGGTCATTATGGGATGCTTTAGCCCGGTCATTAAGGGATGCTTTAGCCCGGTCATTAAGGGATGCTTTAGCCCGGTCATTATGGGATGCTTTAAGCCCGGGTCATTAAGGGATGCTTTAGCCCGGTCATTAAGGGATGCTTTAGCCCGGTCATTAAGGGATGCTTTAGCCCGGTCATTAAGAGATGCTTTAGCCCGGTCACTAAGGGATGCTTTAGCCCGGTCATTAAGGGATGCTTTAGCCCGGTCATTAAGAGATGCTTTAGCCCGGTCACTAAGGGATGCTTTAGCCCGGTCATTAAGGGATGCTTTAGCCCGTCATTAAGGGATGCTTTAGCCCGGTCATTAAGAGATGCTTTAGCCCGGTCACTAAGGGATGCTTTAGCCCGGTCATTAAGGGATGCTTTAGCCCGGTCATTAAGGGATGCTTTAGCCCGGTCATTAAGGGATGCTTTAGCCCGGTCACTAAGGGATGCTTTAGCCCGGTCATTAAGAGATGCTTTAGCCCGGTCATTAAGGGATGCTTTAGCCCGGTCACTAAGGATGCTTTAGCCCGGTCATTAAGGGATGCTTTAGCCCGGTCACTAAGGGATGCTTTAGCCCGGTCATTAAGAGATGCTTTAGCCCGGTCACTAAGGGATGCTTTAGCCCGGTCACTAAGGGATGCTTTAGCCCGGTCATTAAGGGATGCTTTAGCCCGGTCATTAAGAGATGCTTTAGCCCGGTCACTAAGGGATGCTTTAGCCCGGTCATTAAGGGATGCTTTAGCCCGGTCATTAATGGGATGCTTGAGCCCGGTCATTAAGGGATGCTTTAGCCCGGTCATTATGGGATGCTTTAGCCCGGTCATTAAGGGATGCTTTAGCCCGGTCATTAAGGGATGCTTTAGCCCGGTCATTATGGGATGCTTTAGCCCGGTCATTATGGGATGCTTTAGCCCGGTCATTAAGAGATGCTTTAGCCCGGTCATTAAGGGATGCTTTAGCCCGGTCATTATGGGATGCTTTAGCCCGGTCATTAAGGGATGCTTTAGCCCGGTCATTAAGGGATGCTTTAGCCCGGTCATTAAGGGATGCTTTAGCCCGGTCATTAAGGGATGCTTTAGCCCGGTCATTAAGGGATGCTTTAGCCCGGTCATTAAGAGATGCTTTAGCCCGGTCATTAAGGATGCTTTAGCCCGGTCAT
Organism: Chaenocephalus aceratus; assembly: GCA_023974075.1. NCBI lineage: Eukaryota > Metazoa > Chordata > Actinopteri > Perciformes > Channichthyidae > Chaenocephalus > Chaenocephalus aceratus. The sequence continues at coordinate 215,316 of JAMFTG010000225.1, forward strand.
TAAGAGATGCTTTAGCCCGGTCATTAAGGGATGCTTTAGCCCGGTCATTATGGGATGCTTTAGCCCGGGCATTAAGGGATGCTTTAGCCCGGTCATTATGGGATGCTTTAGCCCGGTCATTATGGGATGCTTTAGCCCGGTCATTATGGGATGCTTTAGCCCGGGCATTAAGGGATGCTTTAGCCCGGTCATTAAGGGATGCTTTAGCCCGGTCATTATGGGATGCTTTAGCCCGGGCATTAAGGGATGCTTTAGCCCGGTCATTATGGGATGCTTTAGCCCGGTCATTATGGGATGCTTTAGCCCGGTCATTAAGGGATGCTTTAGCCCGGTCATTATGGGATGCTTTAGCCCGGGCATTAAGGGATGCTTTAGCCCGGTCATTAAGAGATGCTTTAGCCCGGTCATTAAGGATGCTTTAGCCCGGTCATTAAGAGATGCTTTAGCCCGGTCATTAAGGGATGCTTTAGCCCGGTCATTATGGGATGCTTTAGCCGGGCATTAAGGGATGCTTTAGCCCGGTCATTATGGGATGCTTTAGCCCGGTCATTAAGGGATGCTTTAGCCCGGTCATTATGGGATGCTTTAGCCCGGTCATTAAGGGATGCTTTAGCCCGGTCATTAAGAGATGCTTTAGCCCGGTCATTAAGGATGCTTTAGCCCGGTCATTAAGAGATGCTTTAGCCCGGTCATTAAGGGATGCTTTAGCCCGGTCATTATGGGATGCTTTAGCCCGGGCATTAAGGGATGCTTTAGCCCGGTCATTATGGGATGCTTTAGCCCGGTCATTATGGGATGCTTTAGCCCGGTCATTATGGGATGCTTTAGCCCGGGCATTAAGGGATGCTTTAGCCCGGTCATTAAGGGATGCTTTAGCCCGGTCATTATGGGATGCTTTAGCCCGGGCATTAAGGGATGCTTTAGCCCGGTCATTATGGGATGCTTTAGCCCGGTCATTATGGGATGCTTTAGCCCGGTCATTAAGGGATGCTTTAGCCCGGTCATTATGGGATGCTTTAGCCCGGGCATTAAGGGATGCTTTAGCCCGGTCATTAAGGGATGCTTTAGCCCGGTCATTATGGGATGCTTTAGCCCGGTCATTAAGGGATGCTTTAGCCCGGTCATTAAGGGATGCTTTAGCCCGGCATTAAGGGATGCTTTAGCCCGGTCATTAAGGGATGCTTAGCCCGGGCATTAAGGGATGCTTTAGCCCGGTCATTAAGGGATGCTTTAGCCCGGTCATTAAGGGATGCTTTAGCCGGGCATTAAGGGATGCTTTAGCCCGGTCATTAAGGGATGCTTTAGCCCGGTCATTAAGGGATGCTTTAGCCCGGGCATTAAGGGATGCTTTAGCCCGGTCATTAAGGGATGCTTTAGCCCGGTCATTAAGGGATGCTTTAGCCCGGTCATTATGGGATGCTTTAGCCGGTCATTATGGGATGCTTTAGCCCGGTCATTAAGGGATGCTTTAGCCCGGGCATTAAGGGATGCTTTAGCCCGGTCATTAAGGGATGCTTTAGCCCGGGCATTAAGGGATGCTTTAGCCCGGTCATTATGGGATGCTTTAGCCCGGTCATTAAGGGATGCTTTAGCCCGGTCATTATGGGATGCTTTAGCCCGGTCATTAAGAGATGCTTTAGCCCGGTCATTATGGGATGCTTTAGCCCGGTCATTAAGAGATGCTTTAGCCCGGTCATTAAGGGATGCTTTAGCCCGGTCATTATGGGATGCTTTAGCCCGGTCATTAAGGGATGCTTTAGCCCGGTCATTAAGGGATGCTTTAGCCCGGTCATTAAGGGATGCTTTAGCCCGGTCATTATGGGATGCTTTAGCCCGGTCATTAAGAGATGCTTTAGCCGGTCATTAAGGGATGCTTTAGCCCGGTCATTATGGGATGCTTTAGCCCGGTCATTAAGGGATGCTTTAGCCCGGTCATTATGGGATGCTTTAGCCCGGTCATTATGGGATGCTTTAGCCCGGTCATTATGGGATGCTTTAGCCCGGTCATTATGGGATGCTTTAGCCCGGTCATTAAGAGATGCTTTAGCCCGGTCATTAAGGGATGCTTTAGCCCGGTCATTATGGGATGCTTTAGCCCGGTCATTAAGGGATGCTTTAGCCCGGTCATTATGGGATGCTTTAGCCCGGTCATTATGGGATGCTTTTAGCCCGGTCATTAAGGGATGCTTTAGCCCGGGCATTAGGGATGCTTTAGCCCGGTCATTAAGGGATGCTTTAGCCCGGTCATTAAGGGATGCTTTAGCCCGGCATTAGGGCTTTAGCCCGGTCATTAAGGGATGCTTTAGCCCGGTCATTAAGGGATGCTTTAGCCCGGGCATTAAGGGATGCTTTAGCCCGGTCATTAAGGGATGCTTTAGCCCGGTCATTAAGGATGCTTTAGCCCGGGCATTAAGGGATGCTTTAGCCCGGTCATTAAGGGATGCTTTAGCCCGGGCATTAAGGGATGCTTTAGCCCGGTCATTAAGGGATGCTTTAGCCCGGTCATTATGGGATGCTTTAGCCCGGTCATTAAGAGATGCTTTAGCCCGGTCATTAAGGGATGCTTTAGCCCGGTCATTATGGGATGCTTTAGCCCGGTCATTAAGGGATGCTTTAGCCCGGTCATTATGGGATGCTTTAGCCCGGTCATTAAGGGATGCTTTAGCCCGGTCATTAAGGGATGCTTTAGCCCGGTCATTATGGGATGCTTTAGCCCGGTCATTAAGGGATGCTTTAGCCCGGTCATTAAGGGATGCTTTAGCCCGGTCATTATGGGATGCTTTAGCCCGGTCATTAAGGGATGCTTTAGCCCGGTCACTAAGGGATGCTTTAGCCCGGTCATTAAGGGATGCTTTAGCCCGGTCATTATGGGATGCTTTAGCCCGGTCAAACGGATTGGATTGCCGTCCTGTCTGTCAGCCTTCCATCTCGTGCACGCACAAATGTATCTCGTGCCGTCAATGGGCGTGCATTGCAGCAGCAGGCGGCCACTTTCACCAGTCTGCTGACGTCATGTGCGCGTTCATGTGTGTTGGAGGAGGTGCTCACAAGGTACGTCCACACAGCAGCTTTGAAAAAATCTTGAAAATCTTGGAGCTGGGCGTGTCTGACAGCTTGGGGATTTTTTGCGAGCAACGCGACCAACAACCAATCACATGAATCTCCCGCCCCCGACATACAAAGCAAAAAACCCCGGGGATTTTATGCGAGCAATATATATATATAAATAAATATATATATATAAACTCCCCAAACAGGCGAAACCCTACCAGTTTCCCCCACTGTCTCTGCCACCTCCCTCCATGCCTGGTTCCTCCGGTTTGTATCCCGGTAAATAGTCTGGTCGTAAAGAACCGGGTGATTTGCTACCGTAATTTCTCGTTTGAAATATGAGGAAATGAACTGCGGTCTGGCTCTCCCTGCATACACGTGGTTTGATTGGCTAGCGCTTGTACAGCTTCAAAAGTTGAACATTGCTCAACTTTTGAATCCTGAAAATCCTGGAAATCTTCGCTTCGCTCCCCCACAATGCAGTTCGGCGAAAAGTGAGGCAAAGTGACGTCATCCCCATTCAAAGTCAATGGGCAGAGAAGCGTTGGAAGATTTGTCTAAAGCTGCTGTGTGGACGTACCGTGGAAGGAAGTCTGACGGCCCCTACAGACGGCGGCGTGCGTTGCCGCTTGGCGGTGGGCGTGTCTTGAGCTTGGGGAGTCAACGAGAGCAACGCGACCAACAACCAATCACATGAATGTCCCGCCCCGGACATACAAAGCAAAGCATTCATGCTACATCCATGCTGGCTAAATATACTGTCTATGCTTGCTAGCTGTCCATTCAAACGAAGTACACTGGATATAAACTCCCCAAACAGGCGAAAACCTACCAGTTCCCCCCACTGTCTCTGCCCCCTCCCCCATGGCTCCTCCGGTTTGTGTCCCTGTATGTAAAGAGGGACTGGTCATAGAGTACCGGGTGATTCCCTACCGCCACGATAATTTTTCTCCTCCATTTTTTGACATATGGGAAATAACTACGGTCTGGCTCTCCCAACATACACGCGGTTTGATTGGCTAGTGCTACTGTCAGATTTTCATACGAGGGATTTGATTGGCTGACGCGTCCGTCGAGGCGGCAAAAGTAGAACATTGCTCTACTTTTGCAGCGAGCACCGCGAGAGAAGCTACGCTTTGCTCCCACAATGCAGTTCGGCGAATCGTGACGTCACCCCATTCAAAGTGAATGGGCAGAAGCGTTGAAGCGGCAACGCACGCCGCCGTGTGTAGGGGCCGTTACGGCCCGTCCACACTACAGCGTCGACAGCGTCGGAAGCGTTGACAACTCCAATCTGCCCATTCACTTTCAATGGGGTGACGTTACGTTGCCTCGCTTTTTCGCCGAACTGAATTGTGGGTAGCAGAGCGGTCCGTCTCCGCCGTCAGAAGTTGAATGTTCAACTTCTGACACCGGAGACGCCGGAGTAGCCAGCGCCAGCCAATCAAATCCCGTTTCTGAAAATCTGACAGCTCAAGCCGTAGCCAATCAAACCACGTCTAAGCTGGGAGATATATCCCGCCGTTCATTTCTATATTTCAAAAAAAGTCGGAGGAGAAACTAACTATCGCCGTAGCAACTCACCCGGTTTTGTATGACCAGACCCTCTTCACCTACCGGGATACAAACCGGAGGAACCAGGCATGGAGGGAGGTGGCAGAGACAGTGGGGGAAACTGGTAGGATTTCGCCTGTTGGGGAGTTTATATATATATATATATATATATTGCTCCCATAAAATCCCCGGGGTTTTTTGCTTTGTATGTCGGGGGCGGGAGATTCATGTGATTGGTTGTTGGTCGTGTTGCTTGAATAAAATCCCCAAGCTACAGACACGCCCAGCTCCAAGCTTTTTTTGAAGCTGTAGTGTGGACGCTCTGTTACGGCCAAAGCAATCTCTCGAGGTGCTCGCTGCAAAAGTAGAGCAATGTTCTACTTTTGCCGCCTCGGAGGCGTCAGCCAATCAAATCCCTCGTATGTAAATATGACAGTACAAGCAGTAGCCAATCAAACCGGGTGTATGCTGGGAGAGCCAGACCGCAGTTATTTCCCATATGTCAACAAAAGGAGGAGAAAATGATCGTGGCGGTAGGGAACATACAGGGATACAAACCGGAGGAGCCAGGCATGGGGGAGGGGGCAGAGACAGTGGGGGAAACTGGTAGGTTTTCGCCTGTTTGGGGAGTTTATATCCAGTGTATTTCGTTTGAATGGACAGCTAGCAAGCATAGACAGTATATTTAGCCAGCATGGATGTAGCATGAATGCTTTGCTTTGTATGTCCGGGGCGGGACATTCATGTGGTTGGTTGTTGGTCGGGCTGCTCGCGTTGACTCCCCAAGCTCAAGACACGCCCACCGCCAAGCGGCAACGCACGCCGCCGTGTGTAGGGGCCGTAAAGCTGCTGTGTGGACGTTCCGTGAAGGAAGGGGCGGATTCTTTTCGGCTGTGTAATGTGTAATGCACTCGAGGCGGTTTCTGAAACGTACCTACCCCACCTTTAAGCAAAGCGTTTAACTGGCGCGAACGGTCGCGGGGTGAAGACCTCGAGCCGTTTGTGTGACTCCGCCCAGAGCCCTAGAGATACTAATCTCTTATCTTATCTCTCTATGGCTCTGACTCCGCCCAGCTGCAGCGGCTGAGAGGAACCGCTCTGCCAGCTCTCTGAGACAAGTCCTCCTGGAGGTAAGCAACGCACACCATTCCCCCAGTCTGAGAGTAAAAGCTTCGTTTTGCTTTCTTACAACGTTACGTTAATGTTAATGTAACTTTAAGTTAGCTAAAAGGCTATTGTTACTTCCCTTAACAAAAGCTAGCTGTCTTAGCAACAACAGTTAGAAGCTAACGTTTTCTGCAGTTTGTTGCCCCTGAAAAACGTGATGTAGTTATTGAAGGGTAAGTTAACTTAACTAACGTTATCTTACAAGTTGAGAGAGTTAATTTGGATTAACATCGTCAATGTAATCAGTGCATTAAGGATTTTGGGAGATGTTTATGTTCACGGAGGCAGTCTGACACAAGTGGCGAATGAACTGACGAACAAGACGGTTCATGTAACAGCTTGGTTGGAGCAATGCTGTCTTAATGGATTCAAGGCTCAGTTTCAAGGCTCAGGTGAAAAAGGTTTGCAACAGGGTCAAAATCAGTCTGTTCAACTTGAGGTTTACCGGGAACTGCGTGCCAACAGAGGCGGCTCTGAAGTACACGCACTCTCTGGTATCACCTACTGCTTAACCACCGCTCACATGATGCCGCACAGCCACTCTTAACCCGCTGGAATCATTATACAAACACACACTTAAAATAGTAGATAATTAGTCAGTTTATTCTCATCATTGCCCAATACTCACAAAATATAACTTGTTGAGCTGGAACATGTAATGAGATGTGCAAATGCTTGCTCATGTACACAATAATACACGGCCTCACCTCCGCTCAGACATGTGATCACCATGCGCACACCTGTAACCAGGGCAACAAGAGCTGCCGCAAGGGAGACTGCGTTGGTCCATTACGGAAGAGTTCATTCAGACATCTTCTTTTTCATTTAAAGCTGCACATCAGTGGAACTCAGTCCCAGTAACGAGTCGAGAACAAAACACCTGCAGTTTATTTAAATCTAACTTAAGAACATGGTTAGTGGAAAGTCAGCTCTGTCAACACTGACAACGCTCTGCTTATATGCCTTGACCTGTATCTGGCTGCTTTGTGAATATGTATAGTTTAGTTTTTATATATGCTGTAGCGACGATATTTTGACGATATTTGACGACATATTTCCGCGTCGACGCGTCGCTACACACACGTGGGTCACCCACAGCAACAAACCGTGGTCCGTGGTAAATTTGGTTTTATATTGGACGTTGGATATTCGACACATTCGAAAAATCTATTTAACACTGGCTTCGATGGGCGATTTTTTGTCAAACCAACTTCGATGTGTTAATACAAGGCCCGCCTATATAACACAAAGCTTTTTTTTTCAAAAAACCCACCTTTTGATTTTATACTTTTTTTTTTGTGTTAAAAAATCCTATAAATCTATTATGCGGCTTGGCCTTTTCACCTACACATGTCAAAACACATCTGATGAACTCAGCTAACTGCCCTACACTTAACACAAAGCTTTTTTTTCAAAAAACCCACCTTTTTGATTTTATACTATTTTTTTTAATGTTAAAAAATGCTATAAATCTATTATGCGGCTTGGCCTTTTCACCTACACATGTCATAACACATCCGATGAAGAAAGAAAAGTACCCTCTGCATGAGAAAAAGCAAACACTCTGATTGTTAAAATGTTCCTCATCATCAAAATTGATAACAGTTCTTTGTTTTTGTCTTTTTGACCATGTTGCAATATAGGACATATACAGTGTTTTCAACTGTCAGTTAAAAATATCCTCTTGCCTACTATTTCTGAAGTCCTTATATTATATGGAAGCGATTTAGTAATATCCGAATTATTGTCGTCCTGAGGTGCCTTTCTGTTGGCATATCCTTGAAAATGCTTAAATAATAATTAAAAAAAGTAACTTTCATTACTATTGCCTGTGTCTTTGGTTGTTTTATGTGAAGATGTATATTTAGCTATTGTAAGTCATTTAAAGAATTCCATGTAGCCTAATCACCTTAAAAAATGTTAAGATGAAAAGGCCAAGCCGCATAATAGATTTATAGCATTTTTTAACATTAAAAAAATAGTATAAAATCAAAAGGTGGGTTTTTTGAAAAAAGAAGCGTTGTGTTATATAGGCGGGCCTTGTATTAACACATCGAAGTTGGTTTGACAAAAAATCGCCCATCGAAGCCAGTGTTAAATAGATTTTTCGAATGTGTCGAATATCCAACGTCCAATATAAAACCAAATTTACCACGGTATTTAGATGCTTCTTATGAGACTTGTGTTTTGTTTTGGTAAACATGGTTTGTATCGTCAGTTAGCTGAGATTATTCCCATTAATCTGGTATAACGCTTTAATAGGTTCTTAAATATTAAGATCCCCTGAGACACAGTATCGTGATTTTTTTTTTTTTTAGATTACGTTTTTTATGAATTGAACAAAAATAATCGTTAGATTAGTCGACTAATCGATCAAATAATCGCCCGATTAATCGTTTTCAAAATAATCGTTTCCCCCCAGCACTAGTTTTTATATATGCTTTTATCATAATATAAGTATCTCCGTTGAATGTTGTTTTACTGATTGTATTTACCTGTTATTTGAAGTGCATTTTTGTTTTTAGGATGACTTTTAACATCTGTCCAGGGACTACAGACGAAAAATAGCTTGTTGGCTAACTCTGGCGCATTTACAGAAATGTCAATCAATGTGCGCTGTCCCTGTCAAATAAATATATAAATAAATTAAATAAAGATGGCCCTGTGGGCAATCTAAGCTAATTTACAGATGGCACCTGAGCCCAATAGACATTGCCCTGAAAAATGCGCGCGGACGAAATGTTGCACGGAGGGTTTGGGGGGCCTCCCCCTAGACTAGAACATTTAGATGTGTGCAGGTCTTAGATGCTGTCTGGTGCATTCTCTCTTGTCCCATAATCACTTACAAAGTAAATGTATTCATGTTCAACATAAGTGTTAGCCACCAAGTGTGTATGTGTGTGTGTCTGTGTGTGCTTGTGTGTGTTAGGGCTGTGCAATTAATCGTATTTTAATCGTAATTACGATTTTGGCCTGCCACAATTATAAAAACAACATAATCGAAAAAAAAATATTATTTAGCTTTGCTATGTTGTGACCGTGCACTACAACATATTTGATCTAATTAATTGTAGTCTAATTTATTTTTATTTATCATATTTATATGTTTAGTAGCTTGTGGAAGTGCGCTCCAAAATATTTGTTGATCTTGTTTATTGGTATTTATTATTTTAATATTATTTATTTAAATCATTTATTTATTTTTTTATTGGTTTTTCAGTTGAATTATACGTTCAGGGTAATCAACAGTTAAAAAGATCCTGTTCAAATTATTATTTGTTTTAAAGTTCAATAAATTGATGTTTTCAAAGTCAATGAATAATCGTATTTAATAATCGTGATATCAATTATTGACCAAAAATAATCGTGATTATGATTTTTGCCATAATCGAGCAGCCCTAGTGTGTAGGGCTGTACAATTTAATCGATCCTGCGATATATATCGATATTTAGTTGAAAGTATCGATATTTCAGCCGCGGGTATCGATTAGTGGTGCACGATAATTATCGGAATTATGACGTCATCCCGATAACAGTATTAATAGCCCCGATAATATACAATATATTTTTTGGGTACAAAGAAATAAACAGATCCTGCGATGTGGGTGGGTTGGGATGAGGGGCGCTTGTTTTTCACTCGGCTCCTCCCGTTTTGCCAGTACTGTGGTGTTAGTGGTTTAGGAAGAGGGGAGTTCTTCACAAAGCCAGCGCTCCCTAACTCGTGCCTGGCTGTGACGTAAATGGCGTGCGGCCGTGAAGCCAGGACAGCAAACAAACATGTCGTCGGTAGTATGGGACTATTTCAAAGTTTCAGAGTGAGATAGTTCGCTTGCTATCTGTATTAACAGATGCAGAAGTTCCACGAGGAGGGAAGAAGGCAACGAGCTATAATACTTCCAACCTGATCAGTCGCCTGAAACATCGCCATGGTTACGATGGTGTGTTCAAAGCGAACGAAGACGCCTGCGCTGCTAAACTAGCGGCGAATCCAAAGCCAGCTGCAAAGGCACCGGGCTTTCACCTATCCACGAGGCTTTGAAAAAGGAAAGAAGTTTATTTGGGAAAATAAATCTGGTCACTTTGAAGTCAGAACTGTTCTTGGCTTTGTTTTGTTCAGAGTAGTAATGCTCATGTCCTTTGCTCACTACTAGTCTCTTTTCACCACCAGGTGTGCAAAAACTACAGGTACATTTCATATATATATTATATTATTATCGGTATCAGTATCGGTCTTGAAAAGCAGGAAGTTATCGGTATCGGTTTCAAAAAACCAATATCGTGCATCCCTAATATCGATACACTGTGTTCGTTATCCTCGCGTCCAGGAGAGAAGCTTTAAAAAGGAGACTGATTGAGTCTCTGAGAAGGTCCAAATGTATACTTTAATTAATAAAAAGCGCGGTAATGTTACAAGCAGAAGATGGTTGAGTCAGAAAAACAGCTGTTCTGGCTCTCGTGAGCGAAGAGAGCGAGCTCCACCTTTCCAGCTGTTACATATCCCCTGCTGGATCCTCCCTGGGGGCCGGGTGGCGCTGCTGGGGATCGGCCCTCCACGTCTCCAATGTTCGTTGTTTAGCATTACGGAGGATTCACATTAAATATATAACTAAACACGCCTTTTCTCCTCTCCTCTCTTTCATGACTTTTCATTTAATACATTTTAAACGCTGTAATCAATACCTCACGGCTGGTATCTTTTCCGGATGTTGTCTCATGCTACCCACGCCTGTAAACAAACGTATTCAAATAAACTGTACCTTCATTTAATATTCAGCAATAATAATATCTCGCCGTCTATACAGTAGTTGTAGTGTTGAAATCAGTAGGTTTCGGTGTGCAACACTCCGTGTCATATCGCTGCTAAATTCACCTCTATAGGAATGGTATATTAGCCACATGCTAAATGCTAACCGGAGATGAAGGATTTTCACAATAAAAGCTTAACAACTGGTTGTGCACAAGAACTTCTGGTTTTTCAGTATAAAACAGCATTTAAACTGACGGTATGTTTAAGGTACTTTATGCCATCAAAACATTGATTTTAATTTATAACACGTCCCCCGTGTTCCGCCACCTGCTGCACCTTTCCATTGTCCATTGTCATACTGCACTTTATGTACTTACGTTTCAAAGGCTTGTAAGCTAGAGTTTGCACTGTTTCAATAAATGAAACTAACTTTCTCACCACATCTTTTGATTCATTTTGTCCAGCATTTGCGAGCTGGAGACTCTCTGTCAGAGCCATATATTGTATAATTGATGCTTTCAGTTTTCAGTTGAATTAATTCAATCCAAGTCAATGGAACACTCAAGATGTCACCAAAATCACACTGTCCCTTTAAAATGTGTGTGTGGGGGGTGTGTGAGAGACAAGAGCTATATTCAGAGCTCTGCTGTCTTGGCTACAATCTTTCATCGTTGTATGATTGGTGTTTAGCTGCGGTATTTAGCGTCTACAGCACCTCCGCTTTTAGGGTTGACGTAGACCCAAACTTCGCCCGGAGGTCCCCCGGTGTTGTTGCGGGAGCTGCTGCACTAGCTAACGCTACATTAGCAAAACAAACGCTAATTTTATTTTGCAAAAGGTGCAGCGGGCTGCAAACACGTTCCCTCCACTGGTTTCAACCAAGCACTAAATTAGATGTTTTCCAACCAAATACGGTTGAACTTCCCCATATTTATTTGTAAGTAGATTCGAAGATACCTGAGTTTCTGACTGCCGCTAGCTGAAGCTTGGTTGCTAGGTTACTAGCTGGGTGTTCTCCGATAAGGGGCCGGGGGAAACAAAGTTAGTGATTACTGGTTCCATGTTGATTTATTGCAATACAAATTGTTGGGGGACTGAAGGGCTCTTACCGTACTGGTTACTTTGCAGCCCGGACATTCCCCCAAAACACATCTAGACGTGATCGCAACACAGAAGTACCTTTCAAATCCCATCATATTTAAGGCCTTTTTAAGGCCTTACATTCTGATTATCAAATGTAAGACTTTTTAAGCGGGAACCCTGTGTGCACTGACACGTCTTCACAATTGCCATAATAGATTGCCCGATCGGGCTACCAGCAGGTGAGGCTTCATTGCCCGAGCTAAATACTAGATTTCCTCGGGCCATCGGGCAGTCGTTAATGTCGAGCCCTGGTAATGAACGTTAGAGGTTTTGCGTTCAACATGAAGTTAGCTAATGTTAGCTCACTCTACCCAAAGTTGTCATGTTAAGCTGTACTTTCTTTGGCAGCTAGCTTAAAGGTGGGGTAGGTCATTCACTTTAGTGTCGTACTCCATGGTAGGGCTGTGCGATTATGGCAAAAATCATAATCACGATTATTTGGGTCAATAATTGATATCACGATTATTTTGATGATTATTCATTGACCATTTATTGAACTTTAAAACAAATAATATTTTACCAATAAACAAGATCAACAAATATGTTGGAGCGCACTTCCAAAACCATACTAAACATATATTAATATGATAAATAAAAATAAATTAAACCGAAATAAATGAAATCAAATATGATGCAGTGCACTGTCACAACCTGACATGTTGGTAAAACATATTCAACATATCCCACTCAGTTAAACGTTGAAGGCTGGCCAACCGTCACGGTCCAGAAGTGACGGGAAATAAATGTTGAACTACAATTTAAGACCAAATAAAAATGTTTTGGCCACCATGGCAAATGCTGGTAGGGCTGCTCATGTCGTCTCTTAAGATCTGTTGCCAAGAAACACCAGCCTGTTGACATGGTCTGGTTTCAGAGATGAGCGCAGGCAGGTGACGATAACCTGGACTGAAGACCCTCTCTGAAGAGGAACTGGTGGCAGTGCTGCCACATGTGACACAGGAACCAAAGAAAAGACGCTGAACCCTTTCTTTGCCATTGTATAAAATAGTGTTGCTACAAAAGTATAAATGAGGCTTACTAATAAGACAACTCAGATCTGAAGCTGCTCAGGAATCTGCTGCCAACGTGCAATAAAAGGGACAACATTAATAGAATCAGTATAAAAAAGAAATGCCTTTAAAATAGGATGCAAGCAACACTAGTTTCTTAACCTGAATTGATAACAGACTATAATCGAGGCAAGGCAAGTTTATTTATATAGCCCCTTTCAGCACCAGGCAATTCAAGGTGCTTTACAAACATGAAAGACATTCAGACAAAGGCATTTAAAAACAGTAAAAGATAATAAAAGAAACGTTAAAAGAAAAACAAAAAATGAAGGACATTAAGAAAATGGCATTTAAAATCAGTCATTAAAAAGAAAAGGTAATAAAATAAACATTAAAAGATAAAAGGTGCCGTCTAAGATATGAATAGTTCAATTATTTCGGTAATTTATTCACAGAACCTCCCTTTGGAAATCCGAACATTTCCGTCCCGATTGTTAATTTAGATTGTTTTCACCATGTTTTGCTCGCATGGCATCCACAACCGGACCCTCAGGAGGGTGTACTAGCCCCCTACCCTGCTTTGCGTTCCATAACAAAGTCTTTAAGTGTTACCTGAACACCCCGTGTTACCAAAACACTATTTTTCCCCCGTCGGCGATGTGATACTTGTTCCTCAGTACAAATCACCCAAGAACTGATCGTAACCCCTGGCTACGACGGATATCCCAAATATCCTACTTTCGAGCAGTCCCTCTCATAAATGTCATGGAGTTTAATTACGTTTAAATTTAAAACATTAAAAGAAAAAATACATGGATAAAAGTTACAGTGCAGTCTAAGATGTGAATAGTTCAATTAAAAGCAGCGACAAAAAGAAAAGTCTTCAGCCTGGATTTGAAAGTAGTCAGAGTTGCAGCGGACCTGCAGGTTTCTGGGAGTTTGTTCCAGATATTTGGAGCATAATAACTGAACGCTGCTTCTCCATGTTTAGTTCTGACTCTGGGGACAGGAAGCTGACCAGTCCCTGAAGACCTGGGAGATCTGGATGGTTCATCATTTAGCAGGAGGTCAGAAATGTATTTCTGGGCCTAAACCACTGTCTGTGTTTAATCAATTTAAAGTTTGCATTCTTATACCATTTTGTACAATAATTATAATGACTAAGTTCAAACAAACTAAAACTTACAGCTGATTAATAACGGTATCTAACTGAGTTTTTATTATATCAAAAACCTGTTGAAGTGCTTGTTATTTTTACTGCCCCCCAAAAGCGCGTCGGCAGCCTCCAGGAATGCTTCTTCTTCACAACTTCGCCGTCTTTGAAAGACTTCATGTGTTTCGCAAGAACGTGACTGACACGATGAGATGCTCTGGAGCAGCCTTGCTCTTGTTGTTGGATCTGGTGAAAATGGGACTGCTGTGCATTTAGCTGTCCTCTCAGGCCCCTCCCCTTTAGCTGTCCTCTCAGGCCCCTCCCCTTTAGCTGTCCTCTCAGGCCCCTCCCCTTTAGGAGCGTAGGGCAGAATTAGGAGGGAATTCCGTCTTGTAGCGTTTGTGCACTGTTTTTGAAATGCCGCTCCTAAATTACCCTTCTTCGATAAAGCCACGCTCACATTGCAGACGAGACAGATGGACTTTGAATTGAAATAGATACAAAAATAATCATCCTCCCACTCGGAGTGAACATTATATATTTTTGGGCTTTTTTGCTTCTGCCATAATTGCAGTCTTGTGTGTGTGCGGACTGTCACTCCTGTTGACACGGACAACGCCAGCGAACTAGTGCCCACTGCCCACCAGCCACGCCCCGACACATGGGGTCACGCCGGCCAATCACAAAGCTTTCATGCGTTCAAGTGCATTATTCTGGCACAGGAAGATTATGTTACAGGACATTAACGATAACACAGAATATTGTTGTTTCTATTTTATACACATCTCGCGATCGACTGGGAATCTCCCCGCGATCGACCGGTCGATATACCTGACTGAAATAATACCGAGACGGCATCGCGTAACGCTTGTCCAACGTGTTGACAAGATGCTTAAAGCCCTGGCTGCTAACAGTGCTAACTGGGCACATATCTTTAGCGATGTGAAATGTAATGGCACCTGTAATATCTCTGTCTGCGAGCTCGTCGCCGTTGCTCTGTACAATGCGTCCTGAATCGATGACTGTGATGAGTGGTGGATGAAGTCGAGCGGGCATCTGCTTTTTGTTGTATTATTGCCTGGTCGTATTGCACTTTGTGGTTGTATTTCAGATGATTAAAGAGATTGGTTGTGTTAGCGTGTGGTGCCAACTAGAGATGTCCCGATCCGATCACGTGATCGGGGATCGGAGCCAATCACGTGATTTTCAAAAGATCGGAATCGGGAGGAAAAAAATCGGGGATCGGGATTTTTTCTTTTTAACGAGTTGCTGCTCTTGTTCTGACATCTTCGCTCGCGCTGAACACTCACAACACATGTCACTCCCACGTGGCCGAGTGGGCTTTTAGGGAGGGGCGAAAGCGCACCCAGCTAAATAATCGTATTTGTCAATTATACTGTTTTCATAATCGTCGCAAGCCATAATCGTGATTAAAATACGATTAATTGCACAGCCCTACTCCATGAAATGCTCTTAACATCCCGATAGCAATGAATATATTAAATGCTTTGACAATAAATCCATAAAAAAACGTCATCAGTGGAAGCCGTGGCGCTGTAAAATCTCGACCAATCATCTGAGCCGGCTAAAGTAACTGGATGGCCTACCTGCCTGTCAGCCTTCCCTCTGGGCACACACTTATCTCGTGCCCTCATTGGTCATGTGCGCGTTGCTGTGTGTTGGAGGAGGGGCTCTGGAGGAAGTCTGAAGGACTCGGTTGTGTACTTTCAGATTCTAAGCGCACTCGAGCTGGTTCCTCCATTCTTACCTACCCCACCTTTAATGCAAAGAGAGGTTTTGTGCTTCATTGTAAACTTTTCTGCCTGAAACTGTAGAGACAGTTTTTTTTCTACTCAACGTTTGACATGACGCCAGCAAGCAATCACAAGATACATCATTTACCAGTCAACATTACACCGGTCAACACTAAAATACCAACTCTGGCTGTTGACCTTGGTCAGTAGAGGTTTACAATTTCAATCGTTCATTGTGGAATAAAGGGTCCGGGATATGGCTAGCCTTAGCGCTCCTGTTCATAACATGTGCAATTAGGCCTGTCCCGATAATCGATAAATTGACTTATCGTACGATAAATAAAATGGACTCGATAACTTTTTCTGAGCTCGATAAATTGCCGTTTACATTAGGATGCGACCAGCATTTTAGCCAGGCGTGCTGTGGCTTGCCGGCCACGTGCGCTGTGAGGGGCGGGGCTGACACACACACAGCCAGGTCAGGAGTCAGACACTCCGCGTGCACGTGCAGCATCCAAATTAATAATATAGCGACAAGCGGGAGACAACGTGTGACTTACTCGAGG